>CABEEJ010000021.1:350680-370476 GCA_901482245.1 Timema douglasi | reverse complement strand
CCCCCCCCCCATCCCCCCTCAACATGTATTTAAATAAGGTGACCCATTAGTTCTCCGGAATAAGAATGAAGTCCCTGACAGTATTTGTCTCAGATTTGTCAAACATGTGGGTCGAGTAAAATGTTTCACTCAAGTAATTATTATTTGAGGTAATTAAGGTGGGGCTGTAAATAGCTTTAGTTAAGGGTAGTACATTTGCCGGGATTTTTTTTTTTGTATCGACACTTTTTTTGGTGTAAAGAAATATCTCTCCAGTAGAGATATAAAGTTGAAGTCATCTTGGGTAGAAAATTAAACAGTTGTTGAATATCTGTAAAGGGTGTCTTATAATTTATTGGCAACTTTTTATCTTAATTTAAAAAGTTTCTAGTCTATCACCGCTATGCTTATGGCAGATATTCAACAACTGTTGATATCGCCATGAGAAGAAAATTAAACTCTGTCTCTACTAAACACACTTCCTACACTCTCACCTTAAGGGGCTATTCATAACCACGTATTGCTTTATTTCCTGTATTTCTCAACCTTTATCCATCCCCCGACCCTCTCCCCTGCCCCCGTCACTCCCCATGTAACACCATGTAGACATTTAGACCGACCACTCCTCTTTCCAACTTGTGTTACATAGCTTTCAACATCATTAGTGGATGTAATTATTTCATAGGGGAGCTTTTTTGAACTTGAAAAAGGGACTCAGATTTAATACAACCTCTGAGTCCATTTTAAATCCTGAATATAAAAATTTCAAACAATTTTAATACAATAAATAATGGACCAAAAACAGTTCAAAACATTGTGATAAGTGTTATGAGTAAAATCAAACTTCTCACATCTGTTTCTGTTGTAAGATTTATAAAAATTTAAAATACAAATCATGACAAGGCTAGGTTGGATCATTTTAACGACGCTACAAGCAAAATGTATTAAGTTTCAGATAAAATTAAATGGTTAGAATAATAGACCTAGACTTCCTCAAACAAATAAATTTTTAAAAAGTTCACAAAAACCACTTTAAGATAATTGAAGATTGTTTTAGAGGTTTTGAAGCTGAACTATTTATATAATAAATGCATCAGTGCGAAGATATTGCCCTTCAATTTGGTGGTGTCCTTGACCTAGGACCTCAATAGTAGTATCTCAACACAATGACCAGGACTTGAAACATATTTGTCTGGGGACGAACACGGCACTGTTAGATATCCAGGTTGGTTCTTATATCCACTGTGCTAGGAAGAAGATACTTCCATGGTCCCCCAGACTTGTAGTCGGCCCCTCTATCCACTGTGCTCGGTAGAAGATACTTCCATGGTCACCCAGACTTGTAGTCGGCCCCTCTATCCACTGTGCTCGGTAGAAGATACTTCCATGGTCACCCAGACTTGTAGTCGGCCCCTCTGTCCACTGTGCTCGGTAGAAGATACTTCCATGGTCCCCCAGACTTGTAGTCGGCCCCTCTATCCACTGTGCTCGGAAGAAGATACTTCCATGGTCCCCCAGACTTGTAGTCGGCCCCTCTATCCACTGTGCTCGGAAGAAGATACTTCCATGGTCCTCCAGACTTGTAGTCGGCCCCTCTATCCACTGTGCTCGGTAGAAGATACTTCCATGGTCCCCCAGACTTGTAGTCGGCCCCTCTGTCCACTGTGCTCGGAAGAGAAGGGCTAGATGTTGCTGGGCTCTCGCTTGCGGCGACGGGATAGTTTGTAGTGTGTGTTGGCGCCGGTATGTCTGGACCAGTAAGAGAGGGAAAGGGGGAGGGGGGGGAGGATTTCGCCGATAGTTCCCACCCCTCCCATTGATTCTAGCTTTGAGAAGAGGGAGGGAGGGAGACCATTCACTGCTACCGCATGCACTCACTAGCTCTCGTACACGGTCATGTGTGTAGACTGCGTGCGTGTGTGTGTAACCGCCTGGTCAGGACCACCCCAGTGCAAGAAAACCTCAACTCCACCGTAGCGTCGCTTGTACGCTCACGTGCACAACCACCTTCAAGTTTGTATTTTTATTTTCTAACTCGTCTTTGTACCGGTTCGGGTTAAACGGGCATCTTCCATCCGGGAAAATCAAGGAAAACTGGAACTGGCCGGGAATTTGAAGCGGTCAGGGAAAAAACGGGAATAAGTCGTGAATTTGATAACTCACAACAACAAAAATCCGGGAAAATGTTGTTTGAGCCAAACCATGAAATATAATAATCACTAAATCAGTAAATTACAACATGTTTCAAATTGTCTTTTTTTTAGCTTTGTAATATATTTTAAATTTTCTAATTTCTTCTAGAATATGTTAATACAAATTAAAACATGTTTATTTAAATACTAAAACTTTTTAATTAATAATTTTTATGGATAATAATAAGAGGTGGGGTTATAAGAGTGTGGCATACTCTTGAGTTGGGAATTTTTAGAAAGGATCAGGGGAAATAAGGGAAAAAGTCGGGAATTTTATTGGTCAAGTTGAGTAGACACCATGAACGAATATGTTAATTGTAACGGAAAGTAGAGTTATAAAAGAAACACACCTATTTGATTGGAGGGAGAGTGGAAAGTCGTCTAGGGGTGTGGGGATACCCTCGGTACACCTGACCGAGCTTCGAACCCACATTCACCCCGTCACCAACATGCCAGTATAAACAATAGAGTGACGCGTTAGATTGATGCGACCAACGATGCGGGTAGTCATTTTTAGCTTAGCAGAGCATTTTATTTCTAATTTAAACGAAAAGTCGGATTGTGACAGTTTAAAAAGCAGATATTCTTTCATGTAAAAATACGACTAGAGTTATGTTTGGCAGCTTTCATTTATCAAATTTTGTATTCATTTTTGTGGATTTAGGATAAATGTTGCCACTATCTTGATGAATATTTTATTTAGTTTATTTTCTTATTACCGCGTATTATTCTACTACCTGTTCAAGCTGTATACGCATATGTACAAATTACTCTGATGTTTTGGGAGGAATGGTGACTTTTAAGATAAGTGTACACGCATTTGTGTAGAGGAAGAGTGGAAAACCATTTTGGATAAAACACCCTTAAGTACACCCGACTGGTATTCGAGCCCCGATCTCTAACACGAAAGTGACTCCTTAGACCTTGCGATCACCGAAGCAGGTTTGATATTATAAAAGTTATTGTTTGGAATACTTGACAATTATCATGATATTTTTTTAAACTTATATTTATAGAAAATATAAACTTTTTGCAAACAAATCGAAGGTGTTCAACTTGAAAAATTAATTAAATCTAATCACATGGCCTAAATTGAGAGGTGTGTTTGTTTAATATTGTTGTGCTCTGGATTGTGAATGATAAAACGAGTGTTACAAGGTGCTGTGATTAGCTAGTAAACAGATAGAACATATGAGCTGACAACATAAACAGAGGGTCAGCATTTCTCACGGTGAACCGGGTCAGAAGGCAGAATAAATAGTAATGTATCCAGGCTAACAGGGCTGACTAATCACCAGCGAGTCTAGGGGGTCACTTTGCCCGATTTTGGAGCTACGCGTGTTAGGACGCCGGAACATCAGTACCTGGATTGAAGGGCTACCGTTTGAGCCCAGGGTACCGGGGTTCATCAACCGTGTAGGATCACCTAGAGGTCAGTCAGGCCATTGGTTAAGTATTCCTTGCAATACTTCGTTCCGCCACAAGCTTCCAAGTAGTATTTCGAATTCTTTCATATATTTTAATACCTCTTATCAACATCACGTTTAGTAATAGACAAATAGTACGAATAAAAACCCAATCCGGACGTCAAAAATTGTCGGCGAAAGCGCGTATACATGATTGGACGTAAATATTTGGGTGGTTTCAATCTCGTCACCCTTGCAATATATTGGACTGCTGATAACTGGGAGATAGGAGTTTTAATTCCGGTTGGGTGTAAGCCTACTGAGTGTTTTTTTAATCCTAAATGGTTTTCCTCCCTCGCTCCACGTAAATGCAGGTTCACTCCATCTAATTCAATATTCCTCATTCATAAGACATTAATTAAGAGTAATCAGGACATGTGTATAATCCGAACGGATAATGAGATGCGGTGCTAAAAAAATATCTTAACATCACACTAGAGCCATTAGACGACGTTATAGTCCTGGAGTATAGGTGACCTGGTGGCCAAGGGGTAAGGTGTCAGACTTCTGTGCTGGCGGCCGGGGTTCAATCCTCGGTCCCAGCACAGATTTATCTGATTACCAAACCCTTCCTTCACCTCTGACAAGACATCTTGTGAATGTGGGGNTGCTGGCGGCCGGGGTTCAATCCTCGGTCCCAGCACAGATTTATCTGATTACCAAACCCTTCCTTCACCTCTAACAAGACATCTTGTGAATGTGGGGAATGCCAGGCCTCCACCGTGGTTCGGATCCCACGTTAAACTGTAGGTCCTCCATTTCATCTCACAATCACCCTACCACTACACATTAGCGTAAGTGCGTATAACCCGAACGGGTAGTAATACGCGGTGCTAATAATAATAATAATAATAATAATAATAGTCCTGGAGGTCTCATTGGACAACTGAAAACCATACACACATTTTTGTGGGAGTTGAAAACTGAAAGGTAGTTTTCCACACCAAAATTCTGCAAGACTATAGTTTAATATTTAACCGTGTGACTAAAAGAGGAGGAGTGTCACAATATAATATTATATCCATCCTTTATTTCAAGGTCGTCGTCAGTTGGTTGGGAGAGGAGAAAAAGAGAAAAAAATGAAGTTTAAATGACCGTCAAAAGTGGCATTCACTGGCGAACCTAGTTGGAGAAATCTTGGTTACTAAATAAAAAAATAAAAAAATAATTCTTTAGGTTAGCGACTTCATAATGTATACACACTACAGTTCACTTTTTTTTTTAGAAAATTCCATATACATTTTATCGGTCAACATTGATAACATTTTAGTATAGGCCTATTATTAATTATATGTTATAGGTATTAATAATAAACTACCACACATAAAAGTTGCAGATCACATTACTTGACGTATGAACAAGTGAAAAAATATACTAACTTTTCTATCCCTCCTATAAAAATGTGTCTGTACTTCTATTTATAGCACCGCTTTATACTACTCATCAGGTCTACGTTTATGTACTAATTACGCTAATGGGTTAAGGACGAAGAAGGTTAAATTTAAAGGAAGTGTACCCGCGTTTGCATGGAGAGATAGTAAGACAACATTTAGATAATACCACCCTCAGTACACCCGACCGGGACCGAACCATGATCTACCCGTCATCGACAGTCTAGTCTATCGCGGGAGTAGCGCCTTAAAACATGTGGCCCGTGTATGCATGTGTCTGTACATTCGATGGTATTGAAACACTAAGTTGCTAATACAGAAAAAATTGTTACCATGTCTCCAAATCCGCTTCTAATGAACCGGTTTTTGTATAAAACACGCACGCACATGATATCATAAAACATTTACAGACATCTCTTTAGACTCAAGGCTATATTATTCACAAATAACATATCTCCTCCCCTTTATCCCCTTCTCCATAATTTGANATCATTTTCGTTTGGGGAATCCCCTTCAATTAAGGGGGTGAGGCGGCCGTCTTGTCTTGATAGCAATAGTTTCCAAGTCTGGCGGCTTATTGATTGTTTGAATGGCAAATTGTTGGCAATTTGTGCACGATAGCTTTCCCCCTTCTAGTTATACTTCCCTCCGTACACCTCCCTTACCCGTCTTTTCAGACGACCAAGGTTTCTGCACGCGACGCGTCGGGTCAGCGTCAAAAAGAGACGGGAGAAGTTGTTTTTTTGTCCGTGGTTTGACTCTCAAGCTTTGTGTTTTTGTGAGTGGCTAAGTCTTATCGCGATTTGCATATTACTGGGTCTCGTAACTTACCATCGAGAGGAGATTATTTGATAAACAGGCGATCGATAGACGGGATATATGTATCTATATAATATTTATGTAAATATGTAGATATAGTTTACATATAACGCTTATTTGAATATGTTATATAATATATTCAGGACTGCCACGCACCTGGAGCAGAATTTTTTTTTGTTGTTGTCTGGAACAAACACAAGAAAACACATGAAATTTTGTAAAACTCTAGTAAAAAAAACTGGAATAAAGGTTAACTCGGGGTATTTAATCGAAAGCTTAAAATAGTTGGTCTTGGAATGAACAAAAATGAACTGAAGAATTAAGCACACTGATTCAAAGTTGTATTATTACTCCTTAAACAAGGGTTGTAAAGAGACTTGAAGATGTATTTCCTCATCAATCTTAAATCATACTGTTTTAAATATGAGTTACATAACCTCACACTTTGTCAGTTTGATGAAAAATGAAATTTTATTACTTTATTGTTCAATTTAAGCTGCCTAAGGGGAAAAGAAATCTGAATTCCTTCTGGAGAACACAGGTAATTTGGTAGTAAGAAAATAGTGGCAACCTTGATAGTATATAGTATGCCTACGTTGATATATAACTTATTACATATCACGTTGTTATAGTACCTCTATAGGCCTAACGCTCCCAAAACTTTGATTATATATTATTAGTAGAGAGATTCGAGATTTGAAATAGTGAAAGAATATGTCTTCAACTCACACTAAATAGTCTGAACAACAAAAGTAGGGGAGAAAATTAAAGAAAAAATAACCCGGAATTGATATGCAAAAAGGATTTAACACCACTACTGGAAAAAACAAACATATTTTAGCTTTGAATTAAAACCCGGCCCCGTGCTGTTCTAACCGCCACACCCACTCCGTCGGTTATTTTTAAATAATTGACACTACCTGAAAATCCATCCTGCCGTCGGTACAAAATGATATTGTCAACTGGTGATTTCTTGGTCTTGGATCACTCGGAAATCATTCCTCCATTGGGGATCTGAACCCTAAACGCCGAGGATAAAATGAGCAAAAGCCCCAGAAAGCAACGTGGATCTTCAAACTTAATGGATGGGTGCCATTATGCTCTTCAGTCGTGGGTATGCGTGCCACTCGGGTTGTGTGGCTCGCGTGCTATGGTCTGACGACCGCCGTGCCCCCGCTCACTTGAGAGGACAAATTGTACGGGGGTAATTTGGATATTTTTGGAAAGTAAACGTTTGCGAGTAGTAACAGCGTGTGTGTGGGGTAGGGATTAGACCTAGTCCCCGCCGTTTTCAGTCGGGAACTGCCTCACTGATAGAGGGGATACTTTATTTTATTTATTTATCCAAGGTGCACTTTCTGAACCGACTGATTATATCAGCACACGATAATTTTATATGAGCGAGAGTGAAAGAGCCCATCAATTTAGCTGAGAAAGGTATTTTCACATTTCTTCTAGGGTTCTTTCACATACCACAATTGACGTGGGACCGATGGCTTTACTTCCCCTCGTACGTAAGTTGTGCTACGGATTTCTTATCGCTCAGGAAAAATACGTCGACCCAAGCCGAGTATGAACCCAAGATTATCGGGTCTTGAAGCGCGCACTTCACCCCAAGACCACCGAGGTTGACCTGAGGGAACCCTAAGTCAGATCTAGAGTACTAGAGTTCGACCCCAAGATACACACTTTGGCCTACATAAACACTTGAGTTGGTATGGCTCCATATTTTTGTTTATAGCGTACATATAATTATTATGTCCTAACTCCCGGTGATGGCGAGGCCAAGGTTCAACTCTTGGCCAGGGTAATTGGGGGGGTGGGAGTTGCCACTCTTGCTTTACACCCTCTCTCCACGATAATGTGACTATAGTTCCTCTTAAAAAATGAATGACTGATTTAACTACTGATTTATCCACCAGATTATTATGTGTGGCTAAACAAAATGTATTTTTGTGACTTTAAAATAAGGCATAATCTGTATGGGGTTCCATCTTGTTATTCTGTTATTGAAGGGCAATTAATGGTAGATTGGAAATCCCAAGATCCTGGGTTTGTTTCTCGTATCCCCGTGTCTTTTTTCAGAAATTAGACTGAGCGGGATATGTGTGCTAACAAATTTGCTCACTAGGCTCCCCCAAAAAGAATAGTAAAACTATTTTAATATCTATATTTAGACATATTTATACCCTTTACGTGTCGTGCAAACACCCATTCATTCTCTACAAAAACCGGTGCTCTATGGTCTTAAGGTAGCGAGTGTATTGGCGCAAAGAACTGAACCGTAAAAAAACTGAAGTAAAAGGTCGTTCTTTCCCCCTGATGGTCTCTGCTCAGACCAGAAAATGCTAACACAACCTCGCTCCACCCTCACCTCCCTAACCTCTCCTTTCAAATACCTCACCCCCTACTGGCGGTCTTCCCACCCCCGCTCAACCCTTACCTTCTGCCTCAAGGTCAAACTGCAACCCCTTCACACACCGGGCCTGCCTGCCATAAACTGTCCTCTTCATAGTTGTACAAGGGCGACACTGTCTTACTGTTAAGCCCAGTTCACAAGAGCCTTGTTTTTCTATCAACGCCTATTTCGGGACGGGGACAGACAGCGCGGATAGGTATAGTTAGATCTTCATACTTGGGCAGGATCTTCGAGAAGTTGAGATCCGGACGATGGCAAAACTATCTCCTCATGAAAGCCTTTAGTTTGATACACGCGTGGGGTCGAAATCTAGTCATCACATGATGCTAGTGAAAATATAGTTGAGCTGCGACTGACTCTGAGTTAGTTATAACCACATGCTCGTATGCCCTCACAACACGCATCACGGCTGCTATCGGCAAAACTGTTGGCACCCTTGTGGGGAATGGGAGGATATCTCACGTCCTTATCTTACCAACACAGTGAAGTATTCTACAGGCGCAGGCGCACTGATGACATATTCAAATAGTCTACAGTATCAGTAGTTGGTACTTAGTTGAGCTGGTGTTCTATTTGCGTGCGCTGAGGGTTTGTAGCACACTTAAGTACAGGCACATGCTCAATAGTGTCATATATAAATTCAGTGTGTACCCTACACTGATTATGGCTGGAAGAACAGTTTATATAATTCAAACATATTTATTTTCTGTCAGCATTGATAACATTTTACAAAATTATTATTGTTATTGATAATATCCATCAAAAGTGGCAGCTGCAGTTAACATGACTTGATATATGAATATATTGATATTGTTTTAGTAGCTACCAGCTAATCTTCTACCTAATAAAATTAGCTTATACGTGTAGTCTACTGTTTCAAGAGATGGTGCTGTGCTGAATCGATGCGTTCCATGATCGGCTATGTGCCTACACCAAGGGTTGACAACTCAGGAAAGTACGGGAATACTCCATTCACGGTAGGAATTACTCCCTGAAAGGTCTTTTTCCTACCAATATCCTACTATATGATAGATTTCTGGTAGGGAAAAAGTCCTTTAAGAAAACAATTCCTACGCTGAACAGACTTTATATACCCGAGAGGGTCAGATTGAAACTCAATATTATTACATTGTTACATGTTAAGTAGTTTTATAGACCATTGTAAATATATAAGGTCCTATGTCTATTTCCTAAACTCGCCATCAATCCGAACGGTTATAGACGCGGTGCTAAGTATGATTAAGGTATGACCGTATAATATTTTATTGTCAAGTTTAAACGAGATCCATCAAATCGTTTCGGTTGTAGCCCCAGGCACAAACAGACAGACAGAAAGAAAGGAAATGGTAAGAACTACTTTTTTGTTTTGGGGCCACATGAAAAGTCAAGACCCATCTTAATCTAAAAGGAGAAAATGTTTGCGATTACAATATTTTCTCTATATAATAAAGTAAAAATATGTGTACTGTAAATAAATTATATTTGACCCACACATTAGTTCAGTCAATAGTGTGTCTGTCTACTGAGCTAAGGGTCCCGGGTTCGATTCATGGTATGGCCGAAAGATTTATCATTGACGCAAATTTATGTGTGTTTCCCTTTTCGCAATTATGGGTTTATAAGTCGTGTTTGTTGATATTATCAGTCGGTTCAGAAAGCGCACCTTAAATATCTCAAATAATTTTTTTTTTATATGTTAGCAACAATATATCCCTATCCAAGGTCTGGATATCCCGAACTAAGCAAGAATTCCCATTTCACAACAGTTGCTTTCTTATTTTCAGTAAACGTTTCTCTGCGAAGTTAAGTAATATAAAAGGTTTGTGTGAACAAGGCTTGGCACACTATTCATTGGCAACCCCCTATCGCCCCTTTTGTCAAACTGTTAAAATTCCGTTCAGTTTTAGGGGTGGTTTCTTCTTTTGTATCAAGGGTTTTCTTTCACAAGTGAGGGATTGCAATACTTTCCCGAGCTCTGCTGTACTTCGCGTGTACTTTCTAAACGTGATTATATCGACACCAAATATAAATTAACTAAGTACCTTTATATTAATATTTACAAGCCAACAAACTTATTACGAAGTAACTTGAACATTTAAGCTAATCACAAAGGCTACTACTATCGGCTTGAGGTAGGGCAAGAATATCTTAGAAGAAATGTTCTCACATTTTCGTGATGAGAGCGCGGGAAACAATTCAACGAAAACCACTTGAGCACACCCGCCTGGGATTTGAACCCCCACCTCCGCTCCCCTTGTCACCAACGAACCAGTACAAGAAGTTACCAACGCCGTTATCCGAACGCCCGCCTGTGCGGCGCTTTGGGCCTATTTTTCTTCAATGTGATTTGCACATCAAAATTTACCCTTCTCTTCTTTAAATATAATTTTTGGATCAGCCAGACAAGCAGTGAAACACATCATATTAATAATTAACCCTGAAAGTTTTTTAGTATCGCGTCTTACTACCCGTTCAGGCTAAATGCCTATGTACTAATTACGCTAATGGTTTTAGGGATTATGAAGATTATATTTATACCCGCATTTGCGTGGAAGGAGAGTGGGAAAGGATTTAGGAAATACCATTCTCATTAGATTCGACCGGGATTTGAACCCTGATCTACCCGTCTTAAGCAGCTCAGTTTAACACAGGAAGGAAGCCTTAGACCATTCGTCCACTGAAGCGGGCGATATTATAAGTTAAAGCAAGGGGAAAGATGGAATCTGGAATATATTGGACGAAGAATAATAAAAATCATGTAAATTAAATTCGCGTTTTTTGTGTGTGCACAATAGAGGTATTGAACACGGATAGTAAGTTTCATAAAGCACTTCATAAAATAAGCAGCCATATTTGTCAATGATAAAAAATAAAACTTGTGTTTAAGAACTCACAGTTAAGTGACAAAAAAAAAGAAGAGGTATTTGAGAGGAGAGCGATGCTCATGAAAAATAAGAAAATGAACCTTTCTACCGCCCCACCCCCCTCCCACACTCCTACCTTTCCACTCCCCCAACCACCTTCACCCATGCTTCATCATAATCATCATCTCTCTCTTTCCCCTCCCTATTCTGCATCTTTTCCCCCTCCCACTTTTATCCCTCCTTCGACACTGACATGGACCTCAAGACAGACGAGAAGACACCTCCCACCTCCTTTAGCATAGCAAAAAAAAAAAATCACACCCACACAAGTTACCTTCCCCCTCAAAAAAAAAACTGCCTCCTTTTCCCCTCCAACCCTCTCTCTCTCTCTTTCTACCCCTCCGTGCGCGCGATTGATTCTAAAGTGCATGGAGGCCCCACAGTTAGCGGCCGACCGCTGCCGAGGACAGATCTCGCGTATTGCGAGACCCACGTGCGGACGAACAACAAATAATCACATCACAAACAAACCTCCGCTTTTGATTGCCTCTTGGGAGGAACTCTATTTTTAAACATATATTTTAAGTTTATTTTTATTTACGTGTGTGACTTTCAAGTTTTTTTTTTTGCTTCTCAAGACCCATATCATAAAAATATTAATTTTTAGTACACCACGATCAAAGTTTTATTTTATTAATTGATGAACGGATTGTCTTGGAATCATAAGATTAAACAAAAGGGTGCGTGAGTGAGAGCGCTTCTAGTTCGGGCGCATGTGTTACTCGACGCTGTCTCTGTTTGCGAGGGGATGCTTCCCGTGACCGAGACGTTCCTACCGCGTCATCGGCAACAGGGACCACCTTCGCCGGGTATCGTCATCTTCGGTCATCTGTACCACCACCAGCAGCAGTCTTCTTCTTGCGGCGCGGGGCGATGCAATCAGGTACACACGCGCGCTCCCTTCTTCGTCTCCGTGCCGGTCAGGATACATACAACCACCCTCACACATTCACACACACACACCACCACAACCACCCCCTTCATCCACTCGGTTTTGTGACGTACGTGTCGAGCCACGTGTGAGAGAGCATGTGTGGATAACGATGTGTGAAATCTCGCCGGGAACTCGTGTGCTAAGTGCCTAGTGAGAAGAGACGGGGGAAATTTTCGTTATTTTCTTAATAAAATAAAAAGTGTTTTGTTTTCATGTGAGAGAAGCTTTAAACACCCGCCAATTTTTGTTTGTGTTCGGTCTTTTTGCTAATTTTTTTAAAATCGTATACACCTGATTGTTCTGACAGATAAATATAGTTGTCCTCTTAAATACGAGTGAGAATTCATGTATTTAACAAAAATTCGTATATTTCGCCCGCTGCGTGACTTAAATAGGCCTACACTTCCAAAATTGCTAACTGTTATTATTTATATAACTAATATCGGGAAAGGGAGATGAATCATGTGCTCCTTTGTATTTTCAACGCGCGCACTTGTTTTTTTAAAAATCTTTATTTCTTACAAAAACAGAGTAGTTGACAATATATATATATATATATTATTATTTGTCGCGTGACTCACACAAAAAAGTGTAAAGTATTGCTCTCGAAGTTCTTGTCTACTTCTATGACAAAACGCTTTTATTTTAAAAGTAAGCTTATATGTAGATATCGTTTCGCAGAACGAGCGATTATATCTCATACCCCAGGCACAAATTTTTTTTTTTTTGTACTTCGTAACACCCTGCGCTGCGTCATCGGAGGGTCACCCCCTCCCATACTAGCCGCACCTCGCCTTAATTACACCCCCGCCAGATGAATCACAGCTAATTATTGCCCATGTACTTACGTTCCTAGTCAGGAGGAAGGGCTGTGATTCACTGATCTTAACTATTTGAAGAAGTNTTGTCTTAACTAACTAACCACTTTCTGGTTCAGATTATCTCGAGTGACAAGTACGTTCTGCTTTGTGACACATGTGAAATTTATGTTTCTTTGTTTAAAAAAAAACCGTTTATATACCCCGATTTTCCTACAAATGGACTTGCCTGACAGCTAAGTTACTAGATCTTACACATATTCATACGCTGAGTCGTGTGATCAACAGCTGTCACTTTTGATGTATATTATCAATACCAATAACAAAAATAATATGATAAAATGCTAGTTGACCGCGAAAAATCTATTTGGGAATTCTAAAAAGTGCGCCAAATATCCATTTCGGAAGAAAGTCAAGTTATGATTGATATCATAAGTTCCTTGTTTGATATCGTGAAGGGAAATACTGAATTGGTATACACGGAATATGATATATATTTATCCGCGCTATCTCGATACTCTCAAAGAGTAATGATTCAGATAACACTTCTCGACGATAAGACGGTGGGTCAGCCACAGCTTTTGATACAATGTGGGTTGATTTGATTTATTTTTTCATCCGTATTTCCTTGATTTTGGATTATTATGTGGATCCGGCGTTAGCTCTCCATCCTTTTTTTGCGGTAATTTGGTTTTTAATATATGGGGTGTATTTTCTGTGTACAAATAAATGTCTAGTAACGTCGTGTTCTTTCCATAACGATAGTTATATCTAAAATCAGGAAGTTATGAGAGATGACACTGCACCATAAATTTGGTTTTTAAATGGAAAGTTTTGGTTCCTATGTCAAGATTATTTATTTATTACTCGGTGGAAAAATTGGGTTGCTAGATTTAAAATGCATGCTTGACTTTTATTTTTGCGTGTATATTATTTGGGTTTAATAATTTCCTTTATTTTAACCAATATGGCTTCTAGTATCAATTTTATAGTTGTTATTGTATATCACGAAACGTAGGAAGGTAACTCATATCGCTAAACGCGTCTGATTTTATTTAACTAAACGTTGCTGTTGTACAAGTGATATATTTTCATTATTTCTTGAAATAATATATTATTTAAAATAAAATGAGAAGGGGTGACTACCCGTAAATGTTATCTAAAAGTCAAATACTTTAAAAAGCAAACAAATAATACTTTTTTTTTAGATAATTTAAGCAAATCCAGCGAATAGAATTTTTAAAGATATCTAATATATTTCAGCTTAATTTAATGAACATTATTATAACTAATTTTACTTGTGTCTGTTTATAATTTTTTATAGGTCACAAATTGGATACTTATCAATATGTGAAAATAAATCTCATTTATTGTAACGCACCTAATTCAACACTTGATTAGTTAATTATTTCATAAACAAATTGAACGTGTGCTTTGTCATCAACAAGTTTATTTAGAGACAGAGTGAATAGTTTTAATTAATATAAGATTTAAAACAAAGTATAGAGACGAAGTGAATAATTTTATTTAATTTGGGACATAAAATAAAATATATAGAATAAGTGAATATATTTTATTAGTTTGCTGTATGAAACAAAATACACTAACATAAGAATATATCTAATATTAGATTATAATTTCGTAGCTGTTTAGAAATCGTCTAGTACTTTCAAAACTTGTTATCGTTCAAACCGCAAACTTTACAAAGGCTGCGCGCCGAGTCGCGCGATAAATGTTTAATAAATAGCAAACTTTTATGTCGCTGTCCTTTATTGGTCTTTTATTTAATTGATTAACGTTAATTTTACTATCCTAAATAGTTAATTTGTGAAAATAATTAATCTTGCAATTCGTGTATAAACTGTAGGCAGGGCAGTAATATTTGTCCGTTAAAAGTATTTTCATTACTGTGAAGTATGCCTGATTTCATAACGGCCTTGTCACACGATAACGGCTCAACTATATTTACGAACTAAAGAAAGCCGGTGCTGTTTGTAGTTTTAAGAAAGGAATAAACTTAATGTTATTATTAAAACCAAGCTCTATATTTTAGTCTGTCCGCTATACAATATTTTAGATATTTATAAATGTGCGTATTTAAAGGTAAACCCTGGGTAAGTTTTATTTTGCTATACAAATACAATTTTTTAAGGCAGTTAACGTACTTCTAAATATTTAACTACTACCCATATTTGTATGGAATTATTTTGTGCTCGCTCCAATTGAATCTTATTAAGTTGTATTTTTCAATATAGCCTACAGATAATATTTTGTATTCTATTTACTTTTGACCCTTTATTTATAAATATACATATTTTGTGCTGTACAACCCCCCTCCCCCCGCCTAACCCTATTTCATACTTTAAAAAACTATTCCATGGATTTTAAACGCATGTAGGCTTATTAATAATCCTAGAATAAATGAATTCAAATTTGAATTAACTCATTATGTGTATGAATTTTTTTCTCTCTCTTAAATCTGTAGTTCAAAGGACTAATCAACATTAATACTGTTCTGAAATAATGCATCTTAAATTTAATTTAAATTTTAAATGAATGATTTTTCTTAATTATCTTAGGCGTAATGACGGCAGTAAATACCGAGCGCGGTTGTAATTACTGTATTGTACGGAGACGAGATAATAGGGTATCTGATAACAAACCGCAAAGCATGAATGAAACCAGCCGCGCACGGTAAAACGTCTTTATTTAAAACAATGTCATAATCCAAGGGCTTGACACCAAGTCTAATAAAGAAGTGTTTTATTGTCCTGTGTGATGGTGGTTTAGTCTTGTCGCGCGTTTGCTTAGAGTAGTGGTATTCATTCAACCAAGACATCTTGGGGTAATGTTGTTGTTATTATTATTATTATTAGCACCTCGTCTTACTACCCGTTCGGGTTATACGCACTTACGCTAATGTGTAATGGTAGGGTGATTGTGATATGAAATGGAGGACCTACAGTTTAACGTGGAATCCGAACCACGGTGGAGGCCTGGCATTCCCAAGTTGTGATTAATACTTGAGGTAGTGTTAAACTCAATATATATATATACACACCTATATAATATATTTCTCATTTAAAATTTATTATCTAAAACATTATTTTAAAATGTTATTTATTTTGTTTATTTTATTTATTTTAAATGTAGATTAATATATCTTGCATTATCCACCAACAACTTTGGTGAGGTACAGAGTTGAGGAGAAATTATATCTGGGGGTACGAGAACAAAAATGGTTGAATAACACTGCTCTAGAGGATTGTGGTGGGACCACTTGAGCTAGAGGAGAGTCTATATCGTTTTGAAAAAAAAAAGTCTAGAGATAATAATCTTAAAGACTTCTATTATTTTTACAGTTTCTATAGCATTTTTTTTTGACAAAATAAATCAAATATTTCTCTGGCAGAAATATTTAATTGAATTTTATTCACAGAATAATCTCATTGGTTTTTTTGGATATCTGTCAAAGGCATGCTAAAATTTGATGACAACTTTTTTATCTTTATTTAAAAAGTTTATCATCTAATTCCGTTATGCCTATTACATATATTCAACAATTGTTGAAGTCACCATGCCAAAAAAAAATTAAACTTTGTTCCTACTGCGCACACATTTTATTTATTTTGTCGAATTTATTTTGTTTGATTTGAAAACTGCAAACACTGTCATTTTCTCGCGTATCCTACACTCTCACCATACCGTAAGTTATATTTTCACTGGTAGGGCTGTATATGATAAATATTAAATTTACTAGCTTTACTTTCACGTATTGACACGTCAAGTAATGTAAACTGCATCTCTCACTTTTGTTACATATTAACTTAAAAACAACACTAAAATAGGCCTAGTAAAATGTTATCAACGGCAAAATATATTTGTATTTTATAAAACGCTCTTCCATTGAAAATTTGACTCTTAAGACTTTGCACATTGGCCCTCTTGATATTTAATTTATTATATTAAATTTTAACTCGTATCTAAACAATTTAATCTGTCCCTTATAAATAACAAACATCACTATCACATATTAAGGTAATATATGTTTTAAATAAATAATTTGACTCGCTTGTGACCTAAATGCTTATATATATATATATATATATATATGTGCATACAAAATAGCCTAAGTATTTCTGCGACAAAACCTCAATATGTGTTGTTTTTTTTTAAATGTACCATACGTGTGGGACGTTATGTTAATTTTAGCTCATGTGTGGATTCTCTTTATATCCATTAAATCAGAAAAAATTTAAATCTAGTATATCGTAGGCCAAAGGATAATTTTTTTTATATAAACTAAACATTAATGTGGTTATTTCAGAATATAATATTGTAAAGTATAAATAAATACGTGACTCTTTAGTGTAAACAAATTATTTTCAGTTTAAAAATATACAAATTAAAATATTCTATTCAAATTTTACATTTGGAAAAATAATATATTTTATTATGGGATGAACGGGTAGAAAATGTAATATCTTGATACCGCGGGTTATTTTGAAAAGTAATAGTGGCAAAAAGGTGACCTGGTGGTCTAGATTTAAGGTGTCGGACTTCTTTGTTGGGGGTCCGGGGTTAAATCCTAGGTCTCGGCACAGATTTATCTTATTACCAAACCCTTCCTTCACCTCTGACAAGACGTGTATTAATCACAACTTGTGAATGTACAGGAATGCCAGGCCTCCACCGTGGTTCGGATCACAAGTTAAACTGTAGGTTCTCCATTAATGGCAAAAATATCAAAATCCGATATCATTAAGCTGCCTTAAATATATTTTGTAAATTCTTATATTGCCACTGAGCAACTTATAACCGTCATATAACTTATAATAATTTTTATCTCTGTTTATCTAGCTACGCCCATAATGCAAAGCGTTTAAATTGGGGTGATAGGGAACGTGATCTGGGATAAGTAACTTTGCAGTTCTATATTTAAAACACTTTTTTTTTGTCAAAATAAAATATTTCTTCAGTAGATACGTTAATTTAATTTTTCTTCGCGTGGTAATCTAAACAATTATTGAATATTTGTCATTAATATAGTAGAATTCGATGATCAACTTTTTCAATAAAAAGAAAAATTTATGATCAAATTCTGTGATCTCAGAAATTCCAGAACTGTTTATATTAATGCGTGGTACAAATTAAACTAAACGTAGCAATACTTTATTTTATCGGAGCAGAAAAGCTATTTACAATAAAAACCATAAAATTACACACCTTAACTCGCTTTCCCTTTCACCCCCACCTTAAACTTAAAACTGAGTAATTAATTAGACATGACCCAATCGAGCACTCCCATTGTTTGTGTTCTCACTTCTACATCCAATACTTGCTCTTAGTTGGCGGATAGCTACTTTTTCCAACAACTATTTTTAAATATGTTTTTGTCAAACTGATGGCTATAAGTATTTGACCTTGAAAAATAAATATGTATTGTTCTATATTGTGGAAATTGGTCCTGTTCCGAGGGAAAGAACGCCAAGGAGTTAAGTATTGATTAGCTCAAGTACTTCTGGAAACTTGAATAGTTCTAATCCCTGTTTAGGCAAATTTTCTTTGTCCCGACCTGATAGGAAACCAGGGAGTCCTCGACCTGTTCGGAGCTCACTCTTAAGTATGTTTCTAGTTGATAACATTTGTTAGCGTTAAAATACTGAACAACCGGCGTACTTTGGGACCAAATGTTGGAAAAGGTAGGCCTATAGTCCATGACTAGAGAAATTATAAACGGGAACTCTAATAATTTAGGTCTGCTTATTTAACAACACATACATAATACATTGATTTAACAAGTTTGGTAAATCTTTCAAAAACAAACTAGTTTAAAATTATTTAGACTACATATGCTTGTAAAACTAGTAAATATATTTCGTAAGTGGCTGCTATATTGTTTTTTTTAAATGTAGTTATCCAAGCAAACTTTAATTTTTAGTGGAAACAATTTTAATAAAAAGATATGCTTTTTTTTTACACACTTATTTTGTGTTACTCTCTCTTAACACTAGTGTGATAGAGATAAGGAATAGCCCATAGAATTAAAATGAAATGTAGTGACGTTTCTGTGGAGGAAGATTAGGGAATATTTAAAGAAAAAACACCCCTAGTATATCCGACCGGAACTCGAACACGGATCTTCTTGTCATTGGCAACCAAACTGTATTAGCTTGACATCTATACTGGGTGCCCACTGAGCGGTGAGTTTATACTATAGTAAACTGAAGCATCGTTAAACCAATAAAACCGCAAGTTACTTGTAAATTGCTCAGAAACATATTAGCGTAATTTGTATTAGTTAAAACTTTTTTCTAAATAGACTCTTAAAACACACACATACGAAAATATTAGGTTACACAAATGGTACATTTCGCCTTTATTTTTCTAACATAAATCGCTTATAAAAACATTTTAAAATAATTGGTTGGACACAATCTTATATACTATATTACTCATGGTTTGAAACAAATCATTTAAAAACCATACTTATGTAAACTAACCTCATATATGTATTCCTAAGAGAAAAAACATAAGATTTTGTTAAACCATTTATTTATTTGATGTTATTAACGTGCACTTTCTGAACAGACTGTGATTATATCAGCAGACGAGAATTTCTATCAGCGAGAGCAAAAGCGCCTACCAATTTTCCGGATAAGGCATTTTGACACACCTTCCAGGGTTCTTTTACATGCCACAATCGACATACGACCGATTAATTTACCCCCCTCCCTCTAAGGAAGTTGTCCTACTGATTATGATCATCAAAGTAAAATCCTTTGACCCCAACTGGGTTTGAACCCACGAACATTGGGTCCTGAGGCGAGCACTTTATCCTTAGACCACCGAGG
>CABEEJ010000021.1:327630-350625 GCA_901482245.1 Timema douglasi | reverse complement strand
CCTTAGAACACCGAGGTCAAATGTTTTGGTAATCATTCAAAACACACTTCATTTTAATAAATGTTGAACAAAATTGCTAGTCACTATCGAATTTTCCAAAATCAGTCGTCCTCATGAAACTATCACGATTTCACAGACAGACAAACAGACTGACAGACCCACTTTTTTTAAATTTCGTAGTCACATACACCGTCAAGATCTCTGTCTTATTCATATGAGGAAGTGAATATGAATCCATATGAGTGGTATTACTGAAATTTGATCGACAAAAACCTCAAATTTATTTTTAGACACTTTGTTTTATATCAAAGGCTTGACGACCTCAAACAACATAACATCTTATTTAAATAGGAAGATTACTTTCTACCACTAACAGTGATTGAACGTCACTAAAAATTATTTGCACTCTATAAATACGTATTATTTGAGTTAAATATAAATTTCATATAAAATGTATCAAAAGATCCCAAAAATACTGCCTTGTGAATTACTATATAAACTTTCTTTACACAACCAAGTAAACGGACTAAGAATGTAAATACAATTAGTGATATTTTATCTCATTACGGTATCTGGGATTTCCAGTTTTCAAATAGCGGGCTTCCTTCGAAAATCAAACTCTGACTGTAGTTTATGACTGTTACTAACTGTCCAACATCAGTCTCTTTCAGCATCAGTAATTGCTAATTCTTTTCAAATCTGAATAAAGGAATTTGTCAAAGGTGCAGCCAGAACATGTTATGTTTTCACTTTGTTTTATACTTTTAAAATATAACTGTCTTTATTGAATGTTCATTTTTTCATGAAAGTTCCAGCATGTATTTTTTCTTGTGCAAGGGCTCTTATAGTTTTAAAATTTTGGGAACCCCCTATCCTTCTTGATGATTTACGCTCATTAATTTATCCTAGTGTAAGGGCCTGATTATATTTTGCCACCTGCCTTTGTTTCGCAAGATTTTGTAACTTGGACAGTTTACTGACAGTTTACATTTATTGTAGACAAAAGAAAAATGCTAATCCTTCTTTAGGGCGATTGGTTCTTTTCATCTGGCGTGGAAATACAGAGCCATGGGAGCAAACGGTTATCTTCAAGAATGTTTATTGTTTTGCAATTTTCTTTTCGGAAACGGTTTGTTCAAGAATAGAAGCATGTTGATAAGTTATTCTTTTTACATACCACAATCGACATGGGACCGATGGTTTCACTTTCCCTCCTAATAAATTGTTGCTGCGGATTTTTATCTCACAACAATTATTATAATTATCCAGCACCGCGTCTTACTACCCGTTCGGGTTAAACGCTTTATGTACTAATTACACTAATGGATTAGGAATTGGGAAGGTTGAATTAGAGGAAGTGAACCCGCATTTGCGTGGTTGGAGAGTGGAAAACCATTTAGGAACCCATCCCCAGTTCACCCGACCGAGATTCGAACCTCGATCTCCCCGTCCTCAGCAGTAGAGCTCAACACGACTAGCGCGTTAGCCAACGACGCCACCGAGGCGGGTTTATCTCACAAGGAAAAAAAAATTCCATCGTCCTCGCCTGGGTTTGAACCCATGAACTGTACCCCAATACCATTGAGGTTGATATAGTATGATTGAGAGTGGATACATGTTCCTTCAACTATAGACTTGCAAACCGCCCCTGCAAAGTTTAAGGGAAGGGGGTTGGAGATAGATAGAGTCGCGTCACTTGACGCGAGAAGTTCCAAAGGAATAGTTTTTTAATGGAACCAGTTCTTGGAAACCAGCTATGTTTTCTTTCCTTGCTCAAAGTACAGGACACGACTAAATCAGTCAAAACCGCTTCCCCTCCCCCCTCTTCGACCGCCCTCTACTCATCCCAAGCTTCTGTAATCCTAGGAGCGCACGCGCAAGAAATATGCAGCTCGGTGATGTACAGGGCCTTGTCCTTGTGTGTGTGGTTTTTTTTAAAGAATGTCATCTACATTTTCAGTTGCCTTTTACAAAAAGCGAAAAATTATGTCTAGTTTTGTATAACTGTATTTATATCAACTTTTAGGAAGACAGCTTGCCATAGATCTCCTTATAAAGACTTTGTATGACAAGATTCTGTTAGGAAGGGCCTATTATAAGATACAAACATGTTTTTTAGCGGTCATCATTGATACAATTTTTTTTTACTATATAAATATTATTAATGTTATTTTATTGGTTTGGACTTGACGCGGAAATATTTTTTCTAACAAAGTGTCCTACTACTTGTTCAGGCTATACACATGTGTTAAGAGACGAAGATAGTCTAATTTAGAGGAACCGACAAAAAATTGTTCTAAAACTTCCAAAACTTAATAGTCCCTATGCATATGATTCTACTAACCACTGCTATGCGATTCTCAAAGCCATACATACGTTAATGATTGGCAAAATACACAGGCGTAGACTATAGATTATTGCGGATGCGGATAGTTTAGACCAGCGATTTTTAACCCTTTTCAAATCACGGCACACTCAACAAGTTGATAAAATCATTGTCAAGGCACACCATCAGTTTTTTAAGGAGTGATTTTATCATTAAACAAAAACTAGTATTAAGATTGTGTTTGAAAGCTTAATAGTTTAAATTCTAATGATTTGTGTGTGTTTGTATATTTTAAAAAAAAAAAAATGTTATTAGTGAAAATTTCAAAAGATTTATTTTTAGTCAATATTTTGTATCCGAGTCTTTTAGACCTTCCCGCGGACTTCAACGGCACACCTGCTAACAATTCGTGGCGCACCAGTGTGCCGTGGCAATTGGGTTGAAAAATGCTGGTCTAAATACTAAGTAAGATATGCATTTAAAAAATCATGAATTGTTTAGTGTTTGAAACATATGTATTGTGAAATTTAGAAATATATTAACTGGTGAATCCTGTCAGGAGGGGGCTTATACATACCTAAAGTCAAATATATTAAACTCTCGCCTAATCCTGTCAATATGAATCAAATAAGGCCGTCATGTTTCACTTGGGAGATGCTCAGTTCTCGTGTTGACCAAACAAGCTGCAGTGCAACTCTCCGTCTTCAAACTGAGACCAAAATAAAATAACGGGCCCGGGGGAAACCCGAAACTAAGGTATTCGGGAGACTAACATATCGGACATATTTTAACACACACCTCTTTTCAGATGGCATTCTGATGGGGTGACTAAATAAATATAGATAAATGAAAGCCAGGCTGGGATACGAACCCTGGTGGTGCCTTACGAGTCGAACCCTCTGGCCACTGAGCTATATGGGGTCTCCTAGCCAGTGTGCCAGCAAATTATAATATAATTTCTATATTTTTACTCAACGTCCAAATGGGAGATTGTGGCTTTTCAAAGAAAACTTGACTCTCGTTCTTCCTGAATTTGGTGGTCACTGTTTTAACAGAGAAAAAAACTGGTCAGGGATGACCTCATGGACCGTGAGCCGGTACTCTTTTTAAGACCCCAACTGACCGGTAATTGAGATATAAGTCCACGCTCAAACCAAAAAACGTAACGTGGTCTAAATTTTCTGCACTCGTTAATGGACTACATTGAAATTCAAATAATTATCAGATAATGGTTTAATTTTAAAATGATTGTTTTGTATCTTAAAGTAAATTTTCTGAATTGGTGCCTTGGGGCATACTAATAAGATGGAAGGGCTGGCTTAAGGCCTGCATAAAGTCATCAAATAGTGTGATCGGGTACGAACGGGGGGTGGGGTAGCCGGGCATTTTTTTTTAACACATACTAAATCCAAACAATGATAATTAGAGATGAAACGTTTCCGGTAAATTCCTTAGCTCATAGATTCCCAGAGGATGGGGATATAATAGATATCTGGTCTACAGCAGACGCCACGTTAGTGATATACTCGACCACCAAGCGCTGTAATCGATATACTAGTGTGGGAAGATAACTGGAATCGTTGTTACTGTAATCTGGTTGGTAATGTTTCTAGTGTTAACGTCCAAAGGACGAACTAAATTTGGGTTGAACCGATTGCATTTGTTCCATTTAAATAACTGGATTAAAAAAAAGTGAACATTTTTCATCTCGCATCTCTAAGCCAGGATATACTCGACAAGTGCTACCCGTCCGACCTCACTGCTGACAATAGACGCCGTCCGAGAATCTCTTAACCGTCGTTAAAGGGGGGGAAAATAGGCTACCCTATGACCTTCTACGGTCATTTTACTGGGCATGATATAGTAACATCGCCAAAGTCTTGTCACAACTTGAAGCAGGAGGGAGGAAGAGAAGACGGTTAACTATGGGCATCTGCCCCCCTCCCCCTCTTGCCCTCCTTTCTATCAGTTTCTGCTCGAGTTTACATTGTGTTTAGTCGTCATCTTGGTTTATTAGGTCTCTTCGTTCGTTTCATGCGGGAAACAGCAGAGCCAAATGTTCTATTGAGAAATGGGTCTACGAGCGTTACAGTGCTATGGTCAGGACGACCAGAGAATTTATACCCCTCTCTGTTGCTACATGGTCTAACGCGCTACACTCGTGTTAGACTAACTAAACTGCCGATGACGGGGTGGTCGAGGTGGGTTTAAAAAAATGTTTTCCACTCTCCCTCCACGTAAATGTGGGTACACTTCATTTAAATATAACCTTCCTCATCCCTAAAACCATTAGCGTAATTAGGACATAAGCGTATAACACAAACGGGTAGAAAGATGCGGTGCTAAAATAAACAATAATTTATATGAATGTTTATGTTTGCTAGCTTAGAAGATTTCGAAAATATGCTGTCAATATAATAATCGAAAAAATTCCCATCCACCAAAAAAAAAACGTAAATGGCTAAGCCTGCGCCTGCGCTTAGTGCCAAAATTCAATAATTTTTTGAAATTGATCACTGTTGAAAAAAAAAAAGTAGAGATTTGGTACACCACCCTCACGCCATAACTCTACAAATTACACCAAATTCTCAAATAGCACATTCAAGGTGTTGTATTTCCTCCATGTTTATAAAAAGGGAAAAAAAGGTTGCGTTGCACGATGGTTCATAGTAAGGTCCGCGGGCTGCACGAAATCATGGATAGGGTCACCTAATGCTGCTATGCTCGTGACAGATATTCAAAAACTGTTGATATCATCATGTGAGGAAAATTAAACTCTGTTTATACTGATATTCATTTTAGTAAAAAAAAAGTTTGTCTACAAAAACACTGTTTTTGTCTCTTGTTTCCTGCATATCCGCCTTAACCTGCGTCCCATAACTCCCGTAACTCCTTACTTCCCCCCAACCCCCAGCTATCTAAATACCCATATCGGTGGACATGAGGGCTAAGGCACCAACCTCATCTGGCTTAGTTTTCTTCTGATGGGTAGATCAAGTGTTCGAAACATGGCAGGATGATCTGAAAGTTAGTGTATTCCCTAAATGGTTTCCTTCTCTTCCACAAAAACTAGGTTGGTTTTACTTTACACCCCCCTTTTCTCGTCTCCACAGCATCCCAAACGAGGGTAGCACGGACAAGTATCAAGACAAGGTTGGAGGGGAGTGTGTGAGGGAAATGAGCGCTCTCCCTCCTAACGACAAGTGGTCATCTGCTCAACACTTTGTTAACTGTGCGACAAACAAATGACCCAAAACCAGATTGTGTCCGCTTGGTATCTTTCCTCTCAAACGGACTGCGCGCCATCTTAAAACCTGTTTTGTCAGCTACGAGCGACACAGTCCTGCCGACACGCATATATACCTGTTTATATAGACACATAGGACACGAGGAACCGGCTCAAAATAGTGACAGGTCTATTTTAAATCAGAATTCAAGTTTTTTTGAGCAAATGGTTCACCGAAGCATTCTTTACTATCGTATGATCATTTTGAAGCATAATACAAGTTTTTTAGTTTATTGGTTTACCGAAGAATTCTTTACCATCATATTATGATCATTTTGAATTAGAATGCATGTTCTTTGATCCTGCGGTTTATCGAATAATTGCTTTCCTAACTTACCAAAAAATGGCTGCATCTTATTATAAAAGCCATGTATGAGGTAGTTAAAACCACTTTTCACGAAGGAGCAAAAAAAAAAAAGTTTCTGTTTCAGCCGATCCACGCTGCCCGATAATTTACTCCAATGATGTAGGGACGAAGCAAGCTATAATCTAAAAGAAGTGTACCCACGGATGTGTGAAGAGAGAGTGTGAAAACCATACACAAGATCGGGGTTATAACCCCTGACCTTCCACTGGCCGGAAAACCAGACGAGACTTCAGTTTTGTCCGAGTGCCTCTAAGGTGCGGGTGGTATTTGTCAATATTTTAAAAATAGGATCTATACATTTTTTAATGTACAATCCCCACCCCCTCCTAGTATTTGTTCCCTTACAATTGAGAGATTATTAAAGGAGGTGTGGGGTGCTATCTAAACATCTAAAACCCCGTCTGCGAAAGAGAGAATCTGGTTTATCAGCTCATGTGTTTTAGCTTTTCATCTACCTCCATAGTAATTCACCACACTCTCTCTTATTTTATGGAACTTGTCCCGACTTTTGTTATCTAGTTGAGTTTTTTTTGCCGCGGATTTTTACTCGCATGAGGTAATAAAGAAATGTTTGTCTTAAGAATATTGTTCAATGTCTAAGCTGAGAAATACATACGACACTTGGGAGGTGCTAAAATAATTACTGGGTTAAGTTGACTTCTAAAAGATAAGCAGAACCCTATTTTTTATAGTAGGCGATAAAGGTGTTTTAATAGAAAAGAGGGCTAAGTTTTTTCTTATCTTGCGTGCTTACTTAGTTATATTTTATTATTTAAGGCCCTTGGCTCTGTCGAGCGCAAGTCTAAAACCTATTTTGTGGGATGGTGTGCGTAAGGGTGAAAGGAGTGGCGTGGCTTCACAACAGACCAAAGTATCCTTCCGCGCCAACAAGAAGAAATGGATCACGGAAAACGTAGATGGTGTTTACTACCGGACAGGTTTTGCGGAAAGATCATTCGTTTGGAAATACCTATTTTCTCGAGAACGAGTGAAATACCTATTTTCTCGAGAACGAGTGAAATTTGTATAGTAATATTTCCAACATCTTATTTAAGATAATGTATCAATGTTTATTAGGTGGTACATTTTCTTATTTTTTGCTATGCAGCCGGCAGTTTTCTATTGAAAAATGTCAAAATTATTGATAGTTGATCACTGTTAAAATTATAGAGGAGGTGTATGTTTATAAAGTATAACTTAATCAACATTCTTCTATTTTTGAACAAACCTTTTCCGAAAAGAAAATTTCCAAACAATAAAAATTCTTGATGATAATGGTTTGTTCCCATGGCTCAACATTTCCACGCCAAATGAAAAGGGCCAATCACCTTGATGGTATTTTTTAACATTAGGATTTCGCTGACTCGCTGAGGGAAGGTCTAATGAAATAATTAACTTATTTATAAAAACGCTTCGCTGATGAATGATTTAAGGCGTCACTATTGTGCTGGACTGGCCTGCTTAAGATTGGGAAATCGTGGTTCGAATCCTGGTCGGGTCTACTGAGGGTGGTATTCCCTAAGTGGTTTCCCACTCTCCTTCTACGCAAATTCGGGTAGAATATCTCTAAAAATCTTCCTCGTCCATACCCTAATGCATATAACCTGAACAGGTAGTAAGACGTGGGGGTTAAAAAAAATCAAGCTAATCCCAATATTGGTGTTGCCAACTGAAGAAAGAATAAAACCCTCACTCTGATACCTCTTCTCGGTCCGAGCATAATCCTATACCTAATGTATCGGTTGATCGGGTATGAGATGGGCTTTTGGAAAGAAAACGTAAATCATCCGCTTCGGTGGGTGAATAGTCTACGGCATTATTCCTGTCGAGTTTACTGCGTTTTTTTTGCTAAATGTTTTCCCACTCTTCCTCCAAGCAAATTTGGGTACACTTCGTCGAATTAAACCGTCCTAATCCCTAACACATTACCCCCTAGTGTAATTAGTACATACGGATGTAGCCCAAACGGTTAGAAAGACGCGGTGCTAAAATACACTAATGCTATACAATTATTTTAAAGTTAGATCTTATCAAGCGCTTAAACAATCGTTCCATTAATTGACGGATGGTTGTAGGAATAAATTAATGAACTTATTTGAAAAGTTTAAGGAAGGGTACTTTTTAGGGCAACTTTTATACCTCAAACCTCATAAAAAAAACAGCAAATACTTTTTATTAAAATGAACAAATAGATGGCAACACTAACACAATTTTAGTTAAAATTAGACTTCCCCTCTCTTTTCCCCAGTACCCTTAATTTCTAATAGGTGACCTGGCGGTCTAGGGGTAAGGTGTCAGACTTCTTTGCTGGCGGCTGGGGTTCAATCCTCGGTCCCGGCACAGATTTATCTGATTTCCAAACCCTTCCTTCACCTCTGACAAGACATCTTGTGAATGTGAGGAATGCCAGGCCTCCACCGTGGTTCGGATTCCACGTTAAACTGTAGGTCCCTCATTTCATCTCACAATCACCCTACCATTACACATTAGCGTAAGTGCGTATAACCCGAACGGGTAGTAAGACGCGGTACTAATAATAATAATAATTTATAATACAAAGTTATTCACTCAAGATACAACAAAACTTGCTCGTATCAGTGTGTATAAATTACTCTCTGAAGAATACCGCTTGAACTCGTTCATTATATGTACCGCTTGATAAACGTGGCAATTAATGCTATAAATGTTAATTGTTCCATAAAGCGACTAGCACGAAATCAGGTCATTAAGCAAAGCGACACTAAAAAATGTTGGCTTTAATGTTTAATAACAGTTTTAATAACTAATAAAGCAACTTGTAAAAACCTTTGACGTTTATATCCGCTCTTTTGTAATTTGTAACTCGATCAAGAAATTAATAAACTCATTTATTGTAAAGAAACAGTTTTCTAATTCGTGTTCGTATAGACATCATTTGCTTGAAGCTTTTAAATACTTGTTTATTTCAAATGGTTGATTATTTTCAATTATCTGTTAATATATCATAAAAAATTGTCAATTTTATTAAAAACAGGTGTAGCCAGTTTCCGAAATGGCAATTTTGACCAAATGCGGCTAAAATGTTTATATAAAATTAGTTTTTAATCGATTATTTTACTATTTAAATCAAGTCATTTAAAATTGAATGAGGTTTTTAACTATAACTCATAAAAGTGCACTTCAACATAATTGGATAAGTTATTTTCAACAGTTTTCTCTCGTTAGAAAAAAGTTTCAAGCCGATTTTTAAAAACTTTTTATAGTATTAAACACTGTAGTGTTTTGTTTTTTCTAGCAATAGATATTAATATGTTTGCCCATGCTGTTATTATTTTCAATTTTATCATGTTTTTTAGTACTTATTCAAACAATTGTTATTTTGACAAATGTTTTAGACTTGCATTCAATTATTTACAATATTAAAGTTTGTACTAATTCTAAAAAAAATAATTCATCAACATAAACACACGTAGAAAACAAATATCAATATAATATGTAAATTACATAAAACATTATTAAAGAATAATAAAAAAAATTCTAAAAAGAAAACTTTCGAGTAAATTGTAGGCTTATTATTCTATTTGATTGCAGTAGCCATTGCTTTATTCTGACCCGTTGTTTACGTTTTTTAAAAGGTATTTTAAAAATGAGTTTTTGAGTTTACCAATCAATAGTTTAAAAAATATACGATTTGTTAAGTTTTGAACGAAAATAAACAAATAAAATTATAGCGTAGGGAAATTAAAAAATATATATTTGGACTGGATTTTGTTCACGGTTAAATCTTAGAATTATAATAGACATATAGTTTTCAACGATAATTAGATTCTATATGATCTAGTGATTTGAAAAATATATGCAAATGTTCTATTTCACAAGATTTATCACTCTCGAAATAGACTAGTTTGACGGTAAGAGGAAGCTCGGGGTTCGAATCCCAGTCGGGAATATTGAGGGTGTTTTTTCTAATTGGTTTCACGGCCCACCCTTTTTAGTTTATGAAAATTGGTCATGAACTTAGTGACATTTAACCAGAAACATTTTAAATAACTTTTTAAACTTTAGAATTCCTCTTACAAATATCCAAGAACTGTAGAAAATCAAACCAAATAAATTGACTTAAACAATATTAGATTTATTTCGTCCAAAAGAATATGTTTGAACCGGTAAAATACGGACCGTGATACCCGTTCTCTCCCGTCCCCACCTCTGGGAACTCTATTATCAGACGATACTGTTGAGGAGTTTGTTTGGGGGAAATGGAAGTGAGTGACCCCTGGTATTCCGGATATTTGGTGGGGAGGAGAAGGGGGATCAAGGTACCGGTCGGGACCACGGGGGCGAAAGCTTTACCCTCGACCGTTCTACGGGACTCTTAAAGATGCGATGTTTTGGTCGAGGTTTAAGGCGGTTGTCGAAACCATCCATCCCATTCCTGAATCGCAACTTTTTTTCCTTTAACAAATTGACTTTGCATATGTCTTCCTTTTTTTTTAGGGGAGAAGGGAGTGGGTTATTTTTTTCCCCTCCACACGATATCGCAGTCTCTACGTTGGATCTGGGGGTCTTTGTAATTCAGCCTAAGAGGACTGTAGTATCTTATGAATCTCCTTTTAAGGTTGTCTATCTGTGAAAAGACTGGTCAGTAATCTTTAAGTTCACTTTTAAGGTATCCGTAAAAAGGTTATCCACTAGTTTTAAACTACCCTTTAAAAGGCTCTCTAGTAGTCTTAAAATATCTGCATAAAGAGCCTCCAGTTTACCACTAGCAGGCCTGCCCTTGCCATAATAAATATAGCAGGGTGAGGATGTTTGTCTTCCAGTAGGCGGCGGCGTGGGAGTGTAGAAAATGCGAGAAAAGGTAGGGCAGCGTCTGGAAGGGGGATAAATGGGGCGATTGCCCTAGACCTCACATTCCAGGGAGCCACATTCCCCCCCCCAAAAAAATGTTAAATTAAATAACATTTATTATTCTAAATTTCGCATCAAATAGTGTACATATAATTTACAGCAATAAGCCAATAAATATTCGCTTGTTGATAGTATTCCAGTCCAGATTCCTGAAAACCACAACTTTATGTAATTTAAAATTTACGTTATTCGAGTAAAGTGCTGCATTATAGTAGAATACGCCACCATTGTGTTACCGCTGTCGGTCTACAGACAACTAACAATGCAATGGTAAAAAAAAAGGATCTTACGTTTGTTAACTTAATTTGTTTGCATTTACAATTATTTAATTGGTTGATCAATATTCGGACCCAAAACGTTGATGGATGTCGTCGACGTGTCATGAACTCCCGAAACACAAAAAGTGGTTTTTGCAATGACGTTTGCTTGTGTCTGTTTAAGCTTGAAATTAAGAGTAGTTTAATAAAAAGCGAAAAGAGGAACAATCAATTTTCTCCAAATGGGCTCTAACGATTTTGATTAAAATTCGAATCTAAGCATTGATTAAGATTATAAATAACATGTCTATTTTCATTTTCCCATGAAAATGACTTTAAGGGTAATTTACAGAAGCGTTCCGTATCTCCGCAACTATTTGAGATACTAAATAACTTATAATTGCAAAATCGTAGTACTATTAAAAATAAAAAACTTTTAAATGAAATATATTTTTATAAAACCAACAGTTTCTGAGATATTGGCAAATTTATTAATACAATCTTGTGAACTTTAGTTGTAAAGAGATACTACTTAAGTTTTAACGCAATAATTTTCCAATGCCACAGAGTAATTAAATATAAGTAAGTCTCTCAAAAAGTTTATTTTTCCTTAAACCCCTTAGGAGGAATGTTTGTACAACAATGACCTATCTCCATTTTAGACTCATTAGTCAATATTTACATCTTTTATTGGTCAACATTTATAAATGAGGAATTTGATAGCAATGCGATGACATGAATATGTGCAACACCTAATAAAATGTCGAAAATTTTAACCAGAAGTCAAAATTTTAATACGAAGCGTTGACCCTTGTGTACCCAATATTGATCTTTTTTATTGGTGCAAACATTCAAATGATGTCATTAATTCTTTGAAAACAAAATTATAAAATTTAAAACCGGTACTCAAAATATGTTTGACATAAGTATAGTGCAATTTATGTTTGGGTTTTCTAGTGTATATTATTTCGTTTTATATATATATATATATATATATTTTACGAGTTTTGAGTAAATCCCCATTTTTAAACAATATAGTGAGAAAGTTTGTGCAAAGTTCCGTACCATTTATTGTTTTGCTATAAAAGAATTTAAAAAATGATTGGCATAACTCCCGCTACCTTTGAACAGAGAGGCGTTGAAGATGACCATACATACACGCACACCATCACAGTCTAAAGTAACATCTGTCTGACACGAATAATCGAGAGTGGATCTCAGCTGCGAGTTGTTTTGCGTGTTGCGTCCAAGGGGTGGCTTCAAGATGTATCAGACGATAAAAGTCCCAGTAGTGACCGTACCACCGGTCGAATCAGGTCCGGTTCATTGCATGGACCATTCGCTGCTGCCTCCCGGTGTGTGACGTCATTGGCAGAGAGCAAACATTCTCTCTCTCTCTCTCTCGCGCGCGGGTGAACGCCGCACGTGGTCCTGCATCTTTTGGCGCCATTTCTTTGATCGGCCCATTCCCGGGGCTCGGTGGAAAAAAAAAAAAGAGCGTCCAAGGAGGACTTTGGTTTAAACCCAGGTCGCGTCTAGATTAACGTAACCCTCTTTGATGGTTGCAAGTTCAAAGGGCATTGCGCTCTCAATAGACTGGACTGCCGATGACTGGAGATTGGAGTTTGAATCTCGGTCGGGTGTACTGACGAAGATTATTTTCCCCTAAATAGTTTGCACAACACCCTTTCTCTACTACAAAATATGGGTACACTTGGTCTAAATTTAACTTTGTTGATCCCTAACACATTAGTGTAATTAGTACATGTGCGTATAACCCAAAGGATTAGTGAAACGTGGTGACAAAAAAAAAAGTGTGAAATGGATTCTTCCCAATATATCTGAATCCGATATAGGTAAAAACTTAGTTCTACTTTTCAGTAGTGCGTTTTGAAGTATTTTGCCAAGTTATGCAGAGTTAGTTAAAACTGTACCTGAGATAAGTTCTCATCACTCAGTGAAACACTCATTCATCAGGCATCAACGAAAATACGTTCCTATATGAGGTGTGTAGCGTCTATGTATGATTGGTCAAATGGGGACAAAGTGGGCGATAGCACACATTCACATGGGAAGTATTTAGAACAGATCCTATGTATAATTGGTCAAATGGGGACAGAGTGAAATAAAATATATCACCGGCAGTACAATTTAAACAAGCTCTGCTGACCCTGGCAACACTCCACTCCCCTGCAAAGATAATTAATAAATTCATACGCCAAGTCGTGCCCTTTTTGACAAATGATGACAACTTTAAGATAAATATTGTGACCTCTTGACTTAAACAAATCTAGACTAATAAAAATTTACAAGTTTTCTATTTCTTCAAGATTCTTCAAGTGGGGGCTCGACATTAATTATCTAAACAGTTTTCTGGCGCTTAAGTTTGTTGTTAAATAATTATTGTTTGTGGTTCTTATCTAGGTTAGGTTGGTTTACAAGTCGTGTACTGTGTTTATAAAGTGTGTGCTAGATACCCAAATTATTACAATACACACATCAATTTTAAATGTTTGCACATTGATACTCCTTACATGCTGTTTTTCTCTTGATTTAGACCATTGCTTGGTTGAAATAGTACATAATAATAATAATAATAATAATAATTATTATTATTATTAGCACCACGTCTTACTACCCGTTCGGGCTATACGCACTTACAGTAATGTGTAATGGTAGGGTGATTGTGAGATGAAATGGAGGACCTACATGTTTAACGTGGGATCCGAACCACGGTGGAGGCCTGGCATTCAACACATTCACAAGATGTCTTGTCAGAGGTGAAGGAAGGGTTTGGCAATCAGATAGATCTCTGCCGGGACCCAGGATTGAACCCGGACCCCAGCACAGAGGTACGACACCTTACCCCTAGACCGCCAGGTCACCTCCCTTTAATACTACAAACTTCTATCATACATCTAGGTCTCTTCCATGGTAAATTATTATGATTCAGTCTTACCTTAAGGTGGGAGTGAAGGAAACGCCAATTGAGGGCAGTGTTTTTTTTACAACTTTTATATAATTTTTTTTTTGTACAAAAGAAATAAAATAAGTGTTCCAGTAGAAACATGAGAGTTTAATTTTCTTCGCCTCATCACATCAGTTCTTGAATATCTGTCAAGGGTGTCCTGGAATTTAATGATAAGTTTTCCCGTTTATTTAAAATGCCCTTAAGCTCATGACATATATTCAACAACTGTTAATATCACCGCGTGAAGAAAATAAAACTCCATGTTTCTACTTCAGCAATATTCTATTTATTTTGGTCAACAAAATGTTTTGCCATAAAGCTTGCGTTCGCCTCACTCCCGCCTTAAATGCGTCTTTTTTTTTAGGTCAACTCAATTTGGGATTAACTTATACATATTTATTGAAAAGAAACGCTCATAGATAATAGCGGCATAGGAATGACCTTCTAAAAGACAAAAACATACGCGCTTAGAGAAATTGCAACATTGACTAAAAAAAAAATCACAATATTTGTCCTACGACCTTCAAAAGTTGACATATTGTGTCAAAAGTGACAGTTTCAGAACCTGTAGATTGACACATAAATACACTAAAATAGATTTAGTAACCCCCAACCCCCTTTAACTTTTTTTTCTTTTTTATAAGTGTCACCTTGGCGTAGTTGGCTAACGCGCTTGTCGTGTTGAGCTCTACTGCCGAGGACGGGGAGATCGAGGTTCGAATCTCGGTCGGGTGAACTTGGGTGAACTGGGGGTGGTTTTTCCTAAATGGTTTTCCACTCTCCCTCCACGCAAATGCGGGTTCACTCCCTCTAATTCAACCTTCCTAATTTCTAATCATTTAGAGTAATTAGTACTTAAAGCGTATAACCCGAACGGGTAGTAAGACGCGGTGCTAAATATTTACAAGTGTGACCTAAACATACCTACATAAAACTTTCCCTATTTGACGAGATTAAAAAAGCGATAACTTGTTTGCCTAATAAATAAGTTAGGTATAATTATTTTTAAATTGCCAATATTAATTGCTTAATCAAAAATATTTGTGTAGCTCTAAGAACAATGTATGCCATTTAATTTAGCAGTGCGTTGGACTCTACACACACACACTTATTACGTACTAATTAGGCTAATTTATTAGGGATGAGGCAGATTTGATTTAGATTAAGTGTGCCCGCGATTGCGTGAGGGAGATTAGAAAACCATTTGGGGAAAAGAACCCCCCTTATTACACCCTACTGGGCTTCTAGCCCCGATATTCCCGCCATTGTCAGTCCACTCTATTTCTAAAGTGATATTTTAGTTGACCATTCGACCACTGAACCAGGTTATAGGCCTGATTTTCGAAAATATGTTTTAGAAAATACAAACACATTTTTTTTTGTTCACCATTGATAACATTTTATTTAATTAGTGTTGTTTTATAGGTTTTGACAATATATGATTTTAGAAGTTAAAGCTACAGATCACACGCCTTAACGTGTGAACGCGTGGAATTAAATCTAGTGAATTTTCTAGTTGTCGAAATAAGGCTCTTCTTATCAAAATTGGATCATATTTGCATATTAATTTGTTTCGAATTGTTAGATGACAAATTTACCAAAGCAAACGACCTTATATTTGTTGTTTTGAAGACTTTTAGTGTTTGTATAAACTGCGAGAAGAGTAAAAAAAATCGTAATCTTGGTCCACGAAAATTGTTTTCTCTGAAGCGGTCATTAATCAAGCGAAGATAACGATCTATGTTGCCTGATTCTCTAAAAATATCCTTCCCAAACATATAAAATGACATGTCAATTTCCCTATCTTCGTGCCAATATCTTGATGGGCAAGGTAGGGGGGGAGTTATTTTGTAGGTAATCTACTTAGCTTGGCCTAGTTACTATTTCAAAACTATGATTTCTAAGATTTACCTTAGGTAAAATAATTTCAGTTAGGTTTTCCAAATGTGAAGTACACAGCCTTAGATATCTAAAAAATGTATGTGGAAAACCTCGTATGGACAGAGTCAGTAATGAATGGTTTGTGAAGGAGTGCAGATTGAAAGGGAATTCCTTAGGTCAATGGGAAAGAAGTGTCTTACATTTATTTGGGCATGTTGAGAGGATGAGTGTGAATCGAGTGACGCAGCAAATATATGAAGGTAGAGTGTGTGGATCAAATGGAAGGAGTAGGCCATGTAAGACGTGGTTAAACGCTGTGGACGTAATATGAGCTATGTGCACAGTGTTCTGCCTACCCCGTAAGGGAACCGCACGATTAGGTAAATATATTTATGCAAGTTTGCTTAAGGTTGGGGCTTAAATATAATTGTTAGTTTTATTTGTGTGACCCGTTTTAATTGATGTATTTATTTATTTTTACTGAATCAATTATTTATTTTTGTCACCTCGTCTTAATACCCGTTCTGACTATACACATATGGTATAGTTACGCTAATGAGGAAGGTTGAATTAAGAGTAAGTTTACCTGCATTTTATTTGAGGGAAAGCGGAAAAAAGACTTATGAGAAAACCACTCTGTATACACCGGACCGGGATTTGAACCATGGTCTACCCACTATCGGAAGTCTAGTCTATTGGAAGAGTGATGCCTTAGACAATATTGAAGTAGTATTTCGAATAAAATAAAGATACTTATCTACGACTTGCATATTAGCTTGACCCAGAATATCAATAATAAATACTGCACTCTCAGCCCCATCGCCAGTAAGTTTAATAGTTAAGTAATATGACTCACTAATGCACTCATAATAAATTATTTAAGGTATCATCTAGGATTGAACCAGGTCCTGTGAGACCAACCTTTCTAATCGCTCAGCCAGATGAGCGGGCTGTTTATGTAATAACTTAAATAACTTTGTCATCAAGTAAATATTTCTATTTTATTTTATTTTTTGGTAGATTTTTTAATCAGCACGTTTATAACATTAACAATTTTATGTTTGAAGTAGGGATGATAAACTTTGTTTTAAAGAGGAAGTGCACCTTCATTATATGAATGAGAACATCACATTGCTAAGATTTATATATATATATATATATACAAAACCTTACGCCCCCTCGGTGTACCTTATCAGGATTCTAACCTCGGCCTCCTCTATCACACCGGTGATTTATTTTATTAAGACCCCGCGTCGGGGGTTGCGTGGTCTAACGCGTCACTATCGTGTCGCACTGGATTGCCGTTGACGAGGGGATCGGGGTTTGAATCCCGGCTGGGTGCACTAAGGGTGGTTCTTTTCCTCTTAAGGGGTTTCCCACAACCTCCACGTGGGTACACTTTCTCTTAAATTTTACCTTACCCGCTTCAGTGACCTTATAGTCTAAGGCATCACACTCGTGTTAGGCTAGACTGCTGATGACGGGGAGAACGGAGTTCCATCTTGGTCGTGTGTACTGAGGGTGGTTTTCCTCTCTCCCTCCATGAAAATGCGAGTACACTTCCTTTAAATCTATCCTTCCTCATCCCTAGCCCATTATCGTAGTTTATTTGCGTGGAGCCTAAACGGAACCTAGTTGCGATGGTTCTATATTTAATCTATTTGTAAGTCGTGTGCCGATATATTCAGTTTGTTCAGAAAGTGCACGTTAAATACCTCAAATAAATGAGAAATGAAATTATAACCCGTCTTGTTCCCTCAACAACTCCTCCTCCTAAATATACCCCCTCCCCCCTGTTGTTTTTACAAGTGATTCCTGTGTCGCTCAGTCCGAGGCACGCGCGCGCTTGTTTAGTTGGTCGCGTCGCCGCCGCGTGTTATCTTGAGCGCTGCAATCGGGCGATAAGAGGGCGGTTGTGTTTCTCTGACGGAAAACCTCGTGTCGTTTTCATTAACAAGGAGGTAATTACCGCGACGGCTGGTCCTTGTTTTATCAGGGTAGAGAGGAGTGGGGACTAGGTATGATTCACGTCCTAAACAATTGATGGCGTGGAGACACAGTAGAACGACGGTCACGGAAACGTCGGGGCTCGAATATCGCTGAAGTGGCTTTTTACCCCTTTTTCTCCCACAAAATTTATTCCTGATCCTGTTTTATTTTTAGTATCACCGCGTCTTACTCCCTGTCCAAGTATACGCATATATGATAATTACTTTAGTGAGAATAGAAATGAGGACGGAAAATTTTTAGAGGTAATACAGCCGAATTTGCGTGGAGGGAGAGTAAAAAACCATTTAGGAAAAATATCTCGGTAGACCCGACCGGGATTTGAACCCCGGTCTCCCCGTCGTCAGCAGACCAGTCTAACACGAGAGTGACACCTCAGAACGTTCAACTACTGGGGCGGGCTTCGCCATTCTTACTTCCTCGCAAACGCAGGTACACTTGCTCTAAAACTACATCTTCCTCAACGTACGCGTCGGGGTATAAAGGGGAAGGTTGTGGGGTTGAAAATGTCTTCCTCCGGTGGTGCTAAAGCAGCTGTAGTACAGTCCAATTTTTTATAGGAAACGCTTTATATCAAAGTTAGAGAAAATCCTAGATCTAATTCACGTATCCATACGTTAAGCCGTGTAATATGCAGCTGTAACTTTCGATAAATATTATAAATACCTATAAAATAACAATAATATATCATCAATTATGACAGCACATTTATTTTTTCATTTATTTGAGATATTTATCGTGCACTTGCTGAACTAACTTATTATATCTGCACACGACTTATAAACTAACTTAAATCTAGAACAGACACAACATCTGCGCCTATAATTCATCTCCGGGAAGGAGGAAGTTCATATTTCACCGATGATAAATCTTTCGGCTACGCCATGAATCGAACTCGGAACCCTTAACTCAATAGACAAACACGTTACTGACTGAGCTAAGGTGTTGAACAACTGCTAATAATGTTCATATTTGCCAAAAGGCCCTTCAGGGTGAACGGATAATTATGAACTCACCAGAAGGAGGGCCCTCGGTCAACAAGTTCAACTTACCTCTAATGAGAAAAATATCTGTTGTCTGGATCGTCACTCTCGTGGTGCGGATCCTTGTAGCGTCCACACGTGTTACACATCTCGGAGCGGGGTATCTTGCTGGAAGGTTCGTAGGGCGAGAGAGGGAGTGGATGGAGGGGGGAGGACTAGCTACCAGACAGGACGGCGCTACCCAAATCTTTTTTTCCTTCCTCCCGTTAGTGGTTGTCTGATTCAGACGGAAGACGGGCTCTGAACGGCCGACAACTCTTCACGACCTTCTCCCCTGATACCTCGCCCGCCACCCCGCCCTCTATCGCGTCCTATAGCCTAAGACTGCATGGTCCCAATATCCTTATTAGTCTTAAGAACGGTATAATTTTTTACACACTCTCCTTACGTGCTATCCTGTCACCGATTGGGAGATTACAGTCAAATGTTCATGGTAACTGCCTTATCTCCCATCTAGAAACGTTAATAGATCTATTTTCACGTAGTCATACGTTAATTCATGCGATATACAGCGGCCATGTTTGATAGAGATGATCACTATCAACACAATCAATGTTGACACACAGAAACTAAGTGTGTGTTTATAAAAAGCTTCTTCCTACAAAAATCTCTCAATTGCTTTAAGTTTTTCTATTACTAGTCTACGATCGTTAACACCCTCTTATCGGATACGATACCGAAATATCCAATGTTGTCTAAAGGTTAAGTAAATTAATCCAGTCCTGCATATTTCTTCCTAATTTTTTTTAAATTAATTTTTCTTGGTTATGAAGAAACTCTAACCGTGTTCAAGGTATTGACTGGCAAACCCAATGGGAAGAGACGATTGAAAAGAGCTGGACGTAAATGGGAAGATAACATTAGAATGGACATGGAACATAGTTGTATCCACTTCACCCCATTACAACCAATCTCCAAGATAGGGATAGGGTGTAATGAAGTAATGTACCCGCATTAGCGTGAGGGTAGCGTGGGAAACCATTCAGGGAAAACTACCCCTGAGTACAATCATCCGGAATTCAAACCTCGACGTCCCCGTCACCGGCAAACCAGACTTGATCTGGACCATGTGTTCACTGGCGTGAGTGGGCAATTATAACGTCAATTCTGATAATATTACAAATATTATATTCGATCTTTTTTAAGTTTTGAGATATTATTATAATATAGTTATGTTTACCAAACACTTTATTCGTTTTGAACACATTTATTTTTGTTCTCGCGTAAAAAATATTTTAATCGTGAAAAATTCCAACCTTGAGATTATAGTGAATATTGAAATTTAATATGCCTCTTACCCCAAAAAAGTGTATCTGGAAATTCTGTGGCGCCTTCGGTTCGTCTGTCTGTACCTGATGCACAACCGAAATGGTTTTATAGATGCTATTCAAACTCCATATTTAGGTATTATATGGTATAACCTTTGGCCGTTTTTTAAATTTTAACTCCAACCCATAAAATAAGGGTTATTTATAACTATTTTTAATAATTTGAAATTTTTCTAAAATGGTTTTAACAATTTTGTTTGAAATTGATATTTGGGGTGTATTTGACATAACAAATAATACTGTATACCTATTTTTTGGGAGAAAATTCACATAAGAATAGTTAACTAACGACAAACTTTAAAAAAAATGTATGTTTCACGAAAATTGTTCAACGATTTTGTTTAAAATGTATTGTAAGGTTTGATATTATGAATAGCCAGGGTGTAGCAAGGGTTGAAGAGAGGGGACTGGACCCCCGGGAATTCGATTTAACCCCCCATAAGTGTGTGTGTAATATATATGTATACAAACTTTTATTGGCTAAAGGTACTGATATAATACAATTTTTTAGAAAAAATAACTTTATACGCCCTTGCTTCTAAGCTATGGGGGCCAAAATTAGTGAAAATGTGGTAAGCCTGGAAATGTCAGGTTATATAAAGTTGTTAGGGAAATGTTCAGGTATTGTCATAAAAATAAGTGAAATGTAAGAGAATTCTGTAATTGGCCAGCACTGGTACATTTGGCTGTCTAGGGTATAGAAATCCTTTTATTCCATCTTATTAATTAATCGTTATTTTTATTCGAACGCTTGTTTATGTTCAAGCCGGTCGCAAAAATAACTTTTTTTAAAATAAATGAGCTATTTGGATTTTTTTTAAACATAACTATTATTTCCTGTATGGGAATTTAGGCTTTTGCGCAAGAGAAAGGAGGATGGAATTTTTTTTTCGTGGAATTTTGTGGCCATCCTGATTAATCAATCATATTGACTTTTCTTCATTCAAAAAACATTACTACTTAAGGCTATAAATTATTAGTATTCTCGTATCAACTAAAACTTATATTTGTTGTACTTGTTTGATATTTGCTTTGCTTTAGGGTTGATTTTACTGTAGTGACTGGAAAGATATGGTTAAGAGAGGTGTAGTGGAGTAAATAAAGGCAAATCGTGAAAAAGTATCGTTAATCAATACGACCTATCGATTGACATAAATACAAATAAGAAAGAACGAACACATCAGTTTATTTTGTTTTCAACAAGACATTAAATTAAATGACTAATGAACCAACCAATGATTGAGAGGGGGTGGTGGGATAATTGGCGTGGTATCCTGTGAAACGCAGCGGTCTGGAGGATGATTGTTCTCGGTAGTTCAGTCGGTCAATTTCTGACTATAAATTAGAGTTTCAGTTACACGGCCCGAGGAGCTTCGATTATCAACCTCATCCTCAAAATGGGAGTTAAACCTTGTGCGTTGATTAAGGTGTAATTATTGTACTGGAAACACAATACATAGTCATTTGCTAATTACCGTGTGAGATCTAGGAGGTTAAAAAAAAATGAAGGAAATCTAACGCTAAAGGTTTTGTCATTAAATCCGTTTGATTTGCTTTGTCGTGTTCTCGTTTTAATTTATATTCGTCTTAATAACACGTAGAATTTTTTTTTTATATAGTTTTGCTGATAGAGTAATAAATTGAATAATAAGTGCTTGAACTAACATCTTTTTTTTACCTGAAAGATGATATCAATAATGGCGTATATATAAAAATGTTTATTACTTTGGTTGTATTAAAAGTTTGATTAAATCCCGTCCTTTAACTCGGGTCATGATGACCTCAACAAATATCACAATTTTGGTAGTACTTGGATTGGAAATCTAAATCTCTATAGTAACCAACATTAAGGCGCTAGAACAAAATATCTGAAACTCAAAAACTGCCAGAAAACAAGTGGATTGATAACGTTCCTTGGTGGATCTGTCTATCAGTAGGAGAACAAACAGGAGTGGAAGAGAATAAAAATGATAATATAATTTGTGTTGTGACCCTACCTATTTTATTTATTCATTCATTTAGCACCGCGTCTTACTACCCTGTCGCATTATACGCTTATGCACTAATTACACTAATGGCTTATAGATTAGGAATTTTATATTAATAGGAAGTGAATCCGCATTTGCGTGGTCAGAGAGTGAAAAACCACTTAGAGGAAACCACACTCAGTGCACCCGACTGGGATTGAACCCCGATCTCCCAGTCTTCGGCCGTCTAGTCCAGCACGATAGTTGCGCGTTAGACCATGCGGCCACCTATTAAATCACACCAATCAATTTTCAAAGATCCCTTTTACGCTCCTATACCAGTTATCTTACGTTTCCCGGACATTTTGCTCTTAAAAAATCATCTGAAATCTGTGGATTCTTGGATTTTCCAGAAGAGAAATTTTTTAATTTTTAAACTATACCATGTCTTTATTTAAATGTACTGTATATGGCCATAGAAAATAGTTTTGTGTTCTTTACAGTAAACACTAAACTCGTGCACTGTTAAAAAGGTTTTGTTAATATTTAACAGTAGCGCAACATCTGATTGACAATATCTCGACTACGTAGGCAGCCTTCTTAATTGTACAAACTAATAATTACAAACTCTATAGGCCTTTTTTTATGATTCATTTCTCCGTGCCCCCCCCC
>CABEEJ010000021.1:295266-324285 GCA_901482245.1 Timema douglasi | reverse complement strand
CCCCCCACTCCCCCGAACCATTTCTCCAAGAACGTATGCGGCTCTCAGCCAGTGGACGGTTGAACAAGCCTGTTCTAAGCTGTATTGTTGAGTAGGTTAATAGAAATGAAATGCACCAAAATTAGTTCGTAACGAAAACCACAGTGAAAATTAAATGTGGAGAATCGCTAAAGTACGCCTGTCCAAGATTCGAAAAATGGCCTATTTACCTCAGATAGTTCGGTCATCGCTGTCTGTCACGAAATATTTACTTTTCATCTGTTAAAACCGACCCATCTTCTCTTAGTCATGGGCTCGTTGAAAGCTTCTCTCGTCCATCGGGACTAGATAGAAAATTAACCGCAATCTATATGTTCTAGTTTTGATGTTGCTCAGTACAAAACTGTCTCTTTCTCTCATTTTAATATTCCTTTTCATGAATAAAGACATATAACTGTGATTCATTTCCTCGTCATCTGTATGCATGAATCACGCTATTGTAATGAATTATTCAATTGTAGTTCAACCAAGAGAAAGTTCGTGACACTATAAAATACAAAATGTGTTTTGGAGAGTGATTGTGAAACATGAGCACTAAATATAATTCAAGGATTAGTTTTAACCAAACTAATTAAAGTTGTAATTTATAAAATAAGTTTTAACATTATTCTATCTACTTGAGTACTTGAAGTAAATTACAAATAACCACAAACTATTTTAATAATTTGTCCACGTGCCGAGAATAATACTATTTCTTACTGAACTTACACGCTGGTATTAGTTGAGTTTTTCAGGTGCTGGCATATTTCGGCGGATAAACTTTTGCGCTTAGGTTGATTAAAATAACACTTTTGAGAAGGAAATAAAAAACAATAACTTCACCCGAGTATAATATATACTCCACTTTAAACAATATGTTATAGGTATACTAATTGTGTTTATAGCCGCGTTTTAAGTCAACCACAAATTTATATAGTAAAAATCGTGTAGGCAAAAATAAATAAAATATTGATTCACTATATAAGTTTAGTTTAATTTTGTACACGTGTTAGTTTTAACAGTTCTTGAACAATGTTTCATAGATATAACAGCATTTAACCAAGTTTCTAGTCAAATGCCGTTATGCCCATGACAAATTATTCAAGAACTGTTAAAAATAGGTGGTCTGAGGGGTTTTCAATCCTCGGTCCCGGCACAGATTTATCTGATTACCAAACCCTTCCTTCACCTCTGACAAGACATGTATTAATCACAACTTGTGCATGTGGGGAATGCCAGGCCTCCACCGTGGTTCGGATTCCACGTTAAACTGTAGCTCTTCCATTTAATCTCACAATCACCCTACCATTACACATTAGCGTAAGTGCGTATAACCCGAACGGGTACGCGGTGCTAATATTAATAATAATAATGTTAGAACTATCATGTTTATTAAATTCAACTAAACTTAACTACTGTAACATTATTTTAATGTATTTTGTACAAAAACTTTCAGACTAACGCCCTCGCGCTCTTGTTACTTTTATCTTTTCTGCCATAGAAATATTATTTCTTAAGTGTAGATATAAAACTGCGCTAAACAGACCGTTGAAATGTATGTCACTAACGAATGCTAAGCTGTTTGCCGACCGCATGCTCCCTTCCGAACGGCAGGGCCGACATTTTGATTATGATTAAGCTAGGTTTCGCTAGCGCTTATTCTATATTAAGCTCGCCAAAAGTTAAACCTAATTTTAGATATTTAAGATATTGTTACTTATTTCTTCCCTACACTCTGGTTTTACCACCCTTCTAGGCTATCCGCATGTTAACACTATTGGGATATGGATGAGAAAGGCAAAATGTTTAGGTGTGCCCGCATTTAAGTTGAAGGAATGGTGTGGGTAATCCATTTAAAGAAAGTCACCTCATTACATCCGACCGGGATTCGAGCCCCCTATCTTCTCTTAAATTTATAAATATTTATAGAATGAAAAATTACACCTGGGCACAGGATTAGAACCCAGGGCCCTTGTTTTAGCGTGCCAATGTTCTATTGCTGAGCTACCCACAATTAGTCCTGTATTAATAATCCACTATAATTTGCCGAAAGAGACGACGTGATCTAAATCTGTCACTTTTCGACAGAATGTACTCCTTTTGACAGAATAACTCTAATGTATGTTGTTTTTTAAGAAGTTATTCACATTGTTATCTGCCTCTGAAAGGTCTTCCTTAAATATTCTCAAAGTTTAACTGATTGAAACAAACCACCTCGTGTTGTTTATCCATGCTGTTTATCGCGAAATGGTTTTACCTGAATCTTTTCAGTTCTTTTGTTTTTGAACTGTGCTCTAAGAGGAGGGAGGAATAGTTACTCAGCTGTACTGGCCTATTCAACCAGGAGGAAGTTTTTCTTTGTCCCAACCCACTCCCTCCCCCATTCCACTTCCCACAAAACACTTACACTCCACTGACAAATAGCTATGTTTGTTGCTAAATTCTTCCATTCAGTTATATAGACCTTATTGTGCCAGCTGCATAAAAGATATTTCTTTTGCAAGTAAAAAAACATTTTGTTTAACTTTTGAAAAAAATATCTTTTTTTTACTTTCATTTAAATCCTGTGGAAGAAAATATATCTTTTTGACAGTTAACAATTGATTTGGACTTTAGATTGTTTACTAGAAAATAGAGATTTCTAAAGGCTGATATGACAGTAAGGTACTGTCATTATATTTCTTCAGCGATTTTTTTTTTTTTACCAGCTTGGTGTTAGTGTTTCAAAGGCTGTCTCAGCCCTTAATTTCTCTTTCGAGTATATTTACAATGGAACCATTGAAAAGAGGGAGACTTCCCGGATTTTAGTTTTGTTTACTAGTTCAGAGGATTATTTTTTACTTTTAAATTAGGATTGGAGGCTATTTTGCACTTGGCTTGGCCATACTTTTGCTCGTGGGATGTGTTTGTAGCTAAGACACGATCATATTTTCTAATTAAGATAGTTTTAAACATTACTGAGGCCTTAATCTATAATTTTTTTTTTAATGTGGATATTCAAAGTTCACTCTCAAGAAAGTTGAACCAGAATAGAGGTCTTCGGGATTTTTGTGGTGCCTAAAATAGTGCGTAGGCTCTGACTATTAGGCATCGACAGTCAACAACGTAATCACGTGTTTAGTTACATATATTATTTTTTCCTATGCCAATAAACTTTGCAAGTCATACGCTGATAGCCTTGTGCGTTGTAAGTTCAGGTTTAACACAAAAATAATACCCTGGGTTCAATATTAACGTAACTTGGTATATTTTATATATTCCAAGCTCATTTCATAAACCATATAGGATATAGTGACACACCCTGTCATCTTCTTCAAGTTGACTACTAAAGTGTTTTGTTTCCTAACAACAACCTTCATGATAACTTTCAAACGCCCAATATTCAACTAAATCAGATATTGTGGTACACCCCGTCATCTTCTCCAAATTGCCTGTTAAAGTGTTTTTTGCTATCTAAAAACAGCTTTCGGGTGGTGGTGGATTGGGCACTTTTTATGTGAGATTCTTGAATTGGGCTCCTTCGATTCGACTAGAAATAATTATAAACAAGGGAAATAAATGTACCATGTTTATTAGACTAGAAAGAATTGTAAACCGGTGGATTAGGCACCAAAAGATTCAATCTGGGAAGGAAATCGTATTGCAAGGTAGCAGTGACCAATCCACCCTGGGAAGTAAATCCTACTGCAAGGTAGCAGTGACCAATACACCTTGGGAAGTAAATAGTAGTGTAAGGTAGCAGTCAGTGTTCATTCCATCTTGGGAATGAAATGGTTGTGCAAAGAAGCAGTCCCAAGTCCACCTACAAACCAACCTTCATGGTACTTTCCAAACCCCCAACTTTCAACCAAATCAGATCTTGTTGCACAAACTGTATCCCCCCCGTCTTGTTGTTTGGCAACGTCAGGGTAACCCCGTGTTGGCTGTGGGTTAAAGGAATGTCCGCATCAAGTGTACCTCTCAGTTCTTCTCTTCTTCCTGATGACAATCTAAACCTTGACCACCTGATTCCGTCGTGTACTCACTTTACCTCTACCGGGAGACGGGGAAAACCACCTCTAAATGAAGTACACTCCGTTTACCCTGAAAGGTAACAGTCTTACCTATGGACCTATCTTATAAGCCGCGCCATAGTGGAACCCCACCCTAACCCGCCATGCCACTCACACACATAGCGTCACCGTGGGTTGAACCAGGCACTTTTTAATGCCTGGCTGATTGTTAATTTATTGGTCCGCGCGGCGCTAATAACCTCAGTGCGCCTGCCGGTCAATACTTCAACGAAAAATAAAATAAAAAGTTCGTGTGTGTGCGCTGCACTAGTGTGGAGTGTTTGGACAGTGTCGACGGGATGTTGTCACCCCCAGACACACACGTGTTAGTGCTGTCATTCACAAGGACACATGTTTTCACACGTGGCTACCGGACGTCCCGGCGCGCAGCACGTACTGGAAATCTTAGATGGATATCCACCCCAATGCAGGCTGACAAAATCGACCGTCTCATCTTGTCTTAGCGTCCGTCTTTATCTTGTCTTTGCATCCGTATCATCTTGTTTAGCGTCCTTCTCATCTTGTTTAGCGTCATTCTCATCTTGTTTAGCGTCATTCTCATCTTGTTTAGCATCCGTATCATCTTGTTTAGCGTCCTTCTCATCTTGTTTAGCATCCGTCTCATCTTGTTTAGCATCCGTCTCATCTTGTTTAGCATCTGTTTCATCTTGTTTAGCATCTGTCTCATCTTGTTTAGCGTCCTTCCCATCTGGTCCTAGCATCCGTCTCATCTTGTCCTAGCGTCCTTATCATCTTATCCTAGCATCTGTCTCATCTTGTTTAGCATCCGTCTCATCTTGTCCTAGCGTCCGTCTCATCTTGTTTATCATCTGTTTCATCTTGTCCTTGCGTCCGTCTCATCTAAACTTTTCTATTTACTTTGTCTCATCCGTGTGGGTTTTACGCATACATATTATTAATTACGCTAAGCTTTAGGTACAAAGAAGAAAATGAGTCTAGAGGAAATGCGTCTACATTTACATGGAGTGATAGTTAAAATCCACCTTTGGTAAACCTGGCCATGATTCAAGCCTAAACCTCGCCATCAGGGGCTAACCAGGCCAGAAGATATTGACATTTATATCGCGTGTCCACCGGCGCGGATCGTGTTGTCTTGGTCGTCATTGACATGAATATCGGGGTTTGAACCCGACCGGGTGTACCACAAGGAATTTCATAAATGTAGAGTGGCATTTATTAATTTAATATGCAGTATATTTAAACACGCAAAAAATATAATCTTTCTTAGTTCTTACACTTAACCTAATACATCATCTTGCCACGTTCTTCAAACTTGTGTTGCCAAAACATTTGAAATGACCGTGAAATTGTTTCTACAGCCAATTAATACCACGTTTATTAGTATGTTTACGACCCCCTCCCCCTTTTTTTCCTTCATCTTCTTTCTCAGGGTGTTGACGAAGTGTCTCTGTAACCATGAAGGTAACAAATTCACAACACACTTTTTTTTAGTCAACCTATTAGCAAGATCCATTAACAAAATATATTAGTGTTGTAGATACTTTTTCAATACTTCAGGTGTTTTTTTAACACACTCCCAGCCTTTTTTTCTTCGACTAAATTATTTTATGGTTGTTTAAGATAGCTTCAGCTCGGAGACTTATGTTTACATAACAATACTTAATGGTATAATGACATGATACTAATGGTATGAGTACGAAATGGTGAATAACTGAGTTTTTTTTTCCTCCATTTTTATTTTCACATTTACTATTGATTTAATCACTTCAGTTTACATAACCATATTAATGATAATATATTCGACCCTGTCCCCGTAACCAAGCGATGAAGATACTTATTCTCACAGTACAAGTATAGTAGGATTATGAATGATATAAAGAAAATTTTGGATGATAAAAACAATTTTTTAGGTAAACATTGATAATCTTTTAATATATTACTAGTTTTATTTTTTAGGTATTTATAATAGCTGTCAAAAATGACAACTGCTGATCACTTGCCTTTATGTTTAAATGCATGAAAGTAGTTTTAAAGTATCTTCTTATGAAAATTGGTCTATATTTTTTTAAATGGGAATGGCACTTCTTAAGATTCAAAACCATTAAAACAATCCTCATTTATATATTTTTTTAAATGTTATGTTTAAAAAAATTTATGAGAGGAAGGTTATGCATCTCAAAATGTACCGTTCTCTTAAAATTACAAATGAGCTAATTTCAGTTGTTTATAAATTTTTAAATTATAAAACTTAAAACCCTCCTCGGTGGTTGCATGGTCTAAGACGTCACTCTCGCAATAGGCTAGACGGTGGATGATGGGGGGACGGTGGCTCGGATCTGGTCGGGTGTACTGAGGGTGGCTTTTCCTAAATAGTTTCCCATTTTCTCCCCACTCACATGCGATTACATTTAATATAAATTAAACCATCATGCCTAACACATTAGTGTAATTTAGTACATAGGCTTATAAACCAAATGGGCAGTAAGACGTGGTACTAAAAACCCATTTAAACCTGTTGCATTTTTAGGAATCTTGATAGCTACGATATCTCCTTACTCTCAACCGGGATTCGAATACTGACCTCTTGAGTCACCAGGAAACCAGACTAGTCGCTGAAGACGTTTAGTCCACGTTCGGGTATCTATGGAACACCTCACGAATACTAGTGGATGTCCTGTCGTTTGTAAGTCGAAACAGACGCTACGACGTAGTCAACGTTGGGAGATAGGAAAGCTATTAGTTCCGAGAGCATAGACCCGCGCGGCTATTTCTAGGGCCATAACACTGTAGCCTATATTTGTGTTTGGGGGGAGAAACGTTCTAACTCCAATCTTTGTTTTATTGTGTTATTTATAATAGCCGTGTTGTCGTGTTACCCGCTTAGATGGTCGAATTATCTAAGGGGCTACTCTCTCAAAAGACCGGACTGCCGTTGATGGGGAGATCGGGGTCTTAGAATACCGGTCGGATATACCGAGGGAGTTTTTTTCTAAATGGTTTTCTACTCTCCTTCCATGCAAATGTGGGTACACTTCCTAGTAAGATATGGGGACAAAAAAAAGTATTGTTATGGAGTTTTAGGTAAGCATAACTTGTTAAAATCCTGTGCAATATTAGTCGCTGACAACTTATAAAAACTTGTCCCATCTGTTCTCAGCAATTGTGGCGATTTTTCAGTAAAAAGGGATCAGTTTTAGAGCTATCGAGGATGACGCAATAAGATCTACTCACAGGGGTCACTTTGCCCGTTTTCGAGGCCACGAGGATTATAACATTGGGTCCTCGGCCACTTGTGCTAGAGGGCAACCGTCGTGTACAGGGTACCGGTCTCGAATCCGCAAGGGGTGTCAGTCGAGCCGGTAGTTAAGTATTCCTCGCTAAGCCAGTTCTCTCATGAGCTCCTACGTCAAAAGTCCTTATATTTGTTGTAAAATATTTTTAACATAACATTTTTGTAGTAGCTCGTAGTGCTATTAATAGAGCATAAAAACCAAAGCCTTATATACTTACGAACCCACACGCATATTTTGATATCGTACCTACCCTTACCTTCCCTTCCCTTCCCTTCCCTTCCCTTCCCTTCCCTTCCCTGCAAGCTATCTTGACAGATTAGACCCGCAGGAAAGCGGGTGGTGACAATTCATACATAGATCCTACTTTCTAATAAAGCGACAATTTTTTTTTGTGGCAGGCATTCTAAAAATCTATGATGGTAACTGTGGAGCGTAGCTTACATTTAAATGCTACAATTTCTTTACCTTGATTGGTAACAATCTTAACGACGTTTGCTAACCTGGAGATTTCGAGGCTCTTTTGCGAAGCAGGTTTCATCTTAACTTGACGCACATAAGCACGCCTAAGGTGGGTATGCAAGGAACACGAGAAAATGTCAATTGGTTTTTCAATTCTTATAGAAAAAAACAACTTTTTTTGTCAAAATAAATCAAATCTTGCTTCTAAACAATAAATTGAGTTTGATTTTCTTCGCGTGATGATCTCATCTGTCAAGAGTGTCTTGGAGTTTCATGAAAACTTTTTCTCTTCATTTAAAATGATTGTTATATAATGAATGCCATTATGCTCTTGACAGATATCCAACATCTGTTGATATCGCCACGTTAAGAAAGTTAAACTCTATGTTAATACTTCAATATTTAATTTGTTTTGACTAAAAAAAAAATTTGCTATAAAAATTGCAAAAATACTGAGCTTTTCTCGTATAACCTGCATCCCCACCTCAAGTGCTCTTAACCAGAAGAATGGAATGGGCCAGTCTTAGGGCCAATTTCATAGTCAAATTTAGCACGCCTCAAGTGCGGCGCTACACTAAATACAAGACGACACCTACCTAAATCAGAATGGAATGGGCCAGTTTCCTATGCGAAAACGGCCCATTCCATTCGAGTTTAGGTAGGTGTCGTCTTGTATTTAGTGTAGCGCCGCACTTGAGGCGTGCTAAATTTGACTATGAAATTGGCCCTTACTCTCAGATTGAGAACACCTCAAGTGTGACGCTACACTAAATACAGGCCCACACCTACCTAGACCAGAATGTAGCTATACTACATTCACGGTAGGAATTACTCTCTGAAAGGTCTTTTTTCCTACCAATATCCCACTATATAATAGATTTCTAGTAGGGAAAAAGGCCTTTCAGAAAACAATTCCTACCGTGAACAGACTTTAGGTGTCGTCTTGTACTGTAGCGTCACACTTGAGGCGTACTCAATCTCACAATAAAACTAGACCTTAGACACCTATGTGCGAAATAGAAAGAGAGGGAAGAAAATAATCAGTTCATTTTGCGAGGCCTCTTGTTTGTTTATCTTCTGATAGCACTTCCCGTCTTCCTATGACGAATTTACACACCCATTATACTATTTTATTCTTGAAAACATTGACTTGCTTTTTAAAACTGCCTCTTTCTGGTTTTCTATTCTAGATAGATATAAAAAAAATACGTTTACAAAAAACTACTTCAAGATTAAAATAATAATTTTGTGATACTGTATGACTATTTTCTATATAAATATTTAATAATTTATGGTTTTTGTTTCAACGTTATATCTTGTAAACTCGCTAAATAAAACGTAAATTCACTAACATGGGAAATCCTCTCTTGACTTGCCGTGACGTCACAGGTAGGAAACAAACTTAATTTGCATGTTTCCGCTATGGTGCAGCTTATAAGCTAGTGTCATAGTGTAATCCGTCAAGGTAAGACCTTCCAGGGTAAATGTAGTGTAACTAATACATCCTATAGTCTGTTTATTATATTCGTGTTGTCGGAGAGAGCAGGTTTATAACGTGCCCGGGTAACTGGAATAACGAGGGGAAAAACCCAGCAAGTTGAGTTTGGACAACCCTTTATTGCGCTTGAAATGATGCAGATGACATAAATCTGCCTTCCATGATTTTATTAAAAATATTTTTAAAATTTTAAATGAAATTTTTTTAAATTCTATAGTTGCATGTTGATACCTTTCAGTTATATTTTAATGTTAACCTTATTATAAAATAATAAAAGACTTCTTTAATTTTTTTTATCACTGCGTTTTATTACCTCTTCAGGTTATACGCATGTAAGAAATTATTTTAAAGGGGCAGGGATGTGTAAGGAAGCATCTTACAGGTAATTTACCCGCATTTGCGTGGAAGGAGAGTGGGAAACCATTTATGGGGGGGAGGGGGGGGAACACCCTCAGTAGGCCTGATCGGGATTCTAGCCCCGATCTCCCCGGCAAGCCAGTTTAACACTAGCTCGACACTTAAGACCATTCGGCCATTGAAGAGGGTACTACTTTAAATAACATGAACTTTCTGTGACCCGTCTCAGCACTGCATTAGGCTGCCTCCTCAAGTTTCTATATGTATATATCTTAATTACTAAACTTAAAACAAATAGCTTCATACGTAAGCTAATGGGTCTATAAATAGTGTGATACAGCCATAAAGCCAGCATCAATAAATTCTAGAAACCGTGTTTGGAGTTGAGACACTTTATCTCTCAGGCATATAATATATATCACGTAGCCACATAAAATGAAATGCGCGCTCATTTTTTTTTTTTTTTCGTTCGCTTTGTTTTGACAGAAAGTTGTAAACGCCTTCCAGCCTCCCTCCCTTGACCCGCTCGTTGTTAACGATACATAGTAAAATTAATAAACTCTACTCTCGTAAAAAAATATAAACTCTACAACGTTATGGTGGTAGTTTTCCAACTAACTAATCGCTTAGCTTCTCCATCGAATATCTTAGTAGGTTCTCTCACATATGGTATCCTGGGAATCGTTAAAGACGTTACCTACCTGTGACGTCACGCCAAGTCAATATAGGATTTCACATGGCTGTGTTTACGTTTTATTCGGCTGACTTTAACGAAATAGCATTTAAAACAAATACAATAAATTCTTAAATAAATTTAAAAATATCTTATTTTATTATTTAGCACCGCGTCTTACTAGCCGATCGGTTTATACGCTTAACTACTAATTACGCTAATGGGTTAGGAATTGGGAAGGTTGAATACAGAGTAAATGAACCCGCATTCGCGTGGAGGGTGAGTGGAAAATTATTTAGGAAAATTCACCCCAGTTTACCCGAACGAGATTTGAACCTCGATCTCCCAGTCCTCGGCAGTCTTGGTCAACACGAAACTAGCGCCTTAGCTAACTACGCCACCGAGGCTGGTATCTAAAAAAGTCCTACAATATCACAAAGTTGTTTTGATATTTAGGTAGACTACTGTAGTTTTTTTTATGTAAACGAGGTTGTTTTTTTAATTTGTTTTTTATGTAAACGTGTTTTTTTTTTTAATTTGTCTTCAACTCAGGCTTGATCACGAAATGTCCTGTCGAAATCTTCCTGCCAGGATGTAGATTAAAAAAGGTCCTTGGAAGTATATGTTTATCTAGGGATATGAGAAAAGAAAATAATCTTTTTGAAATGCACACGATGAGGTCCAGGCGCAAATAGTAGAATGAGTCTGTATACACGTCAGCGGAAGTGGGGAAGTGCACACAGGCAAGAGGCCTCGCAAGTTAAACTGCTCATTTTCTTCCCCCCTTTTTTGTTGCGAAGATGTTGGTGACCAAGTGTGAAAGTGCTTGGAGCGCTTAGGAACGTCAGGTTAAGATTGGGAACGTGAGTCAAGGGATTTGTCTATATAGCTGATATGTCAGTCAAATGTTGCGCGTAAGTTAAATATTGATAAAACCTTTAACTATACACAATTTTGTTTTTCTTGGAATGAACACAAAACAATTTTTATGACCATATACATATAGATATATACTTGTAAATAATGTATTATATATATCTAAACATAGTTTAATAGTTGACATTTTACACAGTGAAAAATTCCAAAAATTCACACATTTATGTTGATCTTTAAGAGCTAAATTCCTGTGACACAAAAGGTTGGCCTATCTACTAAAGGAGCGTAAAATGGATTTTTACGAATATATTGGTGTAATTTAATAGGGATTGGGGGGTTGCAACACGATTCGTATTGCCATTTGTATTTTCCTGCGCCCCTGTTTGTTCTCCTACTGACGTACAGCTCCGCCCAGGAACGTTACAAACCCACTTGATTTCAGGGTGTTTCTGAATTTCTGCTCGATTATTCTATCGCCTGTGTCTGTGCAATCTTTTTGGCTAAAATTAATCGAATACTACTTCGATAATTTGGTTACTTTGAATTTAACTTTAGACACGTTTTAATATAAACAGTTTTTTAAATATCTGTCATTGACATTGCGTAATTTGACTAGGACTTCGTCTCGTTCTTTCAAAGAGTGTTTGGTCGAATGTCAAGTGACGTCTATTACAAATATTGAATATATAATATAATGATATAAATTATAATAATATAAATATTTTTCCATTTTATCTACTGATAAAAATAATTTATCTTATTTTACCCAATCTAAGATTTTTGTCATAAAAGCTATAAAAAAATACGGGCCTTAAGTGGCGCTCCCATTCACAGGATGCCATTGTAACCTAGCGGGGAATTTAAAATAAAGGTTCCCAGGAACTCTCTCAAGGCTAATAATTATACATGATTGATGGTTTCTTCAGTTAAAACTCTTTAAGAATATTACGACTCTACACTACCCTAGAGAAATAAAGTTGAGCGAAATGTGTGTTCCAAAGTCAGTTATCGGATGAATAGTATTAGTATTTCAAGTGTTGCGAACTTTCTTTTAGTTTGGGAATGGGCAAAGAATGTTCCAGTGTTGTGGACCTTCCCTTAGTCTGTGAGTGGGTAAATAATGCTCAAGTGTTGGGGACCTTCCCTTAATCTGTGAGTGGGCAAAGAATGCTCAAGTTTTGGGGACCTTCCCTTAATCTGCGAGTGGGCAAAGAATGTTCAAGTTTTGGGGACCTTCCCTTAATCTGCGAGTGGGCAAAGAATGCTCAAGTGTTCTGGATCTTCCCTTAATCTGCGAGTGGGCAAAGAATGCTCAAGTGTTGGGGACCTTCCCTTAATCTGCGAGTGGGCAAAGAATGCTCAAGTGTTGGGGACCTTCCCTTAATCTGTGAGTGGGCAAAGAATGCTCAAGTGTTGGGGACCTTTCCCTTAATCTGCGGGTGGGTAAAGAATGCTCAAGTGTTGGGGACCTTCCCTTAATCTGCGAGTGGGCAAAGAATGCTCAAGTGTTGTGGACCTTCCCTTAATCTGCGATTGGGGAAATAAGTCTTCTAGTGTTGTAAACCTTCCTTTAGTCTGCGAGGGGTAAAGAATCGTGGAGTATGAACTGTTGTTTCTAGGGCACGGGAGAGGAAGATGGCATGTTATCCAGCTGGGGCAAGACAATGGGACCCAGCCCAGGTTTATTGACAGTTGGGGTAGTGGAGGGGGAGGGGGTAATACCTGACCCCTCAACCCTCGCCACAAGGGTGGTGTGGCCCAACGCACCACCCAGCAGCATCTCGTATTAATGCTCAAAGCCCCCATGGAATAATACATACTTAGTGGCCTTTTTGCTGTAATTTATTTAGCAGATTTATTATTATTATTTTGAAAATTTGTCAAAAACATACACAAACACATGTGAAAGTCGAGACACAGCTTACAAAATCATAATTTACCTAGGAAATCCTACCAGTGTGCTCAGTCAAACAGGGTAGAAATTTAAGGAATTGCGAACGGGCTGAGTTGGAACAGTGTTATGTCACTAGTCGGAAAGTCAAACACTGCCGGAACACTCAATCGCGGATTGAATAACGTATTTTCGTTTCTGAGTCGAGCCTTTCAACCCCCCCTTCTTCTCTTCCTTCTTTAATACCTTCATTACGTTCACTCATATATATTTATTTCTTATCTTTATTCTTTCCTTTACCCACCTGCTCTTTGGCTTCCCTTTAATGAAAACTTAAAAAAACTGAATAGTTACCCGAATTAAAAATTATAAAAAATACTTTTCCACAATCGCCAACTTTATTGTATCGAACCATATTCTCTTAAAAACATGTATTATATATTTATAACTCACTGTAATCCGATGACTTTGTACCAGCATGCAGCAGTCACGGCGGCATGTTCTGGGGGTGGCAGTTCCTCTATTCATACACCCCTCACCCTTGTGTTTATCCGTGCACTTAGATTATCTCCCTCCTCTTGTCAACAAACACTCCAAGGTACGCGTTCCCCTAGTTGAGTGCCAGAACCCTCTCACTCGTCAGAGCATAAGGTCCACACTCCCTCACACAATACCTCCCACTTGGACCTTACGGGCTTTTAAAAACTCCCGGAGATAAAGGTATTTACTGCTTTTGAAGCGCTAGGGTAAGGGGAGGGGGTTGATCACAGGATGGTTCGAAAATGTATTCCGCTTCTTCTTCTTCATAAGGGGTGGTCTCCTTTCTGGATACATTTATAGACCTATGGTATTACGATACTGACCTTTGACTTTTACTGTAAGATGATCATTCGGCACATACCCTAGACTGATTTTTGTATCCGATTCATTGAAAAAATTAATACATTTTGAAAATTACATGGATTATATAAAAATTTGTTAAAATACTTTAAATACAAAATCTTCACATCATTATAGCTAGCTAGCTAAGAGTATTTCTCACTCAGTCTGACCTTTTTTTTTTTTAACTTTTGGGTTTAAATTGTACATAGGCAAGATAATTACTTTCGTGTACCTTATCCTAACACTTTCATAAGATAGACCACAACATTTCTTAGGCTATAAGGTGTATCATGTACCATTTAAATGGCTGCTACAGTCCAATTTTCATAGAAAGGGCCGTTTAGAAACTGCACAACTATCTTTGTACGGCCAAAATTGATATTTTACCATACTATAAGTGTAATTTTAAAATTAATGATTCGGTAATACCTATGGAAAGTGACAGCTACAGATCACATGACTTGACGTAGGAATACGTGAAAGTAGATCTAGTAGCTTCTGTAGCCGTCAGATAAGGTCCTTTATATCGTGCTAGTATTATATATGAGGTGATTCTTATCCTGTTAACTTTAGGATCGGAGAGATGTGTTGCAGACGTCCTGAAACACCGCATTATTTGAGAAGAGGTTTGTTATTTCAAAATATAGCTCACGCCAAAATAGAGTCGCAAGACAAAGGATTAAAAAATCCTGCACTTAAAAAGTTGTTTTATACCTAACTAAAAACAACAACATGAGAAGGTGAAATAAGTCCATTTTCAACGACATATAACGCGAAATGGGACAGACCTAAGAAAAAAGGTAAATGGTTATAAAACCAGAATTAGACTTTCTCAATTTTTAACAGGACCACAAGAAAAAATGCCATGAAAATCGAGAATTGTTTTAGTGATTTTGGATTCTTAACACTGCCTATTCCATGAGGGTATCTCCATTCACGCAGGTGGTGCCCTTAATTTGACTCAGAAATTTTGGCCACGCTCCCGCCATTTATATTATGTGCCAATGTGTGTAGTTAAAGTATAAAACAAACATTGAAAACTCACTCAATGAAGATTGTCTGCTCATTTGTTGTTTCCTCTAACGTTTTCTCTCTCTCTCTTTTCACGCAAATGTGGGTGCACTTCCTCTAAATTCTACCGTCATTGTTCTAATCTCATTAGGGTAATTATACAGGTAGTGAGATGCTCTGAGCGTCAAAATAACTTATACAACACTAATTATTATTAGTTTCAAGCTGATGACACCGGGTCGTTACAAGGGACGCCAAGCAGTTATTACTCTTCCTGTCATAGGGTCAGTTACAGAGTCAGGCTTAGTACACCTCAAGTGCGGCACCTTACTATGATTATTATTATTATTATTTAGCACCGCGTCTTACTACCCGTTCGGGTTATACGCTTTAAGTACTAATTACGCTAATGGCTTAGGAATTGGGAAGGTTGAATTAGAGGAAGTGAACCCGCATTTGCGTGGAGGGAGAGTGGAAAACCGTTTAGGAAAAACCACCCCCAGTTCACCCGAGCGAGATTCGAACCTCGATCTCTCCGTCCTCAGCAGTCGAGCTCAACACGACACGCGCGTTAGCCAACTACGCCACCGAGGCGGGTGGCACCTTACTAAACACAGGACGACACCCTCCTAGACCAGAATGGAATGGGACAGTTTCCTATACGAAACTGGTACCCTCCTATAGAGTCTAGGTAGGTGTCGTCATGTATTAAGTGTAGTGCTACGTACCCATTCAATGAAACTGGCCTTAACTATGTCCCCAACTGGCTTCAAAGTCAAGAACCCTCAATAAAAGACCGAAGTTTGGTTGCGGAGTCTTAGTTCTCTTGTCCGCGTCAGGTCGGGACACAAGTCTATAGCCTCCCTGTGCAGGCTTGAAGCTAGACAGTGATGTGCCTCTATTGTCCCTCCCTGGACCCCCAACCTTTCCTCCACCCGCAACCCCCTTGTAGTAAAAACCCCACTCCTCATTGGGTCCACTGGCTCTTGACCTACAGCAACACCCCTGCCATCTAGCGCCGGCACAACCAACCAACTTGGCGGACCTTTTTTTTATCGGTTGGGGATGGGGGTGGTTTTTTTTGTTTACCGTTGCTGATAGCCCATGGCTACGACAAAGGTGATGATCGGAGGTAATAGGGGTGGTTCTCGGTTTCTAGCCACCATGGTGACAAGTCCGATTCAATCAAACCGTGGTTCGGATTTTAGAGGTTGTCGACTTTAAAATGTTTCTACAACTCCTTTTGAGGTATATTAATTTAGAACCAACACATTATTTTAAGGTGGGATGGGAAGAGACACCAAAAAATTTGTTTTTGCAGTTTTTATAGCAAACTTTTTTTGGGGGGTGGGGATAAATAAATCAAATACTGCCGTAATAGAAACATAAAGTATAATTTTCTCCACATGGTGAGCTCAACAGTTGTTGGATATCTGTATAGAACATAGCCGTATTAGATGACAATTTTTGCAAATTAAGACAAAAAGTTGTCATTAAATTCCGGGATACCCTTGACAGATATTCAATAACTGTTATCACCATGCGAAGAAAATTATAAAACTTTTATGTTTCTACTGGATAAATATTTTATCTACTCTAGCACAACTCTTTTTTTTTGCCATAAAAATTTCAAAATTAACATGTCTTTACTCACTATCTCTTACATCCCACTTAAAGCGAAACGTGGTTCGAATCATGTGTGGGAATAACTTACATTTATTTTTTACGTGTTGTGAATTGAGGCACGTTATGAGTTCACTAATGTTGTTCCAGAGACTGTACGCCTCAAGTGGCTTAACGTGCTTGGAAAAAAACAATAAAATTATATATAAGTTGTCAACTTAGTTAAACTGTAAATAGCCCGAATTTATTTCCCGCCCCCACCCCCCCAGCTAGATTACCAATAAAACATACCGTGCTTTACTTATGTTTAGCATACTCATTAGTAATTATTATAGTGATATACCGACTAGTTTCTTTTGAATTGGTGACCTGGTCGGACTTCTGTGCTGGAGGTCTGGGGTTCAATCCTCGGTCCCGGCACAGATTTATCTGATAACCAAACCCTTCCTTCACCTTTGACAAGACATCTTGTGAATGCGGGGAATGCCAGGCCTCCACCGTGGTTCGGATTCCAAGTTAAACTGTAGGTCCTCCATTTCATCTCACAATCACCCTACCATTACACATTAGCATAAGTGCGTATAACCCGAACGGGTAGTAAGACGCGGGGCTAATAATAATAATAATAATAATAATAATTTTGAATTATGTATAGAACAAAGGAATACAATCATCTTAAACCTTTATAGAACAATCTTTATTCTAATTACATAAATTATCTGAAAACTTTATAGAACAATCTTCATTCCAAGGACATAAATTCATCTGAAACCTTTATGGAATAATCTTCATTTCAAGGACATAAAATCATTTGAAACCTTTATGTAATAATCCTCATTCCAAGGACATGAAATAATCTGACACTTCTGTAGAACAGTTTTTTCAGAAGTAGCCCTTATGATCAAACGAGCTTGACACGCCTGAACTAATGTATTTATACTTGATCTCTCCCCTGGGTACCGCCTTGTATCGATTGTGTATTTTTTAAATAATCTCCAAAGGCATTACCATTCTTGGCGTTAAGTTTATCGAGGTTATCATAAATATACATCAATCCCTCGTTATTCACCTCCACTGACGGATTCTCAGCTAATCATGGTAGTCTTCGCCTTCATCTCGTCGATTCATCGATTAGGATCATGAATAATGAAACTAGATAAACCCGCACACAAGTTATTCGAGTCTCCAGTGGAAAAAGAGAGGGACAATCCTGCAGCCTTATTTAGCTCGTGGCTCACCCGCTTCGGTGGTCGCATGGTCTAAAGCTCCACTCTCACAATAGATTGTACTGCTGATTACTGGAAGATCGGGTGGGTTAATTTTTTCCTCTAATTTGCTTTTCCCCCCTCATTTAGCGCAAATATAGGTACATTTCTTCTAAATTATACCTTTCTTCAATTCGTGTAAATAATCGGATAGCCCGGACGGGTGGTAAGACGCGTGGGGTGCATTCCAACAGAATGTAATTTTTGTTAAGTGTTTGAGAAAATAATGTAGGTTTATTATTTAAATAAATTAAGCTGGTAATTGTTTCTAAATAAATAACATCTAAATATTTGATCTAATCCTTATATCAAAAATATACTTTATTTTAAAGATTAATTATCAAAATAATCACTTCTATGGTTTCATGACATTTGAGGTCACTTAGTCGGCGAATCATTTTGATATTTAACTAAACGCTTCCGAAAATAGTTTAAAAAGTAAGGGAATAAGGGATAATATTTTTGCACACAATGATTAACGGGAAAGGACGGAGGGGAGGAGGCGGCAACTTAATTTTTATTTATTTACCTCTTTTTTTTTGCCTGGTATTTTTGCACATTATTATTATTATTATTATTTTGATAATGCAGGGGTTGTGGTTTATTTATATTACACAGAATACAGCTGTGGTGCATGAAACCTTGTGCCGGCCCTGAAGACGTGCACATACACACACATAAGTTTAAGTCGAGTAGTGTCGTCGAGTGTTTATTTTGGAGAATGATAGTAACTCTGACGTCACGAATAGTGCGTCTGGCTATTATCTGACTAATCATGTTAATAAACATGTAATTTGTGCGACGACTGAGTGAATACATTCCGATTCAAAACGATGGAAACTATTTCTATCAAAGCTATCTGATTTTTTTTTTAAATTAGCCACTAATATTTAAAAACAAAGACACGCGTTCATACTCAAAAGACCGGACCCAAATAGTCTCCAGTTATCAGGCATGCGTTTAAAGAGCTGAACACAAAGCGCAAATAAGTCAATACTTTTGACTTTCACGCCGGGGGGCGGGAAGGAAGTGATGTAGTAAAGAAGGTAGGGGGCAAGAAATTCTAAGAAAAACAAAGGATGACTAAGGGGTAAGAAAAAAAAAAAGAGAAGGTGTGATGGTTTGGTTTCATTTCTCTTTCTTTTCATTCTGTTGCTCCATAATTTACAACGGTAGTAACTGTGTTGCAACATGTATGATGAGCTACGTGCCAGGGGTTGAAGGGAAGGTGAAGACCAAAAAAATAAGGGAGAACCACACCCAGGCAGATTTTTCCTCCCCTCCTACACGTCTCGTTCCCAACCAACACCTACAATCCTCCTCCCCCTTGCCTTCTTTTCTTAGCTAAGGTCTGTCCCCATCAAAACTTCTCTCCACCCCCCCACACAGCTTAATTGAATTCTTGAAGACCGGGCGGTAGCTCCGGTCCTGTCTGTGCCTCTCTATAAAGACACCCCTCTCTCCTCCCTCCACGCACACATATACACACTCGCACCCGTCCCTGCACCCTTTCTACAGCATCCCCCTCTAGACTGTTCCACACTGCGCAGAATCTTCTTATTTCTACTTAGACAAGACATGGGGGACGGGGGAAGGGACTGCACCGCACCAAGACTAAGATGAAAAAAAGTTTTATATAAAAAATAAAGGAAGGAATGAGCAAGACAGAGCGACGATGAAGAGGGGGGGAAAGGAACTGTGTGCTGATGGTGAATTCATAAAATGGCCGCGTCCAATCAAAAACGGAAAAAGTGTGTGTATGTGTGTGTGTGTGTGTGTGTGTGTGATAGAGAGGGTGTGCGGGGGTGTTAGGCAGTCAGAGGGGGATGAAATGTGGAATGAAAGGGGGAGGAGTGGTTTTGCGCGCTTGTGCTGTTAGGAATTGTAGGATATGAAGGAAAATTCGGGGTTAGGGGAGAAGAGGAGACCAGGTGAAATTACATCAACGTCAAAAGCTTGGAAAGAACAATCTCTATGGAACAAAAGAATATAATAAAAGAATAAGAAGTTGAAGCGCAAAATGAAGTTTTTCTCTCCCTCTTACTTTCTCCTTCATTCTTTACGATCTGTCCATCTTTGTCTACCGATAAGAAAGGGAAATGTTAGTTTGGCTGAAAGTTGCTGCTGAGGGTCGTGACGTCCTATGGATGAGGACTTTATATTCCTGTTTCAATTGGAAACCAAAACGTCTGAGCTTGGTGTAGCGCCTAAAGGGAATTTCACACTGGCATCCGTGGCGTCCGTGGAATCTGTGGTTGGACGTTTTGTAGAAATTGCTTCCCAGCTTATCAAATGGGGCAATTCACAACGACGTCCACGGTGTCGCAGAATGACCGAGGTGTCCGTGGTACGGATGTCTCCAGATCACTCTCCAAGCGATTGATAGGGCGTCCGCGTGGACGTTTTGGACTGAGCATGCGCAGTGGCGTTTCGAAGAACATAATAGGGTCGCATATACTACACAACAGTATACCAACTCAAGTTTTAAGGAATCAAAAATGTCCGCGGACGTTTGTTTTCAGTGTGAATTGGGTAAACGTACTTTTTTTTATATACTGTCTACAATTTAATGGCCTGTAGAAATATTACTCTCTATTTGTAGTTTTTTTTATGTGGGAGCATTTGCCTGTCCAGAATACGAAACAAAGAAAAGGTAATCTAGAAATGCAAGTCATGGCTATCCAGGCGCAAATAGTAGAGTGGGTATTTATACTCGTCAGCGAAAGAGGTAGCGTGACAATCATATAAACAAGAGGCCTCGCAGGGTGAACTGCTCATTTTCGTCAAGTTAAGATGCAACCAGATTTTCAAAACAGCTTTGAATTCAACAGGTAGGCAACGTCGTTAGGTCGTTTCACTTTGTATGTTTATTGCACTAACGGGTAAGCGTTGCCTGTTTCTAACGGTTGAAAAATCTACAAAAATCAGTTCCATATTCATCCCCCTAACAATTACATTATAATTTTCACAGAAAGAACCTTATACGACAAAAAAGTTACTAGATCTACCTTCGCGTATTCATCAAGTCATGCCATCTGAGGCTGTAACTTTTGGTAGATATTATCAATACCAGACCTATAAAATAACACTAATAGGACTAATACATTAAAATCCCATCAATTTTGGACGTAAATGTAGTTGGTATTTTCTAATAGGCAGTCACTATGAAAATCTGACCGTCATAATACAGTGTGTGGCCGAAACAATTAGACGATCAGTAACTTGAAAATTAACACTTTAATTGAAAAGTAAGTATTCACTAGCTAAATAAAAGCAAACTACATACCGCACTTTTTCACTTTTTGAAGACAATGTCACTGAGGTGAGCTCCACTGGACGTCATCCAAACCTCAGCATGTTGTCCATCACTCTCCTCAGCATAGATAGTATAATTGTTTCTGCCCCATCCTGTATAACTTTGATGCGTTCATTCACTTTCCAAAGTTGTTTGTGAGACATATAAACACCAAACTTGTGTTTTTTAGAAACCTTTCAGCTGGTAGAAAAGGCCTAAGTTATCGTAAACCAGTAACATGATCATAAAAATCTAAACAACATAAACCGCGTGCTCCATTCTAGCATTCAAGTCTCCAAAAATATATATTCTATAATCATTTCCTTCCGTTACAGTTATTACATGTGCATAAAACTTTGTATTTAACGTCAACTCACGCTCATTTATATGGAAACAAGAATTGCACTTTCAAGATATGCTTGTACTAGTATGTTTTGTTGTTGTTGTTCTTGCATGTTTACGACAGTAATTGAAAAATAGGCATATAACTCTAACACGCTACTTAATTTTTATGACACAGTAAAAAAGCTAAAGAATTATATTACATTACGAATGTCTAGTGCGTCGTGCGTATACATATTCTCATGTAGGGCCAACCGCGAGTTTGGGAGGGACACTGGTTCAATTCCAGCCAGTGATTAATATAATTGAGTAATTTTTGTTTTATATATATATATATATATATATATATATATATTTTCAAACCAGGTCCGCTAGTTGCTTTAAACGGGGGCCAGGTACAAAATGCAAAGCCCCCACCATACACACTCCCTCTCCTTCGCACTGCCCAACTTTGCTTTGTCTGAACAATTTTAACTGTTAACTTATTGGTTATTCACTTTCACATATCAAAATCAATGCACGAAAACTAAATTTGTGACTGAACACTGAAATAAAACGCGCATAGTGGACAATATATCCGTGAAATTTTGAAACACTTCGAAGTGAAGGATAAGTCTGGATTTTATTGCTAGTATTTTCATTCATATTTTAATTGTTTTTAGAACCGTTTTGGAGGCCGCATGGTCTAAGGCGTCAATCGCGTAATAGACTGGATTCTCGATTACGGATAGCTCGAGGCTGGAATCCCGGTCGGATGTATTAAGCGTGTTTTTTCCTAAGAGGTTTTACACTCCCCCCGCGCAAATGCGGCTACACATCCTCTGCAATTCAACCTTTTTCATCTCTAAAGCATTAGTGTAATTAGTACATATATGAATATAACCCGCTCGGTTAGTAAGACGTGGCAATAAAAAAGTATATATATAATTTTTTTCTTCCATCTAATGCAGTTTTTTTAAAACCTGTGACACTAGGGGTCTGATTTGAACCCTCGTAAATCCCGGTCCTAGTACCCCAGAGTACCAATAACTAACCCCCTTCTCCCCCCCTCCCTGTACCGATTCTAGCTATCCGCATATTTACACTGAGGGGTCAAAGACAATAGAGGTAGAATTTAGAGCAAAATGCACCCATATATGCGTGGAGAGAGAGTGATAAACCACTTAGGGAGGGAAACCACCCTCAGTACACTTGGTAAGGTATTCGATCCCCGAAACGGATGGGACGAGACTTATGCCTTTTTCCGCGTACTTGCATATTACGGCACCTACTCGCCCGTTGACTATAAATAAGGTTCAATCAAGTGAAAAGTGACAATCTGGATTCCGGAATAGAACCCAGGATTAGGTTTAACATTAGTTACTCAAAGTCTAATGTCCTGGGATCTGATTCCCGTCTCCAGGTGTCATTTTTCAATTTATGATTATGATAACTTGATACGGCTATATCCGTAACCTGAACAACATTTTGATATTCCAAGCTTCTCTATTCAAGTACGATTAATTGTACAAGAGTTAGCTCTCTTACATATAATATTATCTGAAATATATATATATAGAACTCCAACAGTCGTTTCGCCACTGGAGTGGTGGTAACTGACGGAAAGCAGAAGGTTTGTTTTGCAAATATTGGTTGAAAGTCACTAATGTCAACCTATGCGGAAATAATCCTCATTTTATTAGTAATACTACAGGTCGATTCCCCGGCCTCGATGGCGTAGCTAGCTAACGCGCTAATTTCGTGTTGAGCTAGACTGTCAAGGGTGGGGGAGATCGAGGTCGGGTGAACTGGGGGTTGGTTTTCCCTAAACGATTTTCCACTTTCCTTTCACGCAAATGCGGGTTCACTGGCTTTAAATTCAACCTACCCAATTCCTAAGCCATTAGCGTAATTAGTACTTAGGCGTATAACCCGAATGGGTAGTAAGACGTGGTGCTAAATTAAATACAGATTGATTCAAAAGTTTCCATACATACATATACATTTTCTTAGACACCGTTCTGAAATTTCCCCCCGCTCTCCCCCTTTTTTTAAAGGGGGTGCTTATAAAGATCATTTTCCTTGCTAGATCAAGAAGCTGTTGCAGATAAATTCAACAGGAGACCCTCTTCAGAAAGATAAATCACACACGACACTGTTGTCAATTTTATTGAGAAGTTCTGAAGGACCGGACGTGTTAATGGTTAATGGTTAACCAATGAATGCATGCGGTACTAGCAAAGTTTGAATAGAGCACAGTAATGATATCCATAGTAAATTCAAATTGTGCATCCTCCCCATGTATGGAGACTTTTGAATCATCCTATCTATTATTAATCAAAAAATTTAATAGACGCTCCTAGTAACACTTTTATTATTATTATTATTATTATTAGCACCGCGTCTTACTACCCGTTAGGGTTATACGTACTTACGCTAATGTGTAATGGTAGGGTGATTGTGAGAAGAAATGGAGGACCTACAGTTTAACGTGGAATCCGAACCACGGTGGAGGCCTGGCATTCCCCACATTCACAAGTTGTGATTAATACAAGTCTTGTAGTAACACTCCCTGAGGATTAATGTATAATTGGCTTTTTCCTCATTTATTGAAAGAACAAAATATATTAATCAAACTATTTTTTTTTTTCGTGATTGTGGCGACAAGATATATTATATAGTAAGCACATGAGAATAATAAATTAAAATATATTATATTCACACTCACACTTAAATCATCTTATAACTGCTCACATAAATAAATGTTTTTTATAACTTAGAGAAATATCCGTACAAAATTATTAGTTTCAAACTAAAACTTTTTAATTTTATGAACAGATGTGCATAAACCGAACCAAACACCATTCGTATGACGTCATCAACGCCCATAATTTGTGAAGAGAAGGCAACCTTTTAGAAGCTCTTATTTATAAAGCATGTAATCTTAATAAAACGTTTAAAAGAAAAACAAATTATTTTTGTTATAAGTTTTGGCTGAAAAGTGACAAACTCTCGGCATATGGTCTGTCAGATCATGTGGTTTGGGGAATTGGATGCATTAAAGTAGATCTGGTTGCATTCTGCTAGCAGTCGCTTACCACCACTCCGGTGGCGAATCGATTGTATCCCAGTTTCACCACACAATAACTACAACGTTGCATGTTTATAACATATTACCAAACGTTTTGAATACTAAAGGTTTTTACGATACCGCCCTATTATCCTATTGTAATAGTCTAATTCTATGTTGATGTATTTTACGAATGTTATTATATCTAAAAGCTTCCCCCCCACTTTTTTTTTTCCACCCGGTTAATATTTTTTTTGTTTGTAGTGATATACTCTCAGATCACGCCTAAACATTTGTTCGCCATAAACACATAATGAAATGGTTCTTTATTCGGTAACATTTAAATTAGTTGTTTTTATTCTGTATCAAATTATCAAAGTATGCAATTATCCCAGCCGATTCTTTAGATTCGTATCTTTTGTGGATATCTTGAAAGCGATCCACGTCTAAAAAGGTTTAATAACTGGCGGGCCCCTCCACCGCCGGAGAGTAGGCCAATTTGACGTTTTACCCCCGTGGCCATTTTTACAACGAAAATTCTTTATTAAAAACTGGAGAATAATAGGCGAGTGTTTATAGAACACCCCCTCCCCACGGAGCTACAGATGACTGGTGGGCATTAAGACCCAATACCACGGTTTGCGAGGATACTTATTATTAATACCCCAAGTGGAGGCGGTACAAATATTCAAGCCTTTTCTTCTACACTTCTTATTAAAAGAAGGAATTTTGTACCCTTCTTCGCTTCTTTGTTGCATGTTGGTAACCCTTTTCTTTCACAATACTCCCTACTTCTTTCTTATTAAACCCGTTATTAGTGATATTCTTCGCAGTTTCTTGGAAATGTGTGTTATTATTTCTATTATTACTACGTTAAACGCCTTGTGGTTAATAAAGACCTATTCTAAGATTAGAGTTTCCGCGTCTCACAGCCCGCTAGGATTTATACACACATGAACTAATTACGACCTACGAACTAAGGCGTCACTTTTGTGTTATACTAGACTGCTGATTACGGGGAGATTGTAGTTCGAATCCCGGTTGGGTGTACTGAGGTTTTTTCCTAGATGGTTTTCACACTCTCCCTCCACGTAAATGCGTGTACACCTCCTCTAAATTCAATCTCCCCTATCCATAACACTTTTGCGTAATTAGTACATACACGTGAGACCCGAATGGGTAGTAAGATGTGGTGCTAAAAAAATATTTTTTACGCAGATGAAGAAGGTTTAATTTAGAGGAAACTTCCCCGCATTTGTTTGTCGTAAGAGTGTAAAACCACTCGGGAATAAAACACCCTCATTACACTCCACCAGGGATTCGAGCCCAGATCTCCCCGCCATCTGCATTCCAGTCGGTTGTGAGAGTGAGGAGGGGGGTTGCCATTTCTTGCGATCACCGAAGTTTCTTGGAAAAGCAATCTACTTTAGTAAAATTGAGGTTTCTAGCCGAGAAATGGAAAGTTTTGATTTGCGTTAGAAAATATTCATGAAAGCTCCAATTGATGTTCATGTTTAATTTATTCCTTACTTCTGCTTTATTATATTTACTTATCAAAGATATTTAGTCGTAAAATTAGTTTAGTATTTAATCAAACGTGTTTAAGCTGAACCGCACTGCCTTAGACNCTGAACCGCACTGCCTTAGACCATTCGACCACCGATTCGGATTTGGGAGGTGAAACAAATATATGTGAGGGTTTATTATTAGGTGTTCTCTCTTTCGACAAAGTCTTCCTTTTGGTCAAATAACTTATGGTTAGACAGTTACGTGGGGTGAATTAAATTTACTCACTCCCGAGTATAGATAACTCTTTCTCTAAGAGATTTTACTTTTGATGATAGTGGTTAATTCACAAATGTATGTCACATAAANGTCTAATGGTATTTATTATCTTGCAGGCGAAATGTGTTGTTCGTTTATAGTCACGTGATAGTAATTATTGTATTTTTATTGTCTTATAAAAAGCAGAGAGAGAAAGAAAAGAAGGGGTTGTTTTGGGGGGTAGGTAGGATTGCAGTAATTAACTTGATTTGTTTGTGGGAAAGGGTAGCGTTTATCTGGCGTCTGATGCTCTTTTGTTTCAGACACGCACGTAACATAACATATTATAAGAATGGAAGGGGGTGAGGAAAGAAGTATCGGATGAAGGAATCTTTACCTAACATGAAATATGTGCAGACATATGATTTGTTCTTTGGAATATCTTCAACATTGTAACGGAACAGCGAGCTTTCTTGTTTCGTCACAACCAGTAGTGTGTCGCCAGGTCAGACAAAGCTTGTTAAAACTGTACCTGTGATATGCTCTCCCCCACCCTGTTCCCATTCAACCAATCATACAGAGAGACTGCTCTACACTCCTCACATGGGAATGTATGTTATCACCCACTCTGTCCCCATTTGACCAATCATACATAGGCTCTGCTCTACACACCTCACATGGGAATGTATGTTATCACCCACTCTGTTCCCATTTGACCAATCATACATAGGCTCTGCTCTACACACCTCACATGGGAATGTATGTTATCACCCACTCTGTCCCCATTTGACCAATCATACATAGGCTCTGCTCTACACACCTCACATGGGAATGTATGTTATCACCCACTCTGTCCCCATTTAACCAATCATACATAGACTCTGCTCTACACACCTCACATGGTAATGTATGTTATCACTCACTGTGTCCCCATTTGACTAATCATACATAGGTTCTGCTCTACACACCTCACATGGTAATGTATGTTATCACTCACTGTGTCCCCATTTGACTAATCATACATAGGTTCTACTCTACACACCTCACATGGGAATGTATGTTATCACCCACTGTCCCATTTGACCAATCATACATAGGCTCTGCTCTACACACCTCACAACATAAGAAACTATATTTTTAGATTTGCCAATGAGTGTTCTTCTGAGTGATAAGAACATATCACAGTTACAGTTTGAACCAACTCTGATTATCCTGACGACATAGCCTACTACTGGCTTGTGTTCTTTATAGCCTATTGGTTATAAATACTTTTAGAAGACTGCTAAACCCTTTCTTCACCTCTGACAAGACTTGTATTAATCACAACTTGTGAATGTGGGGAATGCCAGACCTCCACCGTGGTTCGGATCCCACGTTAAACTGTAGGTCCTCAATTTCATCCCACACATCCTATCATTACACATTAGCGTAAGTGCGTATATCCCGAACGGTTAGTAAAACGCAATCCTAATAATAAGATTAATTCGACCCCGAGTTCATGGAACCCTAGAGGAAGTATTTATCGTTTGTTTACGCCCGCACCGCAGAACAAATCTTTGGCTCACCCAGTACGGTTTGTTTCTAACGAGGAGGTCGGGGTTTTAATCCCGTCTGGGAATATCGGGTGTGATTTCCCCGCTCCTTCTAAATGTCTACCCATCCCCACATGCATTTACTATAAAAATATCTTTTTATACTCCATTCACGGTAGGATTTACTCTCTGAAAGGTCTTTTTTCCTACCAATATCCTAATATATAATAGATTTCTGGTAGGGAAAAAGGCCTTTCAGAAAACAATTCCTACCGTGAACAGACATTAGTATAATCCTTATTAAATTTTTAGTGTGATTAAAACATCCCGGGTGGGTTGGTAATACGCGGCTAGAATACATATATTGGACGATATTTGTCATTGGTGGAGATCATATCACTATTATTCAGTGTGAAGTTTTCTATCGTGTTATTCCATAATACCAAGTCTCTTATCTAAACTTATGGATTTGGAAGATGCGGACGTTACGGCCCATCCAAGACGGGCCCATTTCCTGTCCTGTTAATGATACATAATAAATAACTGCAACTAATGTAAATAAAAAAAGGAGGGGGGAATTAATCTATCAAGAGGGGGTTGGAGGTTGGATGAAGTAAGGTGTGATAACGGGAGGAGGGAGGTATTAAAAACTTTCAACAACAAACAAACTTTTTGTTCGAAATTTCGAAATTAAAGGATTGCTTGCTTGTTTGTTTTCTTACAATCATTTTGTTTGCGTCGATTTCTCACAACACCTCAATTTAGTTCTCTTATCACATGGATTGTTAAATTCTCTCCCCCAAGGAAAAAAAAAAGTAGGATGGGAAAAATATAAAAATAACAATGGTTGATTTTGTCCAAAACGGAAATGTGTAATCATCTTTTTTCGAAGTAATTCTTTATATCTGTGTTCTCTTGTCTAGATGGGTGTGGTTTTTTATTTTTTTTAAAGAAAGCGCGAGCTTGCCACTCCCCTCCCCAACCATCCTTCTTTCTGATATTAATATAGAAATTATCTTTGTTGGTGTCGTATTATTTAATAAATGCTAATACTCCTGGAGGTTCTTGTTGACTCTTGGGGCTAAGAGAAACAAGGAACGGTTCACTCGTGGGGACAGTGCAAGACCCTGTCTGTTTCCTTCTCTTATCTTTTGGGA
>CABEEJ010000021.1:285568-293378 GCA_901482245.1 Timema douglasi | reverse complement strand
CCCTCCCTCTTCCCCAACACTGCCGCCCCCCAGATATCACCGAGGTGTGATCAACAAGTGTGATCAGAATCGCCACTCTCCCTCTCCATCTTACACTCTCTAAGGGGTCTGCTTAGGTACCTGAAATATTGCACACAAAAAGTTACTCAGGTTAAATATTGACAAAATCGTTAACAGTAGTTCTACCCGAGCCTGGTGTTTACCGGAACCAAACCGAAACTATTTATGAGCCTGTACATATATAGACTTGTATATAAAGTTTAAAAAGTAGAAATTTCCACCATGAAAAGATTTTTAAAAATCCACATATTTTGGTTGATCCTTAATAGTTATATGCTCAGGAAACGAATGCATTTTTTCTACCCTTGTTTGTTCTCCTACTGCCGTAGAGCTTCGCCCAGTAAAGTTATAAACCCACCCCGTTTCTGACTTTTATGGATTTTTGATCGACTGTTTTAGTGCCTTAAGGCGGGTGTATAGGGGACGCGAGAAATGTTTTTGCAATTTTTATGGCAACACTTTTTTTGGCCAAAATAAATTAAATATGTCTTCAGTAGAAACACAAGAGTTTAATTTTATTCCCATGGGGATATCAACAGTTGTTGAATATCTGTAATGAGCATAGCGGCGTTAGATGAGAAACTTTTTGAATTAAGAAAAAAGCTGTCATTCATTTCCAGGACACTCTTGAGAAATATGTAACAACTGTTGATATCACCATGTGAAGAAAATTAAATTATATGTTTTTACTGGATAATTGTTTGATTTATTTTTACCGGAAAAATATTTTTCCTAAAAAAAACCCTGCGAGAATACTGCCCTTAAATCGTGTTCCCTACACTCTACACTCCCACCTTAATCCCTCCCTCGGCGCTCTCATTTTAAGAATATATATTATATCTACGATGTTTCTATATTTCTCTCTTTCGCAACTGTCATCTGGCATCGTGTATACAAAAATTAACTTAGTTTACAATTTTTGCAAAAATAAGTAAAAATATATAGAATGAATGCTGCACTGAACTTTGAGTAAAATCAAGTAGGTTTTGGAATGAGAGGGGGGGGGGGGGTAGGTCTTTTTTAAACAAGTTTTTACTTTTAACGTTGATAACATATTGCTATTTTATAAGTGCTCTTTTATAAGTATTGATAGTAACTTTATATATATATATAAAGTTAAAATTTGACTGTACAAGAGGTAGAGGCGAATGGGGATAGTGGTGGGAAGTGAAAATATCTCTTACATTGTCTAAAGCGTCATGCTCGTAATACATTGACTTGATGGTTGAGGAGGGAGCGATGTTCAAATCTCGTCTTGATGCACGGAAGGGGAGGAGAGATTGGTGATATTCCATCCCCGATACTTTAGTATGACCGCATTTCTTCCAACTACCCTCTTAACCCCGTTCCCTATAAGCGTACATTAATCCTTTAACCGACACTTGTCCTATATGCATGCGCTATAAAAAATTATACAGATTACTAACCTAGTCTTGAATTGATTTTATCTATTCTCATTGGTAGATGTTTTGGAGCTGTCTTTTTTTTTTGTACTTGAGCCAAGTGTAAGGAAGGTTCTAACGAGGAACTGTGTTTTGTTTGTGTGTTCTCAGACCAGAGTCAGGCCACGCGGCAGTATGTGATGGTTGAAGAGAGACGAGCCAAGTGTCGCGGTCGGTCGCCATGCCTACCCCCACCTCCGGGGCGCCGCTAGTGGAGCAACAGGAGGGCTCCAGCCGCAGGAAGAGGAAGCGCAAGAGGGAGGACGACAACGACCACCACCACGAGGACGACATGAGTCCAGAGGAAGAGGCGTCCGCTTCGCCGCCGGCCGCTGTCATCGCGGGTGGCAGGGAAGACGACGACCAGCGCCGTATGTCTTCGCCGCCCTCGGGAAGCAAGTTCCTACACGACGAGGTCCTCCCTATCACCAGGATCACGGAGGATGGTGTCGACGACTGTCAAGCTCTGACGAACTTGAGGTTACATAAGCATAGAGACGAGGATGAAGACGCGGCGTCATCCGGGTGTTCCGACGATGAGACGACGAGTAGGCAGCACCAGTCAGGGAGTAAGGTGAAAACGAAAGAAGGTAGTCGTGACGTCGAGAGGTCTCGGAACTTCGCCCCAGTCGTGGAAGATTCTCTAGGTACCAGCAGTGACGTGGAAAAGTTTGACGGGAAGATCGTGTACAACCCGGATGGCTCGGCCTACATCATCGAGGACAGCGAGATGAGTGAAGAGGACACGGGCCTCGAAGTCCTGCCGAGGATCATCGGTGACGGCTGCATCGTGGATGGCCGTGGCGTCAGCCTCCCCCATCTGCAGTCGTTCCCGCAGATCGCCAACGCGTTTTACGTGTCGAGGAATCCTTCCCTCTACAACGCCCTCTACGGTGGTACAGCGAGCTACTCCAATAACCTCTTGCAAGACAAGAAAATAGTTCCTGAAGTTCCAATCATGCACAGTTACAGGGTCTATACGGTTCGTGATAGTAAAAGTGGTGATAGTGAGGACGGTAAGATGTACGACGCGGCCGGCCGCGGGGACTGTGATGGCAGGAAGCCTGAGATCTCGGAAAAGAAGGTGAAGAGCGACAAATTCTCCGGGAAAGACTGTTCCTCAGTGCCCGTAAAGCCCATCCTCATGTGCTTTATCTGCAAACTGTCGTTCGGCTACGCCAAGTCGTTCGTGGCGCACGCGATGGGTGACCACAATGTGGCCCTCCTCGAAGACGAAAAGGACATCCTTGGGCACAAGAACGCCTCTGCCATCATCCAGTGCGTGGGAAAAGACAAGGAGCCGCTCGTATCAAGGAGCCGCTCGTATCGTTCCTCGAACCCTTGTCCCCTGGGGTTAGCACCTTGGGTAACGCGGGTAAGAGGGTGGTCAACCCGGTGGCGCCGCCTCTCAGTGAGGCGGACATGAATAACCTTATGGCGGCGGCCGGGATCACATCCACCGCCGTCTCGCAGTTAGTTCCTAAGGACCAGCAAGTGTCGTACGCCGTAGGTGGTGGTGGTGACGAGTGCGCGGGTGCGGATAAGAAGGCGGTCGACAGCATCGAACCGGAGAGCCTAGTAGTCCACCGCCGGCATACACTAGACTGTGGTACCGGGAGCGGCATCGCTCCCATGGGGCGACCCAACGTCCAGAATATACATGTTCCTGAGACTTCGGTCTCCCTACCTCAAAATTGTGGTAGTTCTAGTAATAGTAGTAATAATCACACTAATTGTAATAGTAATAGTAGAATGATTGGTATCGGTATGAACAGTGTGATGGACCTGACCAGGAAAAGTCCCATATCGGCGTCGGCAGCGTCGTCCGGCAACAACGGCCGTGGCAGCGTCTCCCCCGGCGCCAGCCCTTCCCCCGGCTCTACGTTGAGCCCATTACTCACAGGAGTGGGGTCCACTGGACCCCTCCAATACCCGCAACCCCCGCCCAACTTCCTGACGGGCACGACGATAGGGGTGTGCCCTGACCACATGGGTGGACGCCCCAGTGGCGTTGAGTGCGCCAAATGCGAACTGATCCTTAACTCGTCCCGACTGGGTGGGGGTGGTGTCTTGGCCGGTATGCACTCTAGAAACTCGTGCAAGACACTCAAGTGCCCCAAGTGCAATTGGCACTACAAGTACCAGGAGACTCTCGAAATACATATGAAAGAGAAACATCCAGAGGCGGAGACATCGTGCATCTACTGCATTGCGGGTCAGCCGCACCCCAGGCTGGCCCGGGGTGAAACATACACGTGTGGGTACAAACCCTACCGCTGCGAGGTGTGTAACTACTCCACGACCACCAAAGGTAACCTCAGCATACACATGCAATCCGACAAACATCTCAACAACATGCAGGAGCTACAGAACGGTGGTGGAACAATGCCACCCACGTCCGAGCCTTCAGGCATATCGGGCCCTCCTCCCTCGACACAGCCTCCCCACCACGGTAAGTCCCCCGGGCCGGGGGTGGGTATGATGAGTCCCGGAGGTGCTTCTCATCCGCAGCACTCGCACCACCAGATGGTGCAGAGTCAGAAACCTAAACCGACCTTCCGCTGCGACGTGTGCAACTACGAGACGAATGTGGCCAGGAATCTTAGGATTCATATGACGAGCGAGAAACACACACACAACATGATGGTGCTTCAGCAGAACGTGAAGCACATGCAGACGTTGTCGGCCTTGCACCAGCAGTCTCAACAACATCAGCAACACCAGCACCAGCAGCAGTTGAGCTTCGAGTCTCTTCTCCACTTTCACCCGGGGCTCACCCTGCCGGGAGACAAACCCCCTCCGCACACGGAGGCGGCCCTTGCTGATATGGCATACAACCAGGCCCTCCTCATACAGATGATGACAGGGGGGCAGCTACCGCCACACATTCCCCCGGAACTAGCCCCTCATATGGACATGGGGTTGAACCCGGAGACGATGGAACCTCCGCCAGAACCCGCCGACCCGAACCCTCAACATCTGTTTCAGTGCTGCGTCTGCAACATCTTTTCGACGGACTCGTTAGAGGCGTTGAGTCACCACCTATCCGCGGATAGGACAAAGACGAGAGAGCAGGAGATACTAGCGGTGGTCGCGGGCCACTACGTCTGCAGACTTTGCACGTACAAGACAAACCTGAAGGCCAACTTTCAGCTGCATTGCAAGACGGATAAACACCTTCAGAGGCTACAGCACGTGAACCACGTCAAAGAAGGTGGCCCCAGGAACGAGTGGAAATTGAAATACGTGTCGTCGTCGTCGGCCGCGGGAGGTATACAAGTCCGGTGCCATGCATGTGACTACTACACCAACAGCGCCCACAAGCTCCAGCTACACGCTGCCGGACAGAGGCATGAAGCGTCCTGCCTCCTCTTCCTCCATCTCAGAGACTGCGAGTCGAGTCTTGGCGGTGGTGGAGGTGGCGGTGACAGGGTGTACCACTGCGCGCTCTGCGGGTTCTCGAGCAGGGCGAAACTGCAGCTGCTGCAGCACGTCAGGTCTATGAAGCATCTTCAAATGGAACAGCTTCATCAACTGCAGAGGAGGAGTGAGGGGAAGGACCTCCACACGGACATCGGCGAGGTTTTCCAGGTCATTGGGCAGGAGCATGCCTTCAGTGATATGACGGACCCGGGTATGTGTGCTTCTTTGGTTCTATAAGGCAGTTAACATAACTGTGCAGTGTCGTGTCATGGAATGTTGACACATTACGCAGAGTTTGTTAAAACTGTACCTGTGATATGTTCTCCCCCACTATATCCCCATTTGACCAATCATGCATAGTCTCTGCTCTAATTACATTTCATTGGAATCCTGTTAGTTGGAAATTGTAAACTCAGGCTGCCACAATGGCGCGAATAAAAATATTACAATTGTATTTATGTTCTTAATCCGTTTGAATATAGTGATTTAAATATAAATTTGACAGTAATCCATAAGTAACATAATTATTATTGTAAAAAATTAACTAACAAATCAAATAAAACATAGTATTACAATGGCATATTTGCGTGACTGTCCATCAATTTTGGTGGTCGGAAGAGGACTTGCTATAAAAATCAAGGCTTACATTCCATGATAAGCTATTTCCATTCCATTGATACCTTGACATTAGGTTTTCTGCTGAGTAATTAGAACAATTCACAATTACAGTTCCAACAAACTCTGCTTACCCGGGCAATAAGCCATACCACGCCACTGCAACTAGGTCATTAGTTCCTGGTACACTCCGTTTATATTGAAGACTCACAGACCTACCTTGACGGGTTATGCTATGCCCTTATCATATAAGATGCACCATAACGGAAACAAGCAAGGTAGGTTTGCCTTATTTCAGGATAAATGAAGTATACCTCTTGATTATAGTAGACTACGGGCCGTTCTGTATCCTTGTCTGACGTCGTTAAAAGGCAATTTCATAGTCAGTACGCCTCAAATGCGGCGCTACACTAAATACAGGACACCTACCTAAACTCTAAAAGGAATGGAATAGTCTCGCATATAAAACTGGCCCATTCCATTCTGGTCTAGGTAGGTGTCTTCCTGTATTTAGTTTACTGCCGTACTTGAGTCGTACTAAGTCTGACTTTCAAACTGGTCCTTACACTCCAGCCTTTATTAAATCTCAATTGTACTTGAGAAGAGATGGTACCCAATCGGTATAATATATTGAAGACTCATTCTATGTATCTATAAAAACTTGTAATAATTCAATGTAATATACAAATAACCCTTCCTTCTCCTCACCTCTGACAAGACGTGTATTAATCACAACTTGTGAATGTGGGGAATGCCAGGCCTCCACCGTGGTTCGGATCCCACGTTAATCCCTACCATTACACATTAGCGTAAGTGCGTATAACCCGAACGGTTAGTAAGATGCGGTGCTAATAATAATAATAATAATAATAATATATAAAAAATCAGTTGGCTACTTATCAGTACTTCATTACTTGACTAAGGTCAGTTTAATTACTCGTCTGGATAAATAAGCGTGCTATAAGCTAAATTAGCTACCACCATGTCAAGAAAATAAAACTAAATGTGGCGATATTCTCTTTATTTTGGACAAAAAAAAAACTGTTTTGCTATAATAACTTAAAAAAAACACTTTCCTTAACACGCGTTACTATAATCCCACCTTGGCGTTTCCAAGATTCAGGTTGATTATTATTGGAAGAAACGCGGAATCTCCTACATACATTTCAATCCACCCCGTTAAGTTCATGTTCACTGCCGGCATATACGAGGGATGTGACACGCATACGAGGGCCCATAAAACAATTGGTTTAATGCCGCTTTAGGATGGTAACTATTTATTAATTAACGTTTTGGTGGAATGGTTATAGCAGCTTGGGATTTTATAGGCTTACTATAAAGATCATTGACGGTGTGGTCGTAGTTTGAAATTGATACACAAGAGTTTAAATAATTTCTTGATCTCATATTCATATACTTTTTTTTTATCACCGCGTTTGGCGAGGAAGGAAGCGTTTCAGAGGTAATATACCCGCATTTGCGTGGAATGAGTGTGAGAAACCATTTAGGAAAAGTCATCCTCAGTAAACTCGACTTAGATTCGAACCCCGATCTCCCCCAGTCTTCAGCAGGCCAGTCTGAATACTAAAGTGACGCTTTACCCTAAACCAATAATTCCCAAAACCAGGGTCGCAAGGATGTTCCTAAGCGACACAGTAAAGGCTCAAATTATAATTATTTATTTTTTTGCAAAAACTATGAATTATTAAAATTACAAACACTTCATCAAACTGGGACATTTTGAAGAGTTACTGCAGTACTGATAATAGAAACAATTGTTGAAACACTCCTATACCCGGAATTTTGGTCCCAACTCAAGGACAAGCCCATTCTCTGACCATTTAACCAGCCTCTGTGGACAAGAATTGTCAGGTCTTGTAGCGATCAAGACTAAAGTAAGGAATCGCCGCGCCGGTAGCCTCGGAATGATTAGAGTTGTACTCTGACCATCAACTAACACTCAAAACTAGGAAGAGCTAGCCAACAAAATGGAGCAGCATCATGAGTCACATTTTCACGGGAAGATGCTGGGTAATTTTTTATTTGTAAGATTAAAAAGTCGCTGAAATTGATTCACTATAGCTAATTACATTTACCGATACAAAATAAAAACTCTGAACTCCACCCGAGAATGAAAAAGTATTGTAGTAGCCACTGAAATATTATTTTTCTGGTCCCACATTGTAAAAAAGTAATATTTTCATTAAAAATAGTGCTTTACATTATGCTAGTTTTAAAAGTTATTGAAATTAATTCACTTAATTTAATAT
>CABEEJ010000021.1:270568-283068 GCA_901482245.1 Timema douglasi | reverse complement strand
TAACTGGTAATTGTGCGTTGTTATCATCATCGAACGGGTAATTGGAAGGAAAAACACTCGACGGTAGCGCGTTACAATGCGGCGACCACGAGAACTAGCGTTCAAACTGATAAGATTACTCTCACTGAATTCACGATTGAACTCTAAACATTGTTCATTGCGCTAGGGAGGATTTTAAAATATTTTAAGAAATGTTTCAAGACAGGTGGGCCTATATGCTCTTAAACACTCAAAACACAATTTTATCTAATAGTTATCTAATAGCACACACCATATCTAATATAAAGAACTGTCTTTGTTTCAATTGTGTGTTTCATTTTGAAACTTTAGCTACCATGAAAATATTAATATACTGCTATTAAAAAAAATCCGTGACATGGTCTAAATGTTCGCAGGGACTGGGAGGTACCGGACGTATTGAGGTGTTTTTTCCCTTCTAATCCCTCTAGTTTAAATATGTGAGAGGTTAGTTAACGACGTAGCACGGGTTGTAGTGAGAGCGGGATAACATTAGGTCTGTAGTTGGGAGATTTGAAACAGGGCAGTGTCGTGTTGTAGTGTGTTTCCACTGTAAGCACAGCTAGTTAAAATTGTACCTGTGATATGTTTCCCTCCACTATGTCCCCATTTGACCAATCATACATCGGCTCTGTTCCACACATCTCGTATGAGAATGTATTTGGATTAATACCCGACAATGAGTGTTCTACTGAGTGAAGATAACATATCACAGTTGCAGTCTAAACTAACTCTGCTTACCCTGGCAGCACTCCACAACACGACATTGCCAATGAGTAAGTGATACGAACATATCACAGGTGCAGTCTAAACTAACTCTGCTTACCCTGGCAGCACTCCACGACACGACGCTTGAAAACAGGTAACCCGTCAGGTTATGTTAACAATAACAGAATTCCAGCACTGGACGGACTGTCAACAAACTGAGCGAGAGAGAGAGAGAGAAAGAGATTCCTCGCTGGACCCTGGAGCGGATCATCCAAAAGAAAGATCTCGCCTTGTTCGGGCCGAGAGAGTCGTTTGTCTTCGTGACCCAACGGCCACAGCGGCCTTCGTGATTGGCTGACGAGAGTGTTGGTCTGGGCGGGGCTTAGCGACCGGTCACACTGCTCCGAGACAATCAGTACACACACACACACACTCACACATGTATCTTACTGTCTGCGCGCTGCACCTTCTTGATGCTTGCTTGTGGCTGACCTTCGACTATTAGAACAACGCGGTCATCCTGGATCCGCTATACATAGCGAGGTGAGATTAGTGAAGTGGAGGTACGTTATAACCAGTGGCGTGTCGTGGAATGTTGTCAGAGTAAGCCAATTGAGTTTAATCTGTGCTATGTTTTCATCACTCAATAGAACACTCATTGGTCAGGTATCAACGGAAATACATTCCCATGTGAGGTGTGTAGAGCAGAGCCTATGTATGATTGGTCAAATGGGGACAGAGTGGGTCATAACATATATTCCCATGTGAGGGGTGTAGAGCAGAGCTAATGTATGGTTGGTCAAATGGGACAGTGGGTGATAACATATATTCCCACATGAGGTGTGTAGAGCATAGCCTATGTATGATTGGTCAAATGGGGACAGAGTGGGTGATAACATACATTCCCATGTGAGGTGTGTAGAGCAGAGCCTATGTATGATTTGTCAAATGGGGACAGAGTGGGTGATAGAATACATTCCCATGTGAGGTGTGTAGAGTAGAGCCTATGTATGATTGGTCAAATGGGGACAGAGTGGGTGATAGAATACATTCCCATGTGAGGTGTGTAGAGCAGAGCCTATGTATGATTGGTCAAATGGGGACGGAGTGGGTGATAACATACATTCCCACATGAGGTGTGTAGAGCATAGCCTATGTATGATTTGTCAAATGGGGACAGAGTGGGTGATAGCATACATTCCCATGTGAGGTGTGTAGAGTAGAGCCTATGTCTGATTGGTCAAATGGGGACAGAGTGGGTGATAGAATACATTCCCATGTGAGGTGTGTGGAATAGATCCTATGTATGATTGGTCAAATGGGGACATAGTGGGTGATACAGTACGCGAGAAATTGCCGCGTAGACGTTCATCTCTAACACTCTATTTAATTCTACGATGCGTTATTTCAAAATATGGTGTTAAAATGTGACATTAGTTATTTTCAACGACTTTGTAAGCATATTTAAGCTGCTATGAGACTAGGCTTGGTGGCAATAAATCTCTAGACTCAGCCTTCCTCTAACAAATACGTACACTAATTTTTTGATCGGCTCACAACAGAATTTTTTTTAAAGATATTTGAGAGCTGAGAGCGAACGTTCCTCTTTACCGTGATAAAGTAGGTTTCTCAGTTTTATTTCCCCTCATGTCTTATTCGCATGATAAATGGTGGTTGTAGGGGAAGGGCATAAGAGAGAATATACTTAAACAGATTAGATAAGTTCCAGAAAATGACACAGAGCATTGTATTTTAAGCCGTGTAGCCTGACATCTATTGATTCTTTCTCGTTGGCCGGCGACCTTAACCCTTTAAACTCTCTCTCTCTCTCTCTCTAATATTCCAAACATGTTTAATATCATATAGGATACTGTCTTCGGGTAGATTTCCTTAACGATCTCTTGGAGATGTGTTTACCATCTCTTCTGAAGCGTAAATTAATGGTATTAGCGTATTTTAAATGTGTTTTTAGGTTCACAGGACTGCCTCTAGCATCTAACTTCTCAGAAAATATTTCTCACTTAACAATCATATCTAATTACGTCATTTATTCGCATTGTCGATAAATTAATATTGCGTATCCTTCCCACCACTGGAACAATTTCGTATCTTTAACGATATACGTTACACTCAAATGTTCATAGGAAGAACACCTGCCACCTAGATAAACTTAATAGATTTATTTTCATGAGTCCATACGTCAAGTTATCTTACCAGTAGCTGTTACTTTTGATAGATATTATCAATATCTATAAATAACAACAACAAAATCACCGGGTCTTGCCACTTGTTTAGGTTATACTCATGAGGAAGGACTAACTCTCTAGAAACCATTTAGGAAAAAAAAACCACTCATTAGACCCGAACGGTAATCTAACCACAATATACCCGTCATCAGCAGGCCAGTCTTAACACGAGAACGACACCTTAGACCATTCGGCCTCTGAAGCGGGTAATAATAGTCTAACAATATGAATATATTAAAATGTTAACAATGTTGACCGCAAAGAGATATGTTTGTATTTTATAAAATCTTCTTGCTGCCAAAATCTTAATAGATGCCTTTAGTTTTATGTGCAATTTTAGTTTCTCTATGGGATAAAAAAAAATTATGTGAAAATAGATATTGCATTCCTTTTTTTTTTAACGCCTCGTCCGTCCTATACGCGTCTTAGTATTTTCATTAATAGGCTATAAATGCGGAAGGTAGAGTTTAAAGGAAGTGCAGTCGCGTTTACCGGGAGGAAGATTTGGAAATCGCCTAGGAAAAGACAGGCCCTGAGTTTACCCGGCCGTGATTCTAACCCCGTTACCTGCTAACCGGACTTTATGTGCCCGACATTTAGCCCGCTCCCCCACCGATGGAAAGTAGTTTCATTACTCCTCGCTAAACAAAACAACCAAACATTAAGATTGGCGTAAACATTACCACTTAGGATACATGATTTTTCATCATTGTTATTTTAATTCTAAAACTATTATCCCTGAAAATATTTCACTTTTTAGTGTATAGGCCTAGTCTTGCGATACGTTAATAATACTTGACTACGCGTAGTGAGGCCCTGTTTTAACTTGGTCATTTAGCATTTCGTCTGTTTGCTCCCAGATACTCAAATGCGTTGACCAATTTCAAAAGATGATTGATTGTCAGGTACATTCTTTGAACCTAGGCCACGGACAAATTGTTGACCTTTGTTTTCTAACTTGATCACCAAGGAGAAATATCAACTCCAAATATAAAGAGAAGTTAGATGAGATGTTTCACTTTTAAATCCAAAAGATAAATCTAAGACGATAATAACATGGAGGGAGATATAACACTAATAACATGTATATTCCATTCACGGTAGGAATTGACTTCTGAAAGGCCTTTTTTCCCTACCATAAATCTACTATATAGTAGGATATTGGTAGGAAAAAAGACCTTTCAAAGAGTAATTCCTACCGTGAATGGAATATAGGGAGGGAGGTCTACTGTTCACAGAACTACTAGTATGACTGTATTAGAGATAATAACATGGAGGGAGCGAAATCTTCTGTTCAAAGAACTACTTGTACTAATAGGGCTATCTATAAACAATATAATTCACGCAGTTTTATCATTTTCCTAAACTTACAAGCTGGTAATTTGGATGTCATCACACATGCCGCAAAACTTTGAACACAATAAACTTTGGCTAGATGTTGTCTTTGATCGTATCTCTACATAAATTTGACGGAAACCTTTAATACAAATGTCGACACCAAGTTTGGCCATGTAAATTCGTTTATTAGATAAACTAGAATTGTAAGCGGTAACGGCCTTAACTGTAGTTTTAAAGTATACTTCTCTCTGACAGCTGGAATATTAAAATTTAAACAATAAAAATAAAATTCTCAGGACGTTCTTTCCAAAAGTTACACTCAATGAATGACACTAATAACAATGATAATGATGGAGGATGTAGCTCGGTTAAAAATAAAACAAATGAAAGCTAATAAAACGACTAATGTCAGTGGGCTCGACTATAATTATGACACCTGCTCTTTTCAGTCCGTCAGGGAATTAAACAACGCGGAAGTTGGTAAGCTTGCTAGGCGCTAATTACGGACTCGCACGTTTTTTTTAAGTCAAAGTTTTCTCTTTCTGGCGGTGTTGCCGTGTTTTTGATTTTTCCTCGCCTCGTGTGGGTGAAATGACAACGTCTCACTGACAAGCGTGCCACCGAGATGGTAATCTGTATATTTTATAGATATATATGACAAGTCTCAGATGTCAACAATTTAGTCTCGTGTTGATTTTAAGTAAGCACAGGCCCGCATGGCCGTCAATGTAGTCACAACAAACTGATAGAGCTATTTTTATAAAATTTTGTTAGGGATAACAACATAAATAGCTATTTCTATTTATCACGATAAAGATTAGCGTCATTTTGATTTTGTTTCTCGTTCGGTTTTATCCAACTAGATTCCCAATTGGGATCCCACTTTAACGTTTATTTACCCTTTTGTGTTATACGCACATGTATTGATTACATAAATGTGTTAGAGTTAGGTTGAAATGTACCCACATTCGCGTGGAGAGAGAAGGATAAACCATTAAGGGAATATTACCCTCGGTACACCCGACTGGGATTCGAACCGCTATCTCGGTCATAAGTAGTCCAGACTATCGCGTGAGTGACGCCTTAGACCATATGAATACTGAAATGGACCTACATTTTTTTTTACGTTATACTTATTCTTCGTTACATAGGCTACAGTTGCAATATTTAAATTATTATAATTTGCAAACATATGTGTTGGACAGCTAGACATATCAGAATAATGATTTAACATTTTTTAAATAGTTATAATAAAAATATTAATTAGTATAAAAATAGACTTTATGTTTTGATGTTTTTTGTGTTCAACAGACTCTCATGGTTATTGAACCTTTGACTTTAAACAAAAAATCATTTTTAGTCCTACTAATAGGATAATAATATAAATATAAAATATTTTTCCATTGTCTCGTGTATATTGTTAATATATTCAAGGGTAACTATAAATTTTATTCAATGTGGGCTAGATGACGGGACAAACCAATAACACAAAGAAAATAAATTGATCCAAGAACACCATTTGTGACCATTTTTATTTAGTGCTACATTTAATATCCGGCTAGTAATTAAATACTTCGTTCGTTGGATTTAAATAGCTTATTATGATCACACAATATATAATGGGGCATTTTTCTATACAACTGTTTCGTAAATAAATTTTTATACATAATTTATAGTCTATAATAACTTCTCATAGAGTAAAAAAAGTGCAAAACTGTAACTTCTCTAGGATATAGACGTACTGGACATTGAATAATCTTTAGTGGCTGGAGAAAAACAGATAACTAACCAAATATATTAATCTATACAAAGTAATCTTTTATGCAAACAACCGGTGTATTTTTACGTTGTCTCTTTAATTTGTTTGCATACATTCAACTTTCTTGCTGTTAGCGTTTTATGGAAATGTATTATTAAACTTTAAAACTATTTCATCAATATGTATTATAAATTAAAATAACTTTAAATTATGTATATTTTCATATTGGAGAAGAAAGAATGTATTAATATGCAATTATTATGTTTTAGAGCAATAAAATAAACAATCTAATAAGTATTGTGTAGGGAACGTGATACAAAAAATTGTATTTTTGCATTTTTTATAGCTAGACTTTAAAAAAAAAATTAAATAGTTCTTCATTAGAAACATAGTTTAATTTTTTTCCCCATAGTGACATCAACAGTTCTTGGATATCTGTCAAGGATATCCTGGAATTTAATTACCTTTTCTCTTGATTCAATAGGTTTTCCATCAAATGCTAATATGTTCCAACTAGAGCAATATGTTATTCAAATCGGATATAAAAAAAGGTTTTTCCATTTAAAAAAAACCCTGCAAAACACTGGCCTTTCCTCGCATCCCCCACACACCCTCCTTAAGAGCCCGTTTTACCCCACGGACAATACCTAATTTATGTTTGCTATACAACTCTAACCAGACGTCGCATTGTCGTGTGGTTTTAAGTGGTTTTTTTAATTGTGACATTTGTATCTGTGAATTCCTTGATATCTTTAGAAATCTACAAAATTAGAGAATTATTATTTTAAATATATCTTAATTTTACTATTGCTAAATGATTAATGCAGAAAACCGCACGTCGATGTTTTCTGGTTAGAGGGCAATCTCACACCTAATTTCCCGGTTAATCTACAAAATTCAAAGACATTTAAATTATCTCCGTGTTCTGTTAAAGTGAATGTATTTTAATGTTTCTCCCACAGATCCCCGCAAAGACCACCAACAACAGCGCCAGCAGTTGTCCAACAGGGAGCAGCAGCACCATATCGAGAAGTCGGAGCAGGAACCGGAGGACACCATCATGACCAACTCTTCCAACCACCAACACATGTGCCCCTATTGCAACTACACGAGTAGCTCAGAGATGCGCATCCAGGCACACGTTCTCACCGCGCACGGTCATTCAGAGCCGTCGCCTCCTCCCCCCGCGAGGGCCTCTTCGCCCGTCAAAGACTTCCTATGCCCTCTTTGCCAGGATGGATTCCGGGACCGCGCGCAGCTCGAGGTACACGTCATGCAGATCCACAGTGTCAACAGCGAAGGTCTCCAAAGGTTGCTGCTACTGGTGGACCAGTCCCACTGGCTGAACGCCGTCAGTAGATCGTCGGCCCCTTCCACCCCACAATCTCAACCGACACCCCACCACCCCCAACACCATACACCTCCCGGATCCAACTCTCACCCCCATCACAACCAGATGATCTCACCCTCCTCCAGCTCAGCTGGATCCTCCAAAGAACTCGACTCCAGTGGGGGTAAACAGAACAACTCGGACGTAAACTCCATAGAGGACCGTGAAGATCATTCCCATCCGGACCTCATGTCCCCGTCTCCCGATGATCAGAGTGACGCGGATGAGAACCGTTGCCAGACGTGCTTCAAACTCTTCAGAAATATCGATGAACTGTGCGCGCACCAGAACGAGACTGGTCACCTTGAGATTAAGCAAACTCCGTCTGGGCCAGGCTATCTCTGTTGGAAGAAAGGGTGCAACCAGTATTTTCCGACGGCTCATAGTTTACAAATGCACTTCAGGGAGATACATTCTTCTAGAAGTTCAGGACTGACGCAGCAAGGTATGGCAGTCTCTGAGAAACATGTATACAAATACCGGTGCAATCAATGCAGTCTAGCGTTCAAAACGATGGAAAAACTTCAGCTCCATTCCCAATATCACCTTATAAGAGATGCCACCAAGTGTGTCCTCTGTGGTAGAAGCTTCAGGTCCGTCATTGCTTTACATAAACACGTGGAAACCTCTCACGCAGAACTGACAGATGAAGAGCTAGCGGCTTACAAACAGAGCTTAATGAATAACCCTTTGTTACTAGCCGGTTTCAGTGGACAAGTCCTTGACCCGTCGACGAACGAATTGCTCAAGAAAGAGAGCCTCAAGATGGACTCTGATGACTTGATAGATACGGATGAGAGTCCAACCAAAGACCACTCGCACAATCAGGATGACGGGATGGGAAACTCTCACAGCGGGGATGGGGAGAACAGCGACGACTCAGTGGTGTACAAAGAGCAGCAGTTCCTAGAGGATTACCTCAACAGCCAGGCCATCGCCGAGGATAGTTACAATGATCCTAACCGCAAGTACAAGTGTCATAGGTGCAAAGTTGCTTTCACAAGACAGAGCTACCTAACGAGTCACAACAAGACGCTCTTGCATCGTAAAGGAGAAAAGTTGAGCTACCCCATGGAGAAATATCTCGACCCCAACAGACCTTACAAGTGTGACGTTTGCAAAGAATCTTTCACACAGAAAAACATTCTTCTGGTTCATTACAACTCTGTAAGTCATCTTCACAAACTCAAGAGAGCGATGCAGGAACAACAACAACAGCATAATAATAACAATAATAATAATGGTGCGACATCTGTTTCTCCCGTCTCCGCAGCGGCAGCTCTCGCTGCAAGCTTGGGAGTTACGCCTCCACCAACCCCAAAATCCAGCAACATCTTGGATGATGATGACAAGAAACCTTACAAGTGTAACATCTGCAAAGTGGCTTATAGCCAAGGTTCCACTTTGGACATCCACATGAGGTCAGTTCTTCATCAGACCCGAGCATCTAAGCTCCAAGACCTCGCCATTAGTGGTCAGATTGATCTGAGCAAGCCTCTCATAGAGCAACCCGAGCCTCAGAAGATCCAAGACCAGCACAAGAAGATGCTTCAGGACATTCTAGGGACGTCCCCTAAACAGACGACGACGTCGCCAAGCTCCGGCGTGAACACGAGCAGCAGCAGCGTGACTTCGCAAGTGCCGTCTCTAGCCCAGGGGTCTCCTCCCGTCACGGGCAGTCATATAGTTCCTCAATCGTCTAGCGCTGCCGCTGTATCGGCTTCGACACCGACCATGACTTCAGTTCCTAGTAGCGTTATGCCTAACAACGCCACGACACCTAACTCGAGTACAACAAGCCACATCAACAACGCTCAAGTGCCGCCTGTGATAGCATCATCGCCCTCCCCTCAACACGGAATGCTCTCCTGCCAGAGGTGCAGTGCCCTTTTCGCCAACCAAGAGCAGCTGACCACGCATCAGCAGCTCTACTGTCTCTTTGGCAGTCCCATGAATATCTTCCCTCCAATGCCCACGCCAACTCAGGCATCGACCCAGACCCACCCTTCCCATTGTTCTCCTCAACCTTCGGGCCACAAAACACCCCCTCCAGTGTCCACGACCCCTCACCTTCAAGACGACCCTTTTCCTAGAGTGTCTGTGGGGAATAAGAAGCCCTCGCAAGTGTACAAACATCTTCTCGAGAGCTTCGGTTTCGATCTGGTCATGCAGTTCAACGAAAACCACCAGAGACGGCAAAGGAAAGAGAGGGAGGAAGATAACGAAGCCCCTCCTCCACCGATGCCGAGTTCCCTGACTACGCAACAGCCCGAAACCCAACCGGAAGGCGTTGTCGTGAAAATCGAGGTGGAAGACGTCCCCGAGCAAGATCTTCCAGAAGTGGCAAAGTCTGTGTGTCAGCATTGCCGAAAGGAGTTCTCCAGCGTGTGGGTTCTCAAAGCTCACTGCGAGGAGGTCCACAGAGACTTGGTACCCCCAGAGTTCCTGGAGAAATACGCGCAGCAGATCAAGTCAGAATACGAGAAGAAAGGGGCGAACGCCTCAGGGGCGCCCAGCGCTCCAGGACCTGTGATCCAGATCTCGACGAGCAGCAACACCGACGCTGTACCCGAAAAGGAACCCGAAGACAACAAAGAAGCGCTACACGCCAAAATGGGTTTGAGCCAACCCCAACAGCATAACCACCACCGGCAGGCCACTCCGCCCGTGAGGACGCCGCCTGCGCCTAGTACGCCCACGGCGTCGTCCACACCGGCGTCCAGCACCGATTCGATACCGGCGACGCTCTCAACGCCCATGGCTGTCTCGATGATGGGCTCCGCCAACAACGTCGCGTCCGGCAACCCCCAGAGCCTGTCCATGTCGCTGGCGCAGCAGATGAACGAGATGCAGGCGGCACTGAACGTCATGGCGGCGTCTCAGCTCCAACAGCAGCTGCAGCAGTTCAACCCCATGATGATGGGGATGGCAGGGCTTGGGATGGGGCTTCCCCTGGGGCTCAATATGAACGCTCTGGCGGCGATGAACCTCCAGCCGCCCCTGGTGCCCATGATGATGCCGCCCCCGCCCTTCGACACGATGAGTCTAGCGCAGGCGCAGAGCCCGCTGTTCTCACCGCAGGGCGGTGGCATGGACCATACATCCCTGCTTGCTAAGCAACAGCAACACCTCCTTCAACAACAACAGCAGGCGGTGAGTATTTCGGATAAGTTTAGAGTGGATGTAAACAGATTATGGGCGTGTTTACCTGACTTAATATATTTTTCTCGGTACATGCGTCGTACACTTGATTAACCAGTCTGGTGGTACGTGATGGGCAACACGCCCCGAAGGGGTGGATGTGTCACATTCTAGATATACCACATGGTCAGTGTCGAGGAGCTTGAGGTACGGATCTCTGTCGGTTGTATTTGGGAAAGGTTTTTGATACGTAGTCCCCCGCCCTCCAACCCTTCTTGCTAATGTGGGTGCACTTTCTTCTAAGCTCTCCGCCTCATCCCCACTCCTTAGATCAGTGGTTCTTAAAGGGTGTACCGTAGCACACCAATGTATTGAAAAATTCAATAGGTGTGCCGCGAGATTCTATATGTTATGTTTTTTGCTGACAGAAAAAATAGTTAAGTTTATTCAATACAGTTTTTTATAAATAAATAAGAGAAACTGTAAGAAAGCTTTAATAAATTGTTTTTTCCAATGGCTTACAATCAAAGAGCTGAGTAATTAATGAGGAACTTGGAAGTTCAATTTGTGGCCGATTAGATGACAAAGACGTATTTCTTGTCCAACTGAGAGAAGCGTTTCTGCGCATTCTTATGACCGAATCTCCCATAGTGCCGCCAACTAGCACGTTCAGAGTGCCGTGAGGACTCACGACAAAAATAAGTGTGCCGTTAACAAAAACAACAGTTTAGAACCATTGCCATATACCTAGTCTCTAATAGCCATGGTGTTAAACGTCATTAATGAAAAAGAAAGAAAAAACACCCATATGTGTGAATCTTTTATTATAAGCTTTTAAGATAGTAAATTTAAGATGGATCTAAACAAATTTATTGGACTGTAAATAGATTCTGAGTTTACATTTCTTTGTTGCCTTTTAGAAATTTATATTAAGATGTTCCAAAGTATCAAAATATAATTAATATTTATATTTAATATTGACATGAATAAGCTTTCCCCTAAGTTTTACGTTAGGCCTATAAATAATTTTTCATGTAACATGAGAGCACGATAAAAAAAATACACTGCGCCTTACTACCCGCTAGGCGTTTATGTATATTTGCAATAGTGGAATAGGATTAAAGAAGAAGTGCACCCTCATTTTTGGGGAGAAAGAATGGAAAATAAATATCGCCCTTAACATATCCGACCGTGATACAAACCCTGACCTCCCTGTAATCGGTAATTCAATCGATTGAAAGTGACGCCCTACATTATGCGGCCACCGAAGCGTATGGTTATGATTGTCCGCTAAATGTAACTGGTGGACCTGGGTTCAATCTTGACTGAGTGCATTAGAGGGACTTTTGTGAATTAAATGTCAGCCCTCCTTTCAGGAGAATGCTGGTAAATTTCTGTCTACTCTTTCCTTATATTTATGTATATTTAAGTTAGTATAGATTATTTATAGATTTATAGATAGATAATATCTTATTTCTGTATTTAATTTTTTTTATTTATTCTGGCAAGGCGAGGATGTAACACCTTGACTTACACTAGCCTAGGCTACAAAATGATTTCAAACTTATAAATATTTTAAATGTAAAATAAGTAACATAATAAAAGAAAATATTAATTAAAAAATCTAAACAATTAGAAAACTTATTACAAATCAATAAAACTCGCAATTATTATTGTCTCTTAAATTACTATGAGCTTTATCTGAGTCATACGTCATTCGTCAACTTAATAAATCATTCATACTACTAAAATATCTAATGCGTAGAAACGGGCTAATATGGAGTGCGTATCCCCCCTATATTTTGATGGGACCCCACCTTAGGGTATGTCCATATATATGTATAAAACTTTGGTTAAAGACTAAAGCTATAGTAACAGTATGTAGGGTCCCCCCCCCCCC
>CABEEJ010000021.1:241702-260537 GCA_901482245.1 Timema douglasi | reverse complement strand
GGGGGGCGGAGTATACTTTTTCTCAGGGCATCGTGAGAAATTTTGTTACATAGGGTTGGCATCATACCTAGGTGTTATTTACTTTGCTCAACTTTACGGCGTCAGCCCGCAATCGAGCCATACCGACCGAGCGACCACCGTCTGTTTGCAAAGACATTGCCAACTTTTCCGGATCGATCTTGTGGTCAGTACAACGAACCTTCCGACCGTTCATATTAGTTTTATAGACCGGAGATGTTACTTTTTAATCTAAGTATCTCATTCTATCTTCACGAGTCTTAGATGACCCCCTGTTCCGGACCTACTGCTTTGCGGATAATCTGAAGGCGCCGGAGATCGAACCCGGTAGCTCTGGATCTGTAGCCAGGAACGCTAAACACAGACCACAGTTTTGCGTATAGCTAAGAAAAAAATATTGATCCAGTCGTAACTTTGTTTGTGTTTTTAATGATTGTTAAACCAATCCGGTGCCTTGGCTGTTAATGTAGGGTGTATGTCTACTGATACAGTAGTACCAGGTTCAATCCTCGAGAGAAACTGAGTACTGGAAACTCCCGATTGTCTGTACTCAGGATATCCGGTTTGCGGATTATCTTTGCATGGTTATTCGACATATTACAGTATATTGTAGTTTTAATGTGGTTGTTTTTTTCAACGAAAGAAATATCACTGCAGTAAACGTGCTACTGTGAATGGAACTCAACGTGCTTTTGTCACAACCACATGAAAAAAAACGTCATAAAACGTTAAACTAGAAAATAATACACCAAACAAAACAATAGCAGTTTTATATAAATTATTAACATGTTTTAAGTACAATTAATACAATGGCATGAAAGAAAATGTAGTTTATTCGATCATCCCCGTTTGTAAACTATCCGTGCAGTATCCGGTACCGACTAAACCGGATAGTCGAGATATTACTGTACATTTAGTCATGATTTTTTTTTTTTTTCATATTTATTAACGGGCGAATTTATTTTCTGGGTGTTGGTTGTTGTGTCTGTTCTATAATAAAGTTAAGAAACTCACTTATACTGAAAGAGTACCAGTAACAGAAATATAATTATATTTATTAGTTCTCACAGCCGCCGATCAATTTATCTGCCTTCCATATTCGAGGCGAGTAAAATGGAAAGCATGCTTACAACACTTTTCCTTAATTGTTTTTCAAACGGTGCTTCTAGTGACCTCGGAATTTTTTTTTTGTAAACAGTTATAACATTTGTTTAAAATAAATTATGATAATTATTATTATTATTATTATTATTATTATTAGCACCGCGTCTTACTACTCGTTCGGGTTATACGCACTTACGCTAATGTGTATTGGTAGGGTGATTGTGAGATGAAATGGAGGACCTACAGTTTAACGTGGAATCCGAACCGCGGTGGAGGCCTGGCATTCCTCACATTCACAAGTTGTGATTAATACACATCTTGTCAGAGGTGAATGAAGGATTTGGCAATCAGATAGATCTGTACCGGGACCGAGGATTGAACCCCGGACCCCCAGCACAGAACTCTGACACCTTACCCCTAGACCGCCAGTTCACCTACAATAATTACTATAATTTGGTTTCTTGCCTACTTCGTAAGGGAACGGCGTGATTAGGTATTTATGTGTGTTTATGTATACATGTGTGTATGCGCGTATGTGTATGTATACATGTGTGTATTGTGTATGTGTGTGTGTGTGTGTGTGTATGTATGTATACATGTGTGTATTGTGTATGTGTGTGTGTATGTATGTATACATGTATGTGTGTATTTCATTTTCTACAAATAAATGATCTCAACAGTTCTTGACTAGATAGTAAAATTTGATGCTAACAAATGTTTTCGAATATAACTTGACCTCTCCATCCCCACCTCATTAAAAAAAAATGTTTAAAAAAATTACGTTATTATCGTGACAAATATTCCAGAACTTTTGAGATTACCATGCGTAAAAAATTAAACTAAATGTATCTACAGAATAATTTTTTTTCTTTTACCAAACAAAAAAAGTTATTTTTATATTTAAAAAAACTGAAAACATAGGGATCCCCCTTGAACTGTCTCTAGTAACAATGGTGATTGGATTTATTTTAAAGTCACTTATTTTGATTATAACTGTACTAAAACATTTTTTCTGGATAGCCAAATGTTTACAAGCGGAAATATTAATATTGATAGCTTTCAAACCGTGAAATTCTACTCTTGTGGTGTGTTTTTTAAACATTAGTTTTTGTTTTTTAATGTTGTAACGTAGGAAAGATCACTGTCAAGGTATTTTTCTGCTTCGTGTCTCTTAAAACAAGAAAAAAATAAAAGGAGGGTAAAGAATGTTGTTTGTTGTCTCACAGGATGACCGGGCGATTGTTTGTTACGACAACGAGCTCGGTGGACAAACATTTTATTGAATCGTTTAAAATACGTGGCGTCGGTTCGTTAAGCCGTGAACGGGTCCGGTTCGTTAATTGATTGTGCGTGGGGGTTGGGGGGAGAGGAAAGGGGAGTGGTATTCTTCCGTGAAATACAATAAGGGTCATTTATATAACGAGGAAAATTAATGATGAGAAAGCTATATCTTGGAGAAAAGATTAAACCGAGGAACGTTAAAAAAAATAATTAGTTTATTGATAGGATAAGGAATTGACTAAATATGCATGAGTGGTCGATATCAATGATTGAACTATTGTGGATTTCATGTAACTAACAAAACTATCGCAAGGTCTTAGGGATTGATTTTGTCATGATTTGAAGCACTTGACATATCAACTTTTGGAGCTTTTTAAGAATCTTTTTTATACAGGGTGGGATGGAAACAATTATACGATCTATGCTGAGGAGAGAGATGGACAACGTGCTGAGGTTTGTCTGACATCCGGTAGAGCTCATTTCAGTGACATTGTCTTCAAAAAGTTTAGGGTGTAGTTTGCTTTTATTTAGCTAGTGAATATTTACTTTTCAATTAAAATGTTAATTTTCAAGTTACTAATCGTCTAATTGTTTCAATCCCTTAATGTATAATTTCCTGGTGTGTGTATGTCTGTGTTTCTATACACCCAGAAGCCCCTAGATGACTTAGAAAGTTGTAACTTTGCACGCCTATAGTATTATTATTATTATTATTATTATTATTATTAGCACCGCGTCTTACTACCCGTTCGGGTTATACGCACTTACGCTAATGTGTAATGGTAGGGTGATTGTGAGATGAAATGAAGGACCTACAGTTTAACGTGGAATCCGAACCACGGCGGAGGCCTGGCATTCCCCACATTCACAAGATGTACGCCTATAGTAAAGACTACGGGACAAAACCTAACGAAGCCAGATTTTTGGTGGGTTTTTTTTTATTGAATTTTTTCCAAAGTCTTTCATGAATTAAAAGAACTGTTTCATTGCGAAACTTGAAGAAGGCAGACTACGGACCTCGCACGTTGAACAGTGAGAGAAACCGCTCAACCCCACGATATTATCTCCCCCTTCCACCACCACCACCCCTCTCGCCAGTTTGGTAAGCGTTTTCTTAACTTATACTAAAAAGATAAGTTGAATCCTAACTTCAAGTTCAGTCAGTCTTTTGCCGACAGGCCTAAATTAGTTGATATACAATTTGATAAACTTATTTATAGTAATTGAAATTACGTGAAAATGGCTGAGCTGATTTTGACAAACACATATTTTAAGAGGTTAGTGATCCAGGATTTAGGCAAAATTAGTATCTCCTAAAGAAAACTATATCTTTTAAGCGAATCTCCAGATTCAATACGGAGTGCGCAGTGATCCGTCTGTCCAATCATTGTTTACATAAACCGCCATGGAAACCATTATTTGTGTATGATTGTGGATCGATAAAAATGAATATTTATCTTTGGTTAAAAATAATAACTCGATTAGTACATAACTACAACAAACAGAGAGAGAGAGAGAGAGAGAGATCTGAGAGAGGGGTCGTTTTAAAGTTCTCGTCGTGGATTGAAGGGGAAAATATTCGTTTTGATTCGCTTCGGTGATCGCTTGGTCAAAGGCGTCACTCTCGCAGTAGATTAGACGAGAGAGATCGTGGTTCGATCCCAGTCAGGTTTACTGAGGGTAAATGGCTTCCCTCTCTCTCCACGAAAATGTGGGTACACTCACGCTGAATTAAAATTATTTTATCTCTAGCCTATTAGCGTAATTAGTAAATTAGTCCATAGGCGTATAACCTGAACGGGTAGTAAGACGCGATGCTAAAAACTATACGTTTTGAATAAAATAAAACGCCAAACGCTCAAAATCTATATAAAGTTGAAGTCTTTAACGAGTAAACCTTTAACTAGGAAGTCGAATGAGGCCTTTTTTTGTATATAATTTTTCACAATAAAAGGTTTTGAATAAATTTGTAACGTGATAACCTGCAGTAATGGCTACAACGATTCACTTGTGTTGATACAGAAGTATTGTATTATCCTTGAAGATTTGATAAAATTGGTGCTCTCCGTCATATTGAAGTATTTATTTTACTCTTGTGAAGATCGTGCCTTGGAGATGGTAAAATACTGTCTGAAGAAGAGAATGGGAGCCCGATTGCTTTCGTCACCCTCCGGTATCGAAACCATTCGACTGTCTCCCCTGCCCGTGTCCGAAGACAATAAGTTCTGCCCGACAATGAGGTAACACAGGGAAACACTTTGTCCTCATTGTTGCCGGTGTTACGCCCCCCACTCTCCCCCTCTTCCCCAAAATGCGAGGATAACCTCACCAGGAGGACCCACTGAAGGAACGGAATGGCCCAAGAAGGAAGAAGCCCGCGTCGGTATCTTTTGATTTCTTTGTTAGTTTTTTTCCCCGTCGTACATGATCTTCAGTTTTTACCGCCGGAGGAATAATCCTACTGTCCGTTCTCTTACACTTGCGTTGCCAACACAAGGCTAGAAAAGGCGAAGGGAAAAAATAGCGTTCCAGGAACATTTTTGAAAGGGAGAAGAAAACCACGGGGAGGAAAAAAAAAAACTTTTGCCCAAAAACCCCTTTTGTTACTTTAAAAAAAAAATACAAAATAAAGAGCAATCCACCATTGAAACATTTTGTTTTCATTTAGGAAATTCTTTTTTAAGAGAAGCGAAAAAAAAAGAACGTAAAGCTGAATTCAGTTTATTAGATGCGCTATTGGTTACGGCTTCATTATAGTTTCTTAGGTTTGCCACCACAGCAGTTACCACCACCTCAACAACAAAGTTACTTCATACATAAACTAAAATTAAATATAAAAAAAAGGATTAGAATCGAGTGTGTGCGTGAAAGGCCAAAGAAAGACCGTGGGTCCTATTATAACGCGATTAAAAGTCTGGTATTCTTCTAGGAAGACAATAATACCGCACGCTCCGTCCATTGTTTTCTGTAAAGAGACTGGGTAATAGTCGCTGCGTCCTTTTGGAAGAAAACAACCTGTTTTTTTTTACACTTATCTTGTTCAGGATAATTTCTAGGAATAGTTTTTTTTTAAAGCAGGCCATATTTGGAAAAGAAATGCATTAAAAAAATCATAACTATTTATTTGCAGTTTGTGATATTTGCTTCGATTAAATTTATCGAATTGTTCGTTGCGATTCTATTCCGACACGCACTGTTGTAGTATGCAGACAAAAGTTCCAATCTTGTTTTGTTTGGTTTTCCGGAACCTGGATAGGGTGTAATAAGGTGCCCCCCCCCCCTTCTTGTGGACACTGGTTCCCAAGCGTTGTAAGCCTCTGACTAAGACAGGAACAACATTCAGTCCCCGGCGTTAATCTATCAATATTAAAAGGTAAACCATATTTTCATCAAAGATAAATTTTCAGCCATGCTGGGAATCGAACCTGGGACCCTTAGCTCAGTGGGCAAACACTCCACCGACTGAGCTAAGGTGTCTGACTCGCGCATCAAGTTTGATTATGAATCTGTTTTCCCTCACAGCTTTGTCAAAGGTCAAACGGGGCAAGTTCGCTAGTAATTCTTGTATCACGTCTTCATCAATCTGCCGTCTTGGCGATCTCACCACTTCCTACTACCCCTCCGAGATATGTGTATTTAATACCACTAATGAAGTATGGATGAGAAAGGTATAGCTTTGACTAAATGTACCTGCATTTTCACGGAGAAATAGTCTGTCACCAGCATAATCCTACCAGTCAAATTTGACGCCTTAATCAGCGTTCCAACACATGTGGGTCGATTTATAGTTGAATTAGGGGCTAAGCGTGTCTCCGATGGGCGCAATTTTGGCCGAGGTTTTAAAAAATATATATTTCTAGATTTTTCAAAACAGAAGGTCCAATCGCCATAGGAGTGTTGGTAACAGAAATCTAACAGAAGATGTAATAACGGTTCAAAGAGAAACTTAAACAAAAACCATTTCTTTGTTGTGAAAGTTTTGACTGCCAAAAATGACAACAAATCAAGTCCAACACCTTAAATCATTCGGTAGCGTGTCTGTTTTCTGATCCAAGGGTCCCGGGTTTGATTCCTGTCGTGGCCGAAAAATGTTTTATTGGTGAAATGTGGGTTTACCCTTTCACATTGATAAATTAACAGCTGAAGGGATGGGCTTAAGTTAGTTTATAAGTCGTGTGCTGAAATAGTCAGTTCAAAAAGTGCACGTTAAATACCTCATATAAATGGAGAAAAAAACCAATATTATTATGATCTAGTAAAGTAGATGTTTGACGAATGGGTACATAAGAGTAGATCTGGTAACTTTTACTAGCTGTCAGTTACCACCACTCTTACCGTAAATGGAGTGTAGAGCGATTTGTGTCATGTCTTTGCCAGCTTATTGGGAATTTTTTTTTAAATTATTTCGGAGCTTTCTCGTAAAGATGGATCTCTCCATAACCCAAACTATATCTTTAGTTTTAGCCACTTTGTCACGGTGTGCAGAATACTCTTATGTGATTTTTATCCGGCAAATTTTTTAGGATTGGGTGACTCTAAAAGCTATTTAGAGTTCTTGCCTGGAAAATATTTGAAAATTAAATGTCTCTTAAAGCTATTTAGTTTAACCTCTTGCGGCAAATTTATAAAAAAAAAATGGATGCTCTCAGAAGCTATTTTGAATAATTTTTCCCTGACATTGAGAGTGGTCTTCTCCCAACAAATTTTTGAAAATTGGATGCCTCTAGAAGTTATTTGACGTTTGATACAAAGCCATCTTTCAGCTTCACGTTCGAGAACATCTAAAAGGGGAGAAGAGAAAGTTTTTTTTTTTCAGGGAAGGAGGTGTTATTTCCTTGAGTGCCAAATTTAGTTTCTGTACCAAAATAATAACGAAATGGACAATTCAGAACTGAACTAATGATATTGTGAGACACGGCAAGTTCCTCCGTGGAATAAGTACGTGGCCTACTGTTCTTTAGTATGGATAGGCATTTTATTGCTTGTCATACATATTTTATTTTGTAGTGGTTTATCTTCTACATTTTTTTCAAAACTTTTGAATCTGGCTAAAGGGTTGGGGCTCGAAGTCCCGATATCATGGAACTAATAGTCCCCTCCCTCGGTCATGGCGGGCCTGAATGCCGCTATGCTCATGACAGATATTCAACAACTGTTGATATCACCATGTGAAGAAGATTAAACTCTTATGTTGCTACTGGAGCAATATATTTTTTTAAGTATTGCTCTAAAAACGGCAAAAATATTACCTTTTCTCGAGTCCCCTTCAACCCTATTTTAAGTAATCAGTGTGCGAAGGCTCAGCGTTGTACCTTACCCGGAAGTTTGGGGGGAAAAAACTCTGGAAAAACAGACACAGCCTGGCTTTTATTGTAAATATACTCGACGGACGTGACCTTGACTCGAGTTGTGATGTGAACCACCACCTCGTGTCTTATCTGACGAACCAGCCAGCGATCATCTCACTCAACAGATCACACAACGCTCGGTCATAAAAGATTAAAAAAATGTTTCATTTTCTAAATTCACGCACTTTAATAATGCGAAACGGTGCTGGATAACGTTTACATCTTGTAAAAAAAGAAACAATTGAAAAATGTGAATGGTTTTAAAAGCCAATCTATGTTTTTCAACAATCTTTACGTACTTAATCACTCCCCCTTCCCCCCCGATACTTCTTCATCCTTTCGTGCCGGTTTTATTGCGTTTTTGGAACTTTTATTTTCTTTCGATGCCAAAGAACTCGGTATCTAGTTTTTAAGGCGTCGGTCCGGCATAATTGCCTCGTAATGCCGACCACTTAATTGACTCCGTTTAGGTATTTCGCCTGTAATTAATTTTATGAAGTTTTTTTTTTTCAGAGTAGGTAAACACTTGCAAAGTCCGACGAAGGACAAAAGAGTCGCCATTGTATACCGAGAATGATTATTGTGGTCACTGTTTGTTTTTTTGTGGTTTCGAAATTGCTGTTAAGAGAGCGCTAATAAATCAGAGCTTTTCTTGTTATTGTAACGGGTTCTTTGATTTGATTTTACCCGACAATTCCTAATAAATAAATCGTGTGTAGCCAAGTCAGTTTGTTTTATTCCCGGTAGAAAACTGATTTGGATTATTATAAAGCCAAAGTGCTTTATCATAAGAGCAATACCGATAGATTTTTTTTATTGAAGACAATAAATCAGAGTTTCTGTAAGAATAAACGCCGAACTAAATAAACGAAAGTTGGATAAAAAGTGAATATTTATTGAGCATAGCGTGTAACATATTTTATATTAAAATGTTACCTTATTATTTGCAATACTGAAAAAAAGATGTAGCAAGGTCAAGACAAGGTCGTCTAGAGATGCTTTTAAAAACTCCTTTATACCTAAGCTTCTAGATCTTTCGATTTTAGGAGTTTCCGTTTCCCGTCGATCAGCCGTGACCCATCCTAATACAATAATACAAGGTTGTAACGGATGTAACATTCCGTTCACACTGAAATGTAGCAGCTCTACCTATCTACAAGTAGCCCCACGACTTCTTTGGTGCTGACTGACAGCTTTGAAATGTTACCAGACTAAATTATGTATCCCTACGCCGAACCATATGATCTGCGAAAACATATGTTTAGCAGCTGTCACTTCTGACAGTCAAAATGTAGGTATATACCTAAATGTTGACGGTCGGAAGTCAGCTGTGAGCTGTCGGTCAGCACCAAAGAAGCCATAAAAGCAGCGCCATAATGGAATCAAGCAGGGTATCAGTCTTTGACGGACTACACTGGGATGGTGACCTGGCAGTCTAGGGGTAAGGTGTCGGACTTTTATGCTGGTGGCCGGGGTTCAATCCTCGGTCCCGGCACAGATTTATCTGATTACCAAACCCTTCCTTCACCTCTGACAAGACATCTTGTGAAGGTGGAGAATGCCAGGCCTCCACCGTGGTTCGGATCCCACGTTAAACTGTAGGTCCTCCATTTCATCTCGCAATCACTCTACCATTACACATTAGCGTAAGTGCGTATAACCCGAACGGGTAGTAAGACGCGGTGCTAATAGTAATAATAATACACTGTTATCATATCTTATAAGCTATACCAAGGTGGAACCATGCAAGGCAATCTCGATACTTTTTGAGAGTAAATAGATAAACAATTGGGCACTTCTAAAAACTTCCTCTAACATCATTATACCCTGATGTATTCTACTAGACCAAATACTCACTTATACCGAACGGGTAGTAAGACCATGGAGTCCACCAGATAACCTGTTGTTCCGTCCATTAACTGAGCATAATCCACGGCTACGTGATTGTAAGGGGAAGGAGGGGGGGGGGTACTATGGAGACGATTCCTCCTGGGAAAATAAAGCATCCGTGACAAGCGCAAGAAAATAGGTCTCATAGATGACATAGAGTGCTCCCTCGGAAGAAGAGAAAGATCTCGTCTCGCACGCCCTACTCGCACAATGTAACTCTATTAACTTGTTGTTGGTGCTCACCGTGCAAGATCTGCATGAAATCTGGACCGCGTAACGGCATCCATTGTCCTTCTTTCAACCCTTTGTCGTGCCCTCTCGCTCTACCCTACTCCGTCTTTTGACTTTTTAACATCCCTTACCTCTCTATACGATTCCGTATGTAAAAGAGCTTCAGCTATTAACATATTTTTCTATTCCCCCTTTCTCCCCACGATAATGTTTTACAAAGAAATATCTTATCGTTTTCATATTAGTATTTTTTTCCCTCTTATTCTTCTACCAATCATTGGAATGACCGTTGGAAAAGTGTTGGCTTATCTTACTTATTTATTTTGAAGGTTTTTAGTGAAGACAAGGGGGTGCATATTCGATAACAGTTTTCTTCATCCTGTTGTAATGAAATATTGTTCTGTATTTTCATTAAATTTGATTGATTACTCGAGGTTTGGTTTTCTTCGACAAATTGAAAATGTGTTTAAGGTGCCCATACCGTCGCTGAATGTATTATTTAATTCTCTGCTTCGCTAAAATGTTTCCAAGTGGAAAAGCACACACACACACACACACTATTTATTGCTTGTGTTCGATTAGGTTTTGTGAAAAACCTGGTCAAGTTGGATCTCTAGAAACCACGATGAATTATATTAACATAAGAGTCCGGGATTTGAATCTCAGCCGATTGTAGTCTTATAAGCTACCCACGTTAAAAGTATTTGAACAATTTGGTTTGGAGTTGATATAAGAATATAAAGGGTTTATTGTGACTAACCAAATTATGTGTTTTTTTATTTGAGGAAAACTTACTTGAAGGTAGATAACTGAAAACCTATTTTTAATAATTGTTTTACAAACTATAAAACACAATTTATAAAAAAGTGTGTGTGATTTATGTTGCGCGATTTATTTTGTTGTTGTAAAGGGCAGAGCTTAGCTTAAATTTCACATATTGTGCTGATCGCCATGTGTCATGAAAGTGCACCCTAATTATCGCGAGGATAAATCAAATTAATAATTTGTATTTTATCCCTATATGGTTGATTTTTTTTATCACACACGCACATTATATATTTGAGGGAATGCAAAGGGGGGTAGGAGGTGTAGCAAGATTGAAAAAAAAAAGTAACTCTCCAACACCAACAACCACGGTGCTAGCGACCAATCAGAGACGAGAAGACCAACTTCTACTTCTTTGAGATTCTCACTCACATTCGTTGTCGTCACTTCCGTGAGTCTTACGGCGTCATTTTGTCAGGTGAGAGAGAGAGAGAGAGAGAGAGAGAGAGAAACTATCCGACTTTCAGGAGAAAAGTGTCGGAAGTGCGAATTTCCTCCTCCTTCTTCCTTCGTCTTCTTTTTTTCCGTAAACACCCCTCCTCCTCCCCCATCACTTGAGCGTAACAATAAATCTCAGTCGAACGAGGTAACGAGACGGACGAGTCTAGTCTTGTGTGCGCTCTCTCTATCAAGTATCAAGCAACGTCTTGTTGGGAGGAAGAAATAACCCTCTTATCCCCTTCCTTCTTACGTCAGTATTTAAAATGCGATTTATCCCCGTCAGTAGCGTCGCTCCATGAATACACAAGCCCGGAACGTGCGCTTCCCCCCCGACCAAGGTTTTACACTCGCACTTTCGAGGAGTATGCAAAATACCACACTTCCACCCTTTCTTTGGGTCCCCGGCTCGAGATATCCTCGGCTTCGGGGCGCGTGGACATATAATAAACCGTCGGGGCGTCATAGTTTAGGGAGATAGAACCACCTGCAGACGCTCACGACCAATGTTTCCGATATTTAAATAAGTCGGAGAAAAGGGGTCTGTGCGTGTGTGACCTCCGTCAAAAAAAAAACTTCTTTGGGACGACGGTGGAACACACCGAGGAAAAGGTTCTTCTTTATGAACACACGACGACATTTAGCGCGTGGGCAAACCTTTGTATCGTCATTATTTTTCGGGAAAATAGAAGCTGTGGGTAATACACAAATGAGATGTACGCTTTAAATGAAAGGGGTTCCTCATGTATATATATACATAGTTTTCAGGGTGTATGCAAAGTACCAGGGGTCTCCTTTCCCTATTATCGAACCCACAAGTCTTTCTACTCCCCTCCCCCTTAACATTTGCATGCCGTGTCCCATGAATTAAGGACAGTTCACTATTGCGCACACGATGAGTCCTCTTCAACCTGAAGGATGATTCTATTACTATTTATAAAAGAAGTCGTTGCATATATACAAATGAAGCGAACCCATCCGCACCCCCGACCCCTCACCACCCCGTATGTATTATTTTTTTCCAGGTCATATTTAAATATCATGAAATAGGCAAATGTCGTAGTTCAGGAGTGAGTATGCAAAGTATTTTTACACCCTTTATAGTTGGACGATCCCGGAATGTGTTTAGTACCCGTCTCTCTTCTTCTGTCATATCATTATGGTCTTTCTCATTATGTATGTTTTTAAGGGTTACTTGACCTAGGTTTCTTATGTAAATGTTAACCTACTTGACATGCAATAGTCCGTCTTACCTGAGCAGTTCTAATTCTACTAACGGGGACTATGATGACATAGCGCATGCGCGAACTTGTTGGAAAATGAATTCTACATTATCATTTATAACGTGGTTTTTTTTTATAATCTATTTCCTTTTTGCATAAAGATCAGGAACGTGCTATCCGTTGGTAGCTGTTCACTGAGTTGGGTCCTCCTAAGTGGCTCGACCTTAGTCCCCTCCTTGTGGGTATTATAGCTACCGCGGCTTATATATAAGCTTGTGCATGATGATTTGCTCGCGTGGTCACCGCGTCTAGCTCTGCGTTCAGAAATCTCGCATTATTTGGGAAGTCGTTTGTTATTTTAAAATATGGCTTACGCTTAAACGGAGGTGAAAGGTGTCGGCATGTCCTATAAATTAAAAATAACCGTATATTATAAGTTTTGTGTTTTTTTTAATGGGTAGGTTATAAAAAGTTGGAATTATCTCATTTTAAGGTGGGATGGAAGAGAACTTGAGAAAAGGCCACTTATTTTTTTGCAGTTTTTATGGAAAAACATTTTTTTGTACAAAATAAATCAAATATTGCTCCACTATAAATATGGAGCTTGATTTTCTTCACATGGTGAAATCAATAATTCCTGAATATATTCCATGAGCATGGTGCCATTATCTAACAAACTTATTAAATTAAGATAAAACATGTCATTAAATTCCAGAACAACCTTAACAAATATCCAAGAGGTTTTGAGGTCATTATATGAAGAAAATGATATTCTGTTTGTACTGGAGCAATATTTTATTTATTTGGGCAAAAAATAAAAAATTGGCCATAAAAACCTCAAAACACTGGCAGTTTATTGGAATTGCCTTCCATCCCACCTTAAGTCCTTAGAATAGTCGAGCAAAAATTCCTAAATACACAAAACCAAATGGTTTATAATGTTCTTGGTTGGAACTGTCCGGAAGTAAAAAAGCAAACAGGGGAGGAGGAAAAATTACAATACAATAATGGTGTTGTGACCCCGCCTCTCCGTCCGCCCCCGCCCCCCACCCCCACCTCCATCCCCTTATTAATTGGCATCATTCAACTTAAAAATACCCATTCTAGGCTCCTATACCAGTTACTTTTTGTTTCCCAAGAATCTAACTCTTAGTGATCAGCAGAATTATATGGATTTTGGGTATGTTTAAAGTAAATTTTTTTAAACTCTTTTAGTCTGTATAGTGTTATATAAAATAGTTTGGTGTTAATTCCTATAGATACCAAACTCGCCTACTGTTAAACGTATTGTCAAAATTCAACCTAAGCGCAACATCTGATTGGCAATATCTAGTCTACCTAGGCAGCCTCCTTAAAGAACGCTTAACGCAGTCCTGTGATTAAAAGATTAGGCGGGGAACATAGATCTAGCGTTACTCAAACAAATAAACACATTTTCAACAGGTCCACAACAGGACATTCTATGTATGATAATAATTCGAGGTTGTCTTAGTGGTTTTGAAGCTTCAGAATCGCCATTATCATAAGAAATGCAGCAGTGTGAGGAAATACCCCTTTTGTTTTTCTTTTGTTTTACACCCACCCCACACTTTAATTAATGTGCACTATTTTTAGTTCGAGGGCTTTAAATCCATTTCCTATTTCTTAATGTTAAGTCGTGTGTTTAGAACGCACGTTAAATCAGGGGGCGTGGGTTTGGAGATGGGGTGAAATGTTCTGATTTAGGGGAACAGTATTTAGCATTTGGCAAATAATTACGTTTCAGAAAAGTCGTTCTAAGTCAGACCGAGAGGGTTCGAGAGGCGCCGGTTCACGTGATCGACGACACACAAGATGGCGGCCGGGCGCATGGATCTGACAAACGAGTAAATAGTATTGTAGTGTCCTCCCTTCTCTGTATTTAATAGTGAACAAACAGAAACTGTGATCAACAGAAATAAATGATTTGTGATTTATTTTATTACTTTAGGAGTGCCGAGCTGTTATCATATATATATTTTTTATCAGTAATTTGAGTAACTTTTTTTTAAATTAAAAAAAACATTATAAGTGAACATAATTTTATGTAAATAACTTTCAATTTTGTGTTTTGTAAAAATATATTATTTTTTCTTTATAATCCATTATTTAATGTAGGTTTATATTTTGTATCATTGTGTTGACTTAGGTAACCACTTTTGTTTGTACAAGTAGTCATTTGTTTATAGTAGCTCAAAACAAGGATAGTTTAGTTATAGGATATAGAATAGAAGACCTCGCATTAACCTTTAATTTGTTTTTTAATTATATATCATTTTGTCAACTTTATTTAAGAAATTAATAGGAAATGTTAATTTTACTTTAATGATTTTTTAAATGTTTAAAATACTTTGTTTTTTATGTGTAAAAGGGGGGGATCAATAAAATAATTATTCTATTTTATTTATTTATTTTTAATTACTTTATTAAAAACTATATGTTATATTCTGTTTTAATTTAATATTTACTTTGTTGTAAAGGAATAATAATAAATTTGTATGTGAAACCTTACTTTTTTTGATTCTTTTTTTTTATTGTTATTATTTTATGATTTCATTTCCATAATGAGGTATTATTAGAGCAGCTAGGTATACCGTACATTTCCTTCAGAGGCCATTCAATTAGTGTGTCTAGTTGTTGTATGATTACAAGTCTGGTTGACATTGTCCTGGCAGCCATTTTGTGTCTGTCTGTGGCGTGCATAATTTTGTTAGGGGGTTGGTGGGGAACAAGGGAGGGAATCAAGGAAGGAAGGAGGGGGGGGGAAGGCCCTCCCTAGCTTATTGGCTGCACCACCACACATGGTACATTGTTAATATCTCCCCACCCCTAGATTATTTATGACATGCAGCTTCTAAAAAAAAAAAAACTTCATACGAGAACAAGAGGAACAGCTCGACTCCATCACAGAACCATTTAGAACTTGGCGTCCATAACACTATTTCGAGAATTACTTTTTTAACCCCCCGCCCCATTTCTTGGCTGTCAAATAAAAGTTTAATAATGTTTTATAGCTATCGATAAAATTTTGATTAATTCTTAAGGGAACTGTAATAGTAGTCTATATATTTCTACAATAGTACTTTGACTGTGTGTTTCTAATGTACTCTTAAAACTGTTGGACCGACGACAATCTTACATTATGACAGTGAACCTTATTGTCCGCTTACATTCATTTTACTATTAATATTCATCCATATTTGACATTATTAAAATATAACTATGCGTGTAGAATGAATAGTAGAGACTAATAATTTTCTTTGTTATGTAATCCAAACTCTATAAGCCTACTAAACAGTTAAAGCAATTTTTTTAATACACTTTTAACTATAAAAACTTTCTGAAAATATTTGTATAATGGTCCTTGATAAGTTGTTTTAAATAGAATACCAACTGTATCGTGGAATTATTTTAACTATCCGCTTCGGTGGTCGCGTGGTTTAAGGCGTCACTCTCACAATAGATTGGACTGTCGATGACGGGGAGATCGGGGCTCGAATCCCGTTTGGATGTATTGAGGGAGGTTTTTTCTTAAATTGTTTTACTATTCTCCTCCACGCAAATTTGGGTACATTTTCTCTAAATTCAACTTTCCTCATCCCTAGCACACTAGCGTAGTTAGTAAGTTATATATGCGTATAATTTGAACGAGTAGTATTACGTGAGGACAATTAAAAAAAATTAGTTTAAACTGTATCTCTGATATGTTCTTATCGCTCATTAGAAAACTCACTAGTCATTGGTCAGGTATTAACAAACATACATGCCCATGAGAGGTGTGTAGGGCAGAGACTATCTAAGATTGGTCAAATGGGACAGAGTGGTTTATAACATACTATCATATGTAAGATGTGAATAACAGTCTATATATTATTGGTCAAATGGGGACAGAGCTGTCGAAAACATATCGCGGGTACAATTTTATTGAACAAGCTCTGCTTACCTTGGGTGACACGGCACGACACTGGAGACCAAAACCTCTTTAGTCCCCCCCAAGAAATAAAACATAATAAAAATCGTTACCAAGCCTTGTTTAAAGAAATTCCTGTGGAAGTAACGAGTTTGTTGTAATCACAATCGGAACCAAGGTTCCAGCCCTCTGGCTCTTTACCACCCCCCTCCCCAACCTCCACACCCTCAAACATTCACCCTTGATATAAAAAAAACAAGGGAGGGATTCTTTTAGATTGCACGTTTAATTTATCTCTTTTTTTCGCCCCATCCCTCTTCCACCACCCCTACTCGGAGGGATGAAGCATAGTGACACACATGGGTGCCATAGGTTTTCATCCCCACCAACCCCCTAACATAATAATACTAAAAAACTACCCTCTTTAACGTGAAGCTATATCATACACCCACCCTCTGGGCCACGACCCTAACGCTTTCCATCCCCCACCACCACCACCACCCGCCAACTCTTCCAAGGAGGGAAAGGGGGGTGGGGGAGGTAAGGGAAATGGGAGGTTTATGGAAATGTTTGAACATGTAATCCTGATGCGTGCTTCAGCGTAACAGCCCTTTTTACCAGGGATAACAACATACTATCTAGACTGAAAACATCCGTTAAGATAACGGGCCATCAGACATGATCGTGAGTTAAAACAACTTTCTTTCAGGAGATTAAAAAAAAAAAGATGATTTTTTCCCCAGGGTTTTTGATATCAAGGATACAGGTGCTAGATCAGCTTAAAAAGTGTATATATATATATATATATATAAGTTCTTCATTTTATTTATGTATTTTATCAGAAGTAAATTAGATAGTTTATTTATAAAATAGTAATTTGCTATGTCGAATATTAAAACAGACTAATAATAACCACATTTTACCTAATTCAAGACATTTATTTCCTGTAAATGTGTATAATGTAAAATAGGTTGCTCCCCTTCGCCCCTTTCCAAGGTCTGCAATTGACAATTGTTTAAAGATATACTTACTCCCTAAATAATTACCGAGTATGATTATTTACTCAATTTAATCATTTTATGATCATAAGCAAATTCAAAGTTATTATGTGTTTTTTTTAAGTCTCTAAAATGACCCAGATAATGACGCAAGTACCTACTAATGAGGTGACCCCTCCTTCTTATACCCCTCGCATGGGAGAGTTACAATATCCACTTAGGTAAGTATACTTAACGACACGCCGAGGAAAAGGAAAACAGCGTGTCACCAACCTTCTTAACGATTTCCGCTAGTCATTCAAAAAATTGTCGACAGAAAACAAAAACAATTTCAGTATCACTGTCACCATACCACAATTCCACTTTTTTTTATATATACATTTCTATTCGCGTTTTGTTTGGTTTCACTGATGCAAGAAATTATATAACTACACTTGGAACAAAATGCCTTCATATACGTGACATCGTAGGACGGACATGTTTGTTTCGAGTTTATTCTCTACGATGATTTTTTGTTTGTTTGTTTCGCTCTAATTGAGTTACAAACCACATTCCAGCCAGTCATCCACGACGGTCTTGGTGTTTTGAACGCTCAACAAGACGCCCTTTCGGATGGAACGAGACGTGGATTTTTTTTTTTTTTTAAAAACACCATCTTATGTGTTGGAGACGTGAACGCGCGGTAGGACCGCGAACATTTGGAAACTTGACAATGAAACTTCTCTTAACTAGGCAGGGGATAGTATTATAGCCATTTTATAGGACCGAATACTACCCCTACGGGCTATACGAATTTATAATATGATTTTCATAGGAAGGACAGTTGAAAAACAAAAAAATAGATTGCATTTATTTGAGGTGTTTAACACGCACTTTCTGAACCGACAACTTAAATCTGGAACAGACACAAAATACAGCCGTCAACTCATCATTGTGAAAGGGGAAACCCACACTTAACTAATGATAACTTTTCGGCCATGCGAGTAATCGAACCTCGGGACCCATATCTCACTAGAAAGATACGCTACCTACTGAACTAAGGTGTTGTACAATGAATAAATAAATAAATTGTGGTCACTAGCTTAACGTTTTACGATTATATTGTTATTTTATAGTTATTGACATTATCTATCAAAAGTGAAAGCTGTATAGCACATGACTTGACGTATGAATACGTGAAAATATAGTAGCTTTTCTATCAATTCTCCTATGAAAATTGGACTGAATAGTGAAAGCCATGTGGTGTCTGTTTATGTGTGCAAGAGTTTTTATCAAACATCCCGATAAGTTACAAAAACTTAAACTTCGAACACTAATTACTTAAGTGTATGTAGTCGGTTCTAAAATTCTTAAAACTGAAATATTTTTTTCAAGGGGAATTCTGCACACTATAATCTCTTGACTAGCATTATCGGATTATTTCACCTATATGAGAACAAACATCAACTTGAGGGAAATAAAATCTCGATAACCTGGATGAGACATGGGCACAAATAATGCTACCTCCCGTTTTGAAAAAAAAAAAAAAAAAAAAAAAAAAAAAAAAACAAA
>CABEEJ010000021.1:211758-221918 GCA_901482245.1 Timema douglasi | reverse complement strand
GTCTTACTACCCATTCGGGTTATACGCACTTACGCTAATGTGTAATGGTAGGGTGATTGTGAGATGAAATGAAGGACCTACAGTTTAACGTGGGATCCGAACCACGGTGGAGGCCTGGCATTCCTCACATTCATAAGATGTCTTGTCAGAGGTGAAGGAAGGGTTTGGTAATCAGATAAATCTGTGCCAGGACCGAGGATTTAACCCCGGCCGCCAGCACAGAAGTCTGACACCTTACCCCTAGACCGCCAGGTCACCCTTTTTATTGCTGTAAGTTTACATTTTACACACAAGGTGTTATTCACTGCTAAGTTACATTTCACTTATCATCTTCTGACTAGAGGTCAGGCCGGCTGACCTTTATGAAGAAAGAGAGATAGCTTAAAACTTGACTCAACAGCAAAAGTTATAGTTAATCTGCCGCTGGGAGAACCTTTTCTAAGAGCTAATATAGTTAAGTTTATGTATTTATACGATAAATTATGTGTTCTGCAGCTCCTGTTTTTATTTTCTCACAATCCCTAGGATTGAAAAGGTATTGTTGTAATCGAGAAAAAAAATACAACTCGAGATTATAATGGCTGTCGACGTTTCATGACCACCTGAAAAAGTGTTTTTTTTATGCCGTCTGTCTGTCTATCGGCCTAGAAACGAAATAATTTTACCGATCGGACTAAAACTTCGTGGCTAAGGTTTTTAAAGCGTTCCCCCGAGGTAATTTTGGAATTAGATATCTAATCTTAAAATTAAGGGTAGTTTAATTAAGGGTGAAAAGAGAACAAAATGATTTTCTCAAACTCGGCTCTAATGATTTTGATTAAATTTCGTGGCTAGACATTGTTTAACATTACAAACAAGATGTCGGCTCTAATTTTCTTGTGAAAATGACTTCGAGGGTACCCACTTCAGTGGACGAATGGTCTAAGGTGCCACTCTCGTGTTAAATTAGACTGCCGATGACAGGGAGATTGGGGTTTTAATCCCGGTCACGTGTACTGAGGGTGGTCTCCAATATTATTTTCTACTCGACCTCCACGCAAATGCCCTCCTCACCCCTAGCCCATTCGCGTGATTAGTTTAAAGATGCGTATAACCTGAACAGGTGTTCTAAGATAAAAATAAATGATCGTTATGTGATATTAAAAGTAGAAAATCTCGAAAATCCTTTAATTGTTTTTATTCCTAACTATGTAAAAGCTGCGTACAATTTTATTTTGCTTTTGTTTATTCTCAACATTGACAAAACCTTTCAAAACAGTTACAAATAGAAATACATATCGCTCATTTGCGAGAATAATGACATAACTCAAAAATGGTCGGTTTTTAGTTAATTGCAAAAAATGAAAAGGAATCTTGAGTACTTTTTACTGGAAGAACGACTTGAGCGAGTTTCTAAAAATAGACGAGAGAGAGCAGTAATGTCGTTATTGCACTGTGCATTTTTGCTACATGCCTTATTTCTATAAGGTGTTATCTCAGTTAGCACTTGGTGTTTGATGTGTAAAGTCTATTTCGTTCTCAGAAACAAAGTCATATTTTCACTTAAGTCGTCGATGTGGCAAAAGTAAGAATACATTTAGCTTAATCTGTTGTCATTAAAAACGTATTATTTCGACTTGTGACTTTCTTCGTAATAAATTTTACTTGCTTTATGCTGGGAATATTTTGTAATGTGACGTTCTTCCAACAAAATTATTGTTATGTTTTCGTATTACTTCACTTTATGACGTTATTCTGAAAAACTATTTTCATTTTGTAAAATTGAAATCAGTATTATTTTCAATTATGACGTTATTTTCGAATAAATATTACTGTTAAATAGTATTTAGTTTTGATTATTCTTGATTATGACGTTATAGCCAAAAAATATTTTAACTCCATAGATTTTAGATACCAGTTTCTTAGTTGTGACTTGACAACTATTTACCTCATTTTAAATAATAATTCTACTCAAACTTATTAAGTTAATCATGATTATTTATTTTACAGTAAATATGGCTTCTCGGGGTAAATTGATGGTAAAATTAGCCGCGAAAGCGTTATAAACCGAAGATGTTTCCACCTCCGAACAACTCCTAAAAGAAGATGGTATGAAAATTTTGATTAGAAATTTAATTTATACTTTAGATGGGGACTATTTTAAGCTGTTTGATGGACAAACACATTGGGAGGCACCTTACTTTCCTTGCTCATCCTGTCAACTGTTATTTATTTAGGCCCATCTAGCAAAAGAGCTTATTTTGTGGCTTGGGAATCGGGGAGGGAGCGCTCTCAAGGTCAACCATTGATGAGTGCCTGTCTAACAATTAACCAGACCAGGAGTAGAGATTTATGGGTTATTAAACTATATAAATATAAAAAACCATTTTCAAAGCTAATTTACTAATTAAAATAATTTCCTCAAACATGTAATGGGATTATCCAGTCTATTTGTACTATTCGCTGTTCATTTTGAATTTGGTTATTCGATTTGAAATAATTCTTAGTTATTATTATGAAATAATGATGAAATTTACTATCCTATCAGGTAATACAGAACCAGTACTAAAACCAGATATAATGCAGTCAAATAGTGACAATTCTGATGTAGAGAAAAATAATAGCAGTGGTTCATCAAGTAGCAACTCCTGTAGTACTAGCTGTAGTGGATCTTGTTCGGAATCCAAGTCATCATCTGAGGGTAAACTCACTGTTTATTTTTATAATAATCTATTTTATTCATTTTATTATCAGTGACACTATTCTATTATATCTAGATAAACAGGGGAACCGTTCCACGTGTTTGAAATGTGCTCAGACGACTTTTACTACTGGAAAAATGTGACTATCCAGACGGGAGTCAATTTAAAAGTGAATACAAAGAACGAGGCAGTGAAGTGGATGGACATAAAAGTTTTGAAAGCTCAAAAAGACTTCCCATGATCCCTGTTTTACAAAACGTCGTATGCCGAATCACAGTTTAAAGAAGCTATTGTTATACAAAAAAAAAGTGTTGAAGTTGAATTAAAGAAGGCCTATGACCGCAAACCTGGAATTTTCGAGAGGAAAAAACATTACCTTTAGGAGTTGCTAAAGAAAAATGTAATCTCAAAATATTACAGTTCCTTTTATAATGCTTTGCAATAGAATAAGAAACCTAATGTACTGAGTTTGTTAATTGAATTTTCATAAATGTTTGTATTGAAAAATTACGAACGAGATTACAAACTACTATTGTAGGACTGTTTGTTTAAAACTTTTTGTGTTGGATTAAATTAATAAAGTATTGTCAGTTTACTATTTTCATTATTTTTAATTGACTCAGATTTTTAACTACCAGTAGAAACATGATTATGATTTATTAAACATTATCAAATGGCAATTTTTTTGATGACAACGACACAATTACAAATAATTTAAAGTTGAAAAGATAAGTTTGAAAAAAGTTTTTTACAACAATGACATAACCTAAAATAATTCACACATGAAAATAATATGCTGCAGGAAGAATGTCATAAGTAAAAAAGGGTTGTTTTTAGGGGTTGGTTTTACTAGCAAATGATAATTATTTGTATAGAATGAACGGCTAATGATAACTGCAATAATATGTTACTAGTACCCATGATAAAAAGTAATATTTAAAAGAGTAGTGAGCACTTTAATTAATATTAAACTTTGAAATCTCTTTCCTGAAAAATCACGTTTTTTGAGTTATGTCATTCTTCTCGCAAATGAGCGATATAAAGTCCGTTCACCGTAGGAATTGTTTTCTGAAAGGCTTTTTTTCCTACCAGAAATCTATTATATAGTAGGATATTGGTAGGAAAAAAGACCTTTCAGAGAGTAATTCCTACCGTGAATGAAGTATACATCAACATACATTAAATACACTAATCCTTTATTATTTCTTAAATTAAAAAAAAATTATAGTAATATGACAAGATAACTTGCATAAATTATTATCAAAATATTGTTTTGTTAAGATAGAACACTTTATTTTGCAGATGTATGTATCTCTGAACACGCAGAAAGAATTATATCATTGTACAATTTCTCATCCGGGGAACCACCATTACATCGCATGTCCATTACATCGCGTTTTTTGTATAGATACATTGCATGTCCATCACGTCGCGTTTCCCCCTCCTTTCTACACACAGCTAACCCTAATCTGACGTACAACCAATAGGAATGAAGGGGCGTGTGTATACAATTACATCGCGTTACATCGAGATTTGCTAGGATAGGTTGCCTGACTCTCATTTTGAAGGTAGGGTTGGTTGAAAGGATAGCGTGTCTGACTCTCACCTCTGACTCTCATTTTGAAGGTAGGGTTGGTTGAAAGGATAGCGTGTCTGACTCTCACCTCTGACTCTCATTTTGAAGGTAGGGTTGATTGAAAGGATAGCGTATCTGACTCTCACCTCTGACTCTTATTTTGGAGGTAGGGCTGGTTGAAAGGATAGCGTGTCTGACTCTCACTTTGAAGGTGGGGTTGATTGAGAGAATAGTGTAACTTATTCAAAACTTAAATAAACTTCACCATAACCGACATTCCTAGGCATCTGGATCTAAAACACTCTTAAAATAAATACACTATAATTTTGTTTTTTATTTCTCTGGAAAAAATTGTCTAGATAAAAAGGTATATTTTTAATTTTCGATTATATTCTTATTTTATTATTTTATCTATGCTTTTCGTTCACCCACAGCAATTTGAATTTACAAATTCAAGTTTCTAAGATTTTTTTAAGGACATTAAATTTCTGGCAAGCTAGAAACTCTCCCCTTTCCAAGGGGACTGAGTTTGACCCTTCATTCCTATTGGTTGTACGTCAGAGTAGGGTTATCTGTGTGTATAGGAGAGGGGGAAACGCGACGTGATGGATCTGCAATGTATTTGTACCATAAACGCGATGTAGTGGACATGCGATGGAATTGTATACACCCGTTCTCATCCATGTCCCTCGGTTCTAAAACGGGAGGGAGCAATGTGCCCATGCCCCCCTAGCCACGACGCTTAGGAACTAATTATTCCATATTTTGGTGAGTAAAATATTTCATAGTTTTGGTTTTGTTCACATTCATCATTCATGATTATTGTTCTTGACGCAAATTTATGTACATAAAAAATAATTTTACTTATACCACATCTAAACTTTAATCACTGTGAGTTTTTAGAAATTATTCTTCACTAAAAAAAATCTCCATTGCATGAGACTGCAATAATTGATCCATACCGACCAAGCGTTGGCCGTCTGTTGGCGAACATAGTGCCAACTTTTGCGGTTATAGGGTGTTAAATGGTCAGCACAGAAAACCAGACGGTCAAACTAAGGGAAGAATATTAAAAAAAAACTGGTTCGTTAGATTCGAATAGTAATAATAAGCAGTAAAATATTATTTTTTTTATCGTGAATTAAGAAAAACATGTTTGTGATTTCTAAAAAGGTTTCTTTCAACCAAAATCCCACTTTAAAGTCCGTTCACCGTAGGAATTGTTTTCTGAAAGGCCTTTTTCCCTACCAGAAATCTATTATATAGTAGGATATTGGTAGGAAAAAAGACCTTTCAGAAAGTAATTCCTACCGTGAATAGAGTATACGTGTTGTGTTAGGGGGCCTATTAATCTCACAGGACGCTGAAGAAACAAAAAATGCTCAATACAAGACAAAGCTGGGACAAAGCTTTCTACCCACACAACGCAGATAGCTGTCAATCAAACTATGGGAAGCAAATATGGTCCAACATCAGATTCACGGGAGCCAGCAAAATATAGCCTACCTCTCATTTTGAAAGCTGCTAGGCGTCTGAGTTCAATAGCGTCGAGCAAGGGGGTCCAACGGCGTAAAAAAAGTAGTGGGGGAAGGTCAGTAAACATCAAGCTACTATAGTTTATCGACTTAAAGTTAATCGGATGTGTGATGATTATTTCAGGGGTATCTATGCCCCTAAGGCGTGAAAATAGTCAAGTAGAAATTCAAAAATGCCAGAAAGAAAGTGGGCTTATAACGTACCTGGGTGTAGTTGTCTGGCAGTAGGAGAACAAACAGGGAGTAAGGAAATGAAAAGAATAATACAATAATAAACGCATTCATACCAGGTAATTTACCGGATGATCAACCGAAATATGTGGATTTTTGGTGTTTTCAGAGTGAAAAATTTATACTTTTAAACTGTTTACAAGTATAAGTTATAAATAATGTGCAATTTTATATAAAGTAGTTGTGTGTTCATTCCAGTAAACATCAAACTGATGTACTGTTAAACGTTTTGTCGATATTTAGCCTAAGCCTACATTTGATTAGCAAAGGTATTTTGGCTAGCTAAATAGCCCCTTAAAAGATATCCTAGTATTTCTTGGCTAATTTGGTCATCTTAACAGATGAAGACGAGAGAGTATATGAGAATAAATCAGATTTGAGGGGTATAGTTGGAGGTAGGGAAAGGTTATAAAAAAAGTTGTGCCTTGTGTGTTCTTGACGGAGATATTTTTATTTGGTTCACCACACATCGTATAAATGTTGTATTATTTATGAGAGGCGAGCAATTTCTTAAGTAGTAAGTGCGAGAGGAGGCGTAGGTAAGAAAGAATGGACCATAAAAATATAGCCATCTGTATGTGTATGTGTGTGCTACGAACCGGTCCATAAATTATAACACGTGGCGTCATCTCGTAATTCACGAGAATGTGCGAGACGAGAGGGAGGAAACGTTTTGGTTCTTAAAGTAGGGGAGGGGGGGGGAGGGTACATTCGTCTGGTCGAAAGATTAGCGTTTAGTTGGTCTTGTTTATTTTTACTATTTTAATAATATACTGTAACTGTAAAATGTATTCAAAATAACTGGATTGGTTTGACTTTAAAACATATTTTATTTTCGTTTTAATTTTTTTTGTTTTGAGGGGGCCAAAGTTGTATATTCTTGTTAAATTTCTAAATAATTATATTGGTTTTAGATTTTTAGGGGATAAGGGGGTTAAAGAAATCACAAATAACTCCCCTACACATAATAATTTATACCAACTAACAACTTAGTACTTGCACATCATCGGAGAAAAGTGAAGTCATGTGAATGTATCATTACTATTTATTTTAGATACAGTGTATCTTACAATATTCAAACACATCTGTTTCAGCTCTTGGTTTATCAACTAGAGTAAGATTTTGGTAGAAAGAACAGTATCTGTTAGTTACTAAAGTTACTAAAAACAATCGTTAATATATTCATACATCAAGTCGTGTTATTTAGAGCTTTCAATTTTGATATGATATTATAAATACAAATAATATAGTAAAATGTTATCAAAGTAGATAGACCCCAAAGAAATATGTTTGAATTTTCAAAACTGTTCTTACAACCTAAATCAGGATAGTACTTAATTAACCTAGGACAGTAAAAGTAATTATGAGCATTCTTTGGTGGACTCACAGTCCAAGGCGTTACTCCCGCCATAGAGTATACAGTAGAGCGTCGATAACTCTAATTGGGGATCGACTTAGTCCGTATTATAAATTTGTCCAGATTTTCGAAAATACAATATCTATAAAAAAAATATTTAAGCATTGACGGGACACCTATGAAAACTCAGTTTTAAGGTAAAGAAACATTTTCACTTTTTTTTAAAACAACTAATTTACACATTGTTTTTTTGTTCCTGTACATCACAAATTCTCATGGAAAAAATCTAACCAAAAAGTCTTCAATTTTTATTTAACAAAGGTTGAGATGCGTTTTTTTGGCAGCCATGACTCTGATTTTCCGTATTAACACAAGTTGGGCGGTAGTTCACTATGGCTACCTTTCCAGCCAAGCCACAACAGTTTCCAATGCGCTGAATGCATCGGCGTGTGAAGTAATGGCAACTCCCTCATCATTATTTTCTTCTCTTTCGTCATCGTGGGTGGGCTTGTCCTCAACTACAGTGTTAGCCATTTATTCATCATTTAAAATTTGATAGCCAACGTTATTTTCATCGCTCGTTTGCATCACTTTAGTCGCAAGCTTGGAAAACTGGTATCGTGCCCAATAACTTCCTAACTTCAACTAAATAATTGTGTTCCTTCCTTTAGTTTTCGGCCGCATTTTCTTATTCTTGCACTTCTACAATAGGCCATAGCTTTTTCCATCCCTTTAGCCAATTATCTTTTGTAAGAGTGTTTCAAACATCTGCTAACATGTAAACACAGTCCTTCAGATTAGATGTTTTTATAAAAGCAACGACACTTTCTTCATCTATGTTATGATTCCCTGATCCATTGGTTGGAGTATTGCCGTCCTATTTGGAGGTAAGAATTGTACCTGAAAATCTTCGTAGATTTAATTTAATGTGTCAACAAGGAGATGTGCTAGAGCGTTGTCGATTAAAAGACGCACTTTTCCATTTTGTCCGCCTCTTTCTCAATAATTCTTAATACTTGGTATGAATTCATTGGTGTACCAGTATGTGAAAATTGAGGCAGTCTTTCAAGTACTCTTGTGTGACTTGTAAAGAGACATGCAGGAAGGTTACATTTTTTAAGATACAAGATTTTTTTCTACTTTTTATGACCATTAATGGCAAGGCGTGTGATCCACTTCCATTGCCACATGCCATTGAGATTATTCTCGCCTTAATAACTTTAAATCTTGGAGTGCAAGTTTATAGACGCGAAGCTAGAGACTTTCGTGGTAGAGAGCGCCAGTTTACACTCATTTAGTCAGACTCGTATACATCATCGCTCGAGTACCAATCTTCATTAATCATGACCTGAAAGCTCTCTTTAAAAGTCTGCACATAGTTAGCATCTCCATACAAAATTTATCCTTGAATATTTAGTTCCCTTGTGTCATGCCTTGACTTGAAATTCTTCAGCCATCCGAAACTAACCTTAAACTCAGGTGGTCCACCTAATCTTTCATTAAATTGTAAGGCCTTTTCACAGATTAGTGGACCTGATATAGGCTCACTTAATCTCCGTCATTGTGTAAACCGCATCTTCTAATTCTGAATTTTTGGCCATTCGAAATGTTAGTCTTTTTAAGACCCCTCTTCCGAGTCCAGATTAAATGCATCCTGAAGTAATGTGTCCTTTTTATTTATTTTTTATATCACTTATAGTATATGTCCCCACGCCATACGTTTTTGCAAGAGATGCTCCACTTTCACCTTTAGCAAGTTTTTGTAAGATTTCTAATTTCGTTTCACTAGTTAAAAAATTATGTTTTCTCTTACGAAACTCTGCTGATGACATTTCGATTTGGAAATTCAAAAATATTGTACTGGGCAGTACAGTACTAGATCACAAGCACAAACACTGTAACATACAGTTGACCAAGCAAAACGCACAGCTCTGATCACTCAAATTAACTGAACAGGAACTAATTGCTGGACACAGTATGTGTGTGTGTGTGTGTGTGTTTTGACGGCCGTTGCGACTCCCCACCCCTCCCGAATTCCATCCGGCACAGACCCTTACCCCCGTTTCGCGCCCCATTGGAATCTCGAATAATGATACCACTGTGGTTGTTTTTATAAATATTTTTTCTTTTGAGATCCGGATTTCTTACATCAGAATTATCGATGCTCTACTGTACTTCCACAGACGGGTAGGTCAGGTTTCGATACCGGTCGAATGTACTAAGGTTTTTTTTTTCATCTTGCTACTTTCTTTTTATGCTAATACGGGTATAGTCATATTTTCGTAGGAAAGTCAATTTTGAAGAAAATAAAGACCTATATATTTGCTGTCTACATTTAAAACATTTTACTATGTTTTATTAGTGTTATTCTATATGTATTGATATTATCTATCAAACGCGACACCTACATATCACACAACTTGACATATGAATACGTGAATGTAGATTTAATAATTTGTTTAGCTGTCAGATAAGACCTTTCTTATTAAAGCTATATTATGGCTATCCTTTTCAACGCTACCTTCCACATACCCACCCCGTCAGTGTAATTAATGGCGAATAGCCCGGAGGAATGGTAAGATGTGGTTCAGGGAGCGAGGAGTCTAAAAAAAAAAATTGTCTTCTTATTTATTTCATTATAAACCAATGGTTATTGTAACCACCGAGTTATCTGTGAGCTTACTTGTAAAACGTAACTTTTGAAACCACCAACCGTTCAAATGTTGCTTTTTTTTTTTTTAATCTGACGAATCTTTAGAGACCTTCGTTTCAGTAGTCTT
>CABEEJ010000021.1:196247-207065 GCA_901482245.1 Timema douglasi | reverse complement strand
CCCCCCCCCCTTCAACACACCTCCACCGGGATTTGGACCCCGGATTGTGCCATCAACAGCAATACAGTATTAACAATAGAATGACGCATTAGACCGTTTGACCATCGATATTTTGTGATATTAGTGAATAGTGAGAGTAGATACAAATTATATTCAAATTAGAAATTGCGAAAATTATTAAGGATTCTTATTGGACATTTTAAAGAAATATAGAGTATAGACCTTTATTTTAGAATTTAATACTAAATATAAATTAAATTTTTGAAATATTTTACATTGCAATTTTTAGGTAATTTGTGACCATATCTGTAGGCACTTATGGATCCTATTAACCTGTTTACCCCTTTGATGAAATTATTTATTTTATTTCTCTGATTGGTTACAAGCTTACCTTTCTTGACTACCCTATGGGATAGCTCAGGGCTTTGGAACATTTTGTGGGCCCCGATAAGACTATCAAAAATCCCGCGATCATCCGTCGTTTCTACTCTATACACCCCCTCTCCCCCTCACCCCTGCAGCTATAGGGGAAAATTAAATTAAATGTACAACTTCATAGTAAACTATTTTCTTTTCTTATAGCACTACTATTATGACAAATCAAGGAAATTGAAAGTATTTGATGTGTTTGCAATTTTAGAAGACTCAAGAATGGATTTTTAATGGCGAAGTAGTTTTCTTACGAGACCGATTGCCGTAGATCGACCGGTCGATCGCGATTAACTAGTTACCGACCCCTCGTGTAGCTTATATTTATAAAGCACCATAGTCTAATCAGCCAACGTATGTTTACCTTTCTTTCTAAAAATAACTACTCTGTTAAACACATTATTCTATAGTGGCATTTTGAATCTCGCGAATCTAAATTCACCCCAATTTCAATTCCTTAAACCATCTGGGGATCAACGAGCTTTCCAAGTTGTTGAACTTTTCTTTTAAAGGTCTCTCTGAGGTTTTAATAATATGACCCTCGCAAACATTGCTGAGAAATAATGGGTATGTTTGGTTTATGCGGCGTTCATTTATTCCATTGCTTACTCGTTTGACTCCAGACCACAAAGAATGGTTGCAGCCGACCAGCCAAGACTTTCGGAGCACGTCGCGCTATCTTGTAACAATTCGCGTCGCTGTGCATGTATTTTATTATTAAGACATATCATTGCCTGATATTGTTATGAACCAATATTGATAACTTGCTCTCTGATGTATTAGGTTTTGCAATGTAATCTGTGATACTTGTGGAAGTTGATGTTAGTTGTATACTAAACACATCGTATGGAGCTGAAACAGGGAATAGAAGTATTTGAAAAGATTTAAGACGATAGGGCCCTTTTCATTTGACGTGGGAATGCAGAGACATGGGAACAAACGGTTTATTTTCAAGATTTTGTTTTGCAATTTTCTTTCTGGAATCTGTTTGTTCAAGAAGAGAAGCATGTTTATTAAGTTATACTTTTTATATATACACCTCCTCTATTATTTTAACAGTGATCAAATATAGATGATTTTGACATTTGTCATTATAAAACTGTCGGCTGCATAACAAAAAATAAGAAAATTTTACTCCCTAATAAACATTGATAAATTATCTTAGAAGAGGATTTGAATATATTACTATAAAAATTTCACTCGTTCTTGAGAAAACTGATACTTCCAAACGTATGATTCTTCCGAAAGACCTGTCCGGTAGCTAGCGCCATCTACGTTTTCCGTGATTCATCTGTTCTTGTTGGCGCGGAAAGATACTTTGGTTGATTGTGAAGCTGTGCCACGCTTTTCACCCTCCCGCCCATTATTCCACAAAATAGGTTTCATACTTGCACTTGTAAGATAATAGAAAGGATGAGGTAAACATATCAGGTGACTAATGAAGAAAAAGCCATTCTGCAGACGTTTCAATGAAGAAAGGCCAACTGGAATGGTTGCATTATGAGAAATAATTACTTATCTAGTGATGGAAGGCAAAGTAGAAGAAAAAAATGGACCAGGAAGACCACCAATTCGACTGATCGATGACCTCAAATCAGGGGGAAACATGGAGGTTTCAGGAACGAAAAATGGAACCTGCTAATAGGACAAGCTGGTGAACTCAATTTGGACAAGGCAACGGACTTGTTGAAAGACAGGACACATAGGCCTAATAATGATAATAATAATTGAGATAGGGCGTAATTTAACTATTATGTTTTATATTTTTTAAGAGCTTCACTTCTGGAGAAAATATACTTAGGCCAATTCCTCTAGCTACTTACCAGAAATGTGAAACCAGGCTAGGATTTTCACATCGAATACGTTGATAGTAGTGATATTGCATTATATTCTATGTTTGTACCTACTCAGTGAATGTATATTTATGTTAGGTTTGTTAACATTCGAGTGAATGTAATGTGATTCTCTCATTTCGAAAACGCGATGCAAACAAAGAAACAACGAAAATGCGTGGAAAACAAAAATCTCAATCGTTTGTCTCTTCAGAACAGATAATTTTCTGCATCTGTCTTAGACCCGTTTCCAATTCTTATTAGACCTTTTTAAGGCCGAATTCAGTAACGAGATTCTAAAAATAAAGAGGGGGTGGGGTTAGAACGACTGCGGCCATAGTGGAAGGAGGAGGGTGAAAAAAAAAAGCGAGGGCTGTAGTGGCAAGGGAGGAACATATATATAGAGAAAAAAAGTTTCCCTCGCTCTTCTTTCATTTTTTAACGCTAGCGAAAGAATGACAAAGTAAAGGGGGTGAAGGGAGGTGGAGGAGGAGAGAAATGGGTGTGGACAAGGAATGCATAGTAGGAATTTGTGGGAGAAAAGGGAAGGTATAGTCTTGAAGATGAAAAATGCAGGAGTAAATTGGAGGAAGGCAGAAAAAGGCTGTATTCCAAGGAGATAGTGACGTCGGGGGAAAAAGTTGGTAGGACTGGCCGGGTGTTTGGGACGGGGTGGGTAGTGGGATTAGAATATATGATGTACCGGAAGAAAGAACTTATAGTGGGCGAGGGACATGTTAATAATATCAAACACTTAAAATGGTTCTCATTGTAATTCATTGCACTTGTATCATCAAACTGTATACTTCATTGCTGCGGAACAGGGTAATTTGAAATTACTTCATCCTAGTTGAATAGAAACTAGTCGAGCAACGATACAGTCCAATTTTAATAAGAAGGGCTTTTAATGACACACAAACTTTTTGTAGCAAAATTGATAATATTTTACTAAAACTCTTAGTGTTATTTTATAGGTGTTGATAATATCTGTCAAACGTGACAGCTTGAAATAACATTACTTGACGTATGAACACGCGAAAGAAGATATAGTAATAGCTAGCTGTCAGATAAGACCTTTTGTATGAAAACTGGACTCATACTCTCTTTGATATCGTTCTTCCGGCTCCGTAAACGACCTATTATAATGCCATATAGCATTAAGGCTTTAGTTTCGCCTCGTTTCATCTTCGCTAATTATAGCGAACCCTTCAATCACGTGGATCAATGCATGAGGATTTCTTAACACCAATTACTCGTGCGCCTTCTTTTTTTTTCATCTTCATAAGTCACCTTTTTATATTGACCAAGACAATTAATATGACGTTACTTCGTCGAACAAAGTTTCTGTGTAAACTCAAAACTCAAACAAGTTTCTGAAGTAACTTTCTACTTTTGGAGTATGTAATTAAAAGGTGTTTTTTTTTTCTCCTAATGAACGATAATTTCTTCTTCAAATACACAAGTCAAGCTATTCTATATTTTTTTTCCACAGCGATTAGATCTTTGTTGGGGTTTTTTCTATTTGCTTTTTTTTTCAGAGGGGGGAAATAACTTATTTTCTGTTTGCTTATTTGGTTAAAGACAGTGAGTTGGTAATGAGGTTATAATTAATTTGGCCTCTTCCCTTTTGTGTGTGTGTGTGTGTGTGTGTGTGTGTGTGTGTGTCGTCCAAAAGTGGGTCTCTGGTCTAACTGCGCATGCGCCGGGGGGCCGTCCAATAGAGCACAGAGTCTGTCACGAGGTGCGAGCTCTCATTTGCTGTAATGATCACGTTGCTCTTTAGAAACTGCGCACTATGTTCATTAGCATTTACCCCCCTCCCACCACCTATTTGAATGTTCAATGAGGGCTTGTGACACAAATTATGGTTTAAATCTCAGTCAGTTGCGCGTCGGCTGTAAAGGGGGGGAGGCGGGACGAGGGGTTGATTCCGCGACACACTAATACACCACCTTCTACACCATGCCTGAATAGTTTGGTTATAAACCTTGTAGCAACTAAGCTCAGGTCACTCTCGTGTTAGAAGACTAGACTGCCGATGACAAGGAGACCGGGATTCGAATCTCGGTCGGGTATAAAGAGGGCAGGTTTTCCCAAATGGTTTTCCACTCTCCCTCCTCGCAAATGTGGGTATAATTACTCTCAAATTAAACCTTTCTCATCCCTAACTCCTTAGCGTAATTAATACATAAATGCGTGGTGGTAAAAAAAACCTACGTGGATATATAAAAGAGAGAGAGAGAGAGAGAGCTGTGAAGGCCACTTTTTAAATTCAAAGCGAAGTTCAAGCGAAGCTTGGATCATGCGAAGCGAAGTCCAAGTAGAAGATAAGTTGTTGTTTTTGTTGTTACTTAAGTGATGATCATAACAGTAACTTTCCTTACTAAGTGCATCGAGGTAAACAGAGAGGCTTACAGAAAATAAAAGTACACTAAGATATTTTATGCTGACATCTGAATTAATCTTTGCTTATATTTGTGGTCTTGGTGGTTAGTGAGCCTGGCTGCATATCCAGAGGTCCCGGGCTCGATCCTTGACGCTTGCAGATTTGTTTGTGAAGCAGTGGGTCTGGGACGGGGCCAACTTAGCGTCGTGAGGACACATGAGGAGCTTCTTGTATGAAAAAGCTGCGACTCCGGTTTAGAAAACTGAGGTTAATGGCCGAAGGGATCGTCGTGCGGACCACATGACACCTTCTATCCGTAAATGTGGGTACTATATATGACAACACGTGGCCACAGCTTGGTCGGTATAGTTCGCTTGCGGATTGACGCCACGGAGTTAAAAAAAAAGTTATATAGGTTATTTAGTCATTAGTTGGTGTTAAAATACTCTTAATTATATGTTCTAAAATTGATTTATTGAAACATGACATATTTAGTTAAATAATTCAACAATGTTAATAGAATATCGAGATTTTCTTCGCCCTTCAAAATGTTTCGAAGATGCGAACGTAACTGCGGGTGTCTATAAGTTGAAGCAAAGGCGATTTGGATCATTGACCTCGACTTGTCTATTTACAAACTCTGCACACCCATATATATATGTGTGTGTGTGTGTGTATGTGTGTACATACAAACATGTATTCCTACAACAGGAAACTGTGTATGGTAATATTGGTGAAGGTGACCTGGCGGTATAGGGGTAAGGTGTCAGACTTCTTTGCTGGGGGTCCGGGGTTCAATCCTCGGTCCCGGCACCGATTTATTTGATTACCAAACTCCTTCCTTCACCTCTGACAAGACGTGTATTAATCACAACTTGTGAATGTGGGGAATGCCAAGCCTCCACCGTGGTTCGGATCCCACATTAAACTGTAGGTCCTCCATTTCATCTTACAATCACCCTAACATTGCACATTATCGTGTGTATAATCCGAACGGGTAGTAATACGCGGTGCTAATAATAATAATAATAATAATAATACTTTCTTATTCTTACGTGTGTTAAAAAGTATAGGTACAAACTTAAATTATATAAAATTAATGCAAATAACGTGAATAGGTAGTAAAACGTGGTGCTAATATATATATATATATATATATATATATTGTGTGTGTGTGTGTGTGTGTGTGTGTGAATTAAAAATCTTATTATAATAGCTTACAAAAAAAACTTATTTCCCATGCCAACAAAATCATCAAATTATTTATAATTATATATAAAGTAAAATTCAGAAATCAAATAAGAGGTTCTTTAAATACAAATGTATTTACGTGCAAATGAAAACATAAATCACTAGGAGGTTTATCGAGCATGTTTTTTTGTCTCTTGTTGCTTGTCAATGAACTGCGATGTATGAACGGGTTTCAATCGAAAGTAAGTCCGTTCGTTGTCTTTCTGAAGTTGTCTTTCCTGTTTCGAACATTACCGCTCCCTCGACATTTGTGTATGTCAGCACACAATGTATTAGTTGTGTTGCGATGTATAATCGCTCACAGAACTATATTCCCTTGGTTATGAGCCCGTCTTCACTCTACAGATAACAGTAATACAGCTCAAACCAGACGAAGCATCGTGGTGCGGTTTTCTGTATTATTCATTTAGAAAACAGTGAAATTGAGATCTGTGAAAAGTTAAACAAATAATTTACAACAAAATTGAAAAATAAATATTTAAAAAAATTTAAAAAACCTACTTAATTGATCCGAATGTCAATGTTCTTAAGTGAAGAGTGTAAGTTAAACCACGCTCCGGTGTGATTCATGAGCTTAGCGTAGTAACACAGCGGTCTATCTGAAGGCATGGCGGTTTAACTGGTCATTATTGCTTAACTGAATTAATATTGACTTTGATAAAGTCACGATGGTTTGCTGATGGCACGACTGAAGTCACGATGGTTTAATGGTGCCACGATTTAAGTCACGATGGTTTACTGTTGGAAATAGTTAAATCACGATGCTACGATTAAAGTCATGATGGTTTACTGATTGCACGAATGAAGTTACGATGGTTTACTGATGGCACAACATAAGTCACGATGCTACGACTAAAGTCATGATGGTTTACTGATTGCACGACTGAAGTTACGATGGTTTACTGATGGCATGATAGCATGACTGAATTCACGATGGTTTACTGAAGGTACGACTGAAGTCATTATAAATCGACTCAAGTCAAGATGGCACGACTGAAGTCATTATGAAACGACTCAAGTCAAGATGGCACGACTGAAGTCATGATGACACGACTAAAGTCACGATGGCACGACTGAGGTCATGATGATGCGCGCTGAGAACACATATTATCCAAGTAAATGATATTCTGCTCGTACTCCAGTTCAGTAGTAGACTCTACATAACCAGGTCCCACTCCCGACTGTTTGCCAAACTCAGAGGGTGGGGGGGGGGCAGAACCATAACAACCGACTGTACGAAAACTCCTCGGACCTGATCCGTCATACGCCACTGAACGGAGGCCCGTGTGGTGATGATATGCTACATACTGCGCCGTCACGTGAATGGCTCGAGAAAGTCGTCTTCTTGACGGAGTCGTTCCTGGTCGGACTGAACATCGTCTACTAAGAGGTTGATTGACGGGGGGAGGACTGCAATTCAGCGATACTGAGATAGCTCAGTAATGAGTTCGACCTAATTAGTGTCAAGTATAAATTAGTAGGAGGGTGCGAATGTCACTGTTTTATAATGCGAAACGAAACTTCAAACAAAGTCGAACGAGAAGAAACAGTTTTTTATGGTCGGCACGTACCAAAAAAATCCTCCATGGCGTCAGCCTACAATCGAGCTATAGCGACCGAGTGGCCGCCGCATGTTGGTGAAGGTAGTGCCAACATTCGCGGATATAGGGGTGTCATGTGATCAGCACAACTAATTCTCTAGCCATCAATCTAAGTTTTCTAGACCGGAGCTACTACTTTATTCAAGTAGCTCCTCAATTGTCCCCACGAGGTTGAGTTAACCCCGTATCACACCCACTGTTTCACTGAAAAATGTGTATGCGCCTAAGATCGAACTCGGGATATCTCTATCCGTAGACATGAACTCTGACCATTAGAATACAAAGGCGGTTGTTGTCACACAATACTACTTGTGATTAGTAAATTATACACTTGGCGCATCTAGGTAAATATAAAGAACCAAGTGTATTATTCTATTTTATCCTAACATATCTACATTAAAAGTACATCTACAATAGGTGTGGTGGGAGCATAAGGTTTCTTTATACAAACAATGGTTGAAATAGTTATTATTCGCTTACTAAAACTATATCGTCAAGGAGTTTTGTTTCGCGGTTGTGGCAATAAGATATAATATTATAGTACATGAAATAATAAATTAAATAGAATTAGGCCTATGTTCACATTTGTATCTTCTTATAAATGACCACCAAAATAAATAAATGGTTTTTTTTTTAGATAATTTGGATAAAGATCCATACAAAATATTATTTTCAAAATAAACACTTGCCCACTAACACAACCGAGAACTGTTTGTATGACGTAATCAAATGCCCTTATTTAGTCTGATCCTGTTTGCCATCTTAATTTATAAAGAGAAGGCAGCCCTTTACAAGATTTCGTTGGTAAATCATTTTTAAGCGAACCACAGACGCCGCTTCAACAAATAAGGAAACACCCAAACTGTAACTTTCAAATGTTCGTGTTTAAATAATTTATAAACGGTTAAAATAAATAAATAATTGTAAACGAATTGTTTGTTTTAAAAGTTTTGATTGCCAGACGTGACATCGGCTCAACAAAATATGGTCTGGCGAATGAATACATGAGAGTATATCTGCCAACTTTTCTTAACTGTCACCTACACTCATACCGTAGCTAATCACTTAGTCAGTGTTGTTGACAATGGTGGTCTTGGGGTAAAGTGCTCGCCTCAGACTCGATGATCGTGAGTTCAAACCTATCCGGTATCGACGTATTTTTCTTGAACGATAAAAATCCGTAGCACAAGTTCCTTCTGATGGAAAGTCAAGCCGTGGGTCCTATGTATTGTGGTATGTAAAAGAACCCTTGAACGTATGTGAAATACCTTTCCCGGCATGATTGGTAGGTCCTTTCCCCTCTCACTCGTATACATTCTCGTGTTCTGGTATAATCACTCGGTTCAGAAAGTGCACGTTTTACCTCAACTAAGTTGATTAATTAAAAAACTGGTCATTGTTCAAATACTGTTCAGTATCGGTTATAAAAATGATTATATATTGAAATATGTGAGATATTGTGAGAGATTTCAAATATGTCCATAACATACTGAAACTTTCCTCTTCCTTCGAAATGTATCTTAGTTTCGAAGGTTATTGTGGGTATTAAAGTTGAAGGGAAGGAGATTTGGCCTTCGACCTGGTCATTTCGACGCCTCGTTGATCCCCCTATAAAATGATAGGTGTGTGTGTGTGTGTGTGTGTNGTGTGTGTGTGTGTGTGTGTGTGTGTGTGTAGTGGGGGAGGGGGTTGTACTCATAATCCGAGTCTTGATGTTAGGATGAAAACAAAAAAAAATGACATACCTGTACAAGAGAAACGAACCCGCGGACCTTTGGCTGCCCGCGTCATTGCTCTACCACTGAACCGTCCAGGTTCTTTGAGCATCTAGGGCCACCTCCCTTTCCCCACGCGGCTTCATACTTGTCCGGGCTATAAGGATTTAACTTCACTAATTTGATTAGTATTCTTTGAATTGAAAAATGACACTTTTACATGGAAATTGAACCCGGGACATTTTGATTAGTACGATAATGATCTATTGGCGTAATAACCTAAGGTCCTGGGTTTGATTCCCTTGTCCAGGGTCCGTCTTCAATTTAAATATTATATTTAGATGCGGTTAAAACAGTAATTATAAAATATTATGATTTTGCTATATAATCAATTACACTATTCAAGTAAATATGAGGAAGATATAATTTACAAGGAAAGAGATATCATTTATTAATAACTACCCTCAACCGCCTTTGTGGGCTAGTGGTCAGAACTCCTGGTATCTGAGTCTAGTGAGAACACACGAAGAGCCACTTGATTGAAAAAGTAACGGTCGGGGGGTTCGCTGTGCTGACCACATGACACCCTCTATCCACAAATATTAGCACTATTATCGCTAATGGTGGCGGCGGCCGCTCGGTCGGTTGGTATAGCTTGATCGTGGGCTCGTTCCTTGGATCTATCATTAATAACCACCCTCGTAAATCCGGCCCGGATTCTAGCCCAGGCCTCCTCGTCATCGGTAAACCAGCGTTGGACCTGGCGTTTAGTCGGCGTGCCCACTGATGTGGGTCTTTGATCTGTTAGCTCTCTAGTTGATTGTTTTTCAGGTATCCCTGCCAATATTTATGAATATCGATGATAGGGCCTAGCTTGTGTACAGGAAAAAGAAACTGGTTTTTGTAAATAACCGCCTTCATCCAAACGTTTCTGATGGAATCTTACACATTTTCTTCCATCAGTCGAGTAATTTGGGTTTGTTTGCCCTAATGGGTGCATATTTATAGTAAATATAAAAGTATGTCCGACATATTCATGTGTGTTTATTATTGTGTGTTCCTCTATATATACTTTTGTCTTCTCCATTTACATAGTTTTTAAAATGTCCATGGATGTGCTCGATCATGTAAATATCTATTTTCTCTATGGTTAATTTTTTTTTTAAGGGACATTATATACAATAATTTTAAATCAAAATATTAACTGGCTCCGTAATAGGGTGGTCAGTGCAACTGGTTACGAACCTGTCCTGGGTTCTATTCCCGTCTGATACCATGAGTAATCATTCCGAAAGAGGAATTATTCCAAAAGTCAGCAGGGTTTGGTTAATTATGTTTATTTTATTTTATTAATGGATTTATTTAGTTGTCTTAATTTATTCGCTATTCAGTAAAGTAAAAAAATACCTAAGATAGTATAATAGTTAAATATTTAATCTAATATGTATGAAAAATTAAATTATCACATTAAATAAGTGGTTAAGAGCAAGAAATGGCACTACCCATAACTTGAGCCAAATAAATACGATATTTGTATTATTATATTGATGGTTATATCCAGTTAACCTGGTTTATAATCGAATCTGCCCCTCTCCCCCCCCCCC
>CABEEJ010000021.1:165980-176821 GCA_901482245.1 Timema douglasi | reverse complement strand
GTGTTTACCGGCGCGGCCGGGGTTCAAACCTCTGTTCCGGCACAGATTTATCTGATTACCAAACCCTTCCTTCACCTCTGACAAGACATCTTGTGAATGTGGGTAATGCCAGGCCTCCACCGTGGTTCGGATTCCACGTTAAACTGTAGGTCCTCCATTTCATCTCACAATCACCCTACCATTACACATTAGCGTGAGTGCGTATAACCCGAACGGGTAGCAAGACGCGGTGCTAATAATAATGTTTACCGGCCTATTTAGTTCACTTACAAGGGATTGAAGTGTTTACCGGCCTATTTATTTCACTCACAAGGGAGTGAATAGTCTACTGCCCTCTTTAACTTACTGACAAGAAAGTGAAGAAGTGTTTACCGGCCTATTTAGCGCACTGATATGGGCGTAAGATAAGATTATTCGGTTCAACTTTTGCGATGCCTATTTCAGATATTCAAGAACTGTTGATAACATTATGTGGGAAAACCTTATAATAAACGTATTCTGGTCCAAAAAGGTTTTTGTTAAAGAAATATAAAAAATACTGAGCTTAACCTCACTGGCGCGTTACACACGTTCTCAAGTCTCCAACAAACGAGTGTTAACTTCTAGTCTCAACCTATTTGAGCTACTGACGCCTCTCCTGGCGAGAGAGTTGTCCGATTGAATGGGATTGGAAGCCGCGCGCTCCACGCGTTAACCGGGGTTTCCGGCCGTGAACATTGAACGTCACGTTAAGATGGCCGTCGCGTGATGGTCTTGTTGCCTTTGCCGTTGATTCTCTCGAGTACCTCTTTCGGACACGGACTCTTTTAATTGTGATTTCTATCGCCGCGTACTACCCGTTCATATTAAATACGTTAATGTATAAGGGATGAGGAAAATTATTATTATTATTATTATTAGTACCGCGTCTTACTACCCGTTCGGGTACTACGCACTTACGCTAATGTGTAATGGTAGGGGGATTGTGAGATGAAATGGAGGACCTACAGCTTAACGTGGGATACGAACCACGGTGGAGGCCTGGCACTTCCCCACATTCACAAGATGTCTTGTCAGAGGTGAAGGAAAGGTTTGGTAATCAGATAAATCTTTGCCGGGACCGAGGATTGAACCCCAGCCACCAGCACATAAGTCTGACACCTTACCCCTAGACCGCCAGGCCACCCATGAGGAAAATTGAATTTAGATTAAGTGTGCCCGCATTTGCGTGAAGCGAGGGTTTAAATTAATCTAAGAAAAAACCCTCTCAGTACACTTATCGGTATTCGAACCCCGATCTTGCCGTTATCGGCATGGACTGTCTATTGTGAGAGGGACGCCCTTGACCATACGGCCATTGAAGCGAATGACCACTTTATTTGATTTGGGGAAATATTGGCTCTGTTCTAGAGGTTAAATAATCGTGTATAGTCTAACTTTCATAGAGTGGGAATTATCTTACGGCCTGAAAAATTAATAGATCTACTCTTACGTATTCATACGTTAAGTTATGTGATCTGTAGCTGTCACTTATGATATATATTATCATTTATTTATTTAAGGTATTTAACGTGATTTTTCTGAGCTGACTGATTAAATTAGCGCACGAAATTTTTATAAGCGAGAGTGAAAGAGCTTACCAATTTTTTCGGTAAAGGTATTTTACATAAGTACCTTACATAGTTATTTTACATACCACAATCTACATAGCACTGGCGGCTTTAATTCTCCTCTGAAGGAATCTATGCTACGAATTTTTATCGTTCAAGAAACATCTGTCGATCCCATTTGGATTTGAACCCACGGTCGTAGAATCCTGAGGTGAGCACATTACTCCAAGACCGCCGAGGTTGACAGTTATTATCAATACCTACAATATTTCACTAATAAAAAAGTAAAATCTTACCGATATTGATTTCTTAAAAAATGTGTATGTGTGTGTAGTTTATAAAATGACCGACCCTTCGATGAAAATTCTATGATGAATGATTTTCAACTCCGCCGAGAGTAATAGCCACCCAAGACCGAACCGCGTTTCATTGGAGGAGTTGCCTCCTTTATTGGCATCCTAGGATTAACCAAATTGAACACCCTTCTCATGTTAGTGTTCGCAAGTGTTCCCCTGTCAAAACGAGAAGTGACCGCTTTCTGTTATCATCAGAGTTTCAATCACCGTTAGCAAGGAAACATTCATTCGAGTGGATACGTTTATAATCAGCTGGTCAGAATGTAACTGGGCTGTTGGCTTGTTTGATAGCCGTCACCCGTGAAATTAGTCGTTATGCTCTTTGGTGGACAGAGATCTTCCTGTTCTCCTGTTTGTTCTCTTACTGCCGGAAAGCTTCATTCAGGAAGGTTATAAACACACCTACTGATAGACTATTCTAGTACCTTAATGAACTTTATTTCAAACAAAGGAGGTACCCTATTTAAAGTGAACTCTATGAACCATTGGATGTACTCGAAGGTAATAACAGTAAAAGGTCAACTGTTAATAGCCAAAACCGGAGCATCAAAATTAATATAATTTATTTAAATGGGTCAGTAGGTCTTGGAATCGAACCGTAGACGTTTTGTACCCCCTTGATTTTGACGTATTAAAACCACCAGAATTAATTAAGTCTGAGATGCCGCTGCGGCAGAATGTAGAATGCATTAGTTTTCTTCCTTTTGTCATTTCTTCGAATCCAATAAATCCATTTCGTTTTCTGTCAATTCCCCTCCCACCAAAACAGCTCCCCTTTTACCATTAAATAAATTGGTTGGAAAGAGGAAGTAGTGCTGTTACTGGAATTCTGTGGCTCGAGGTATTTGGGTTCAAACCCTAGACAGGTTATTATTATTTTCTAATAAACTACAGTTCACACAAAATGTCAGGAGTTTCGGTGTGAGAACCTTTCACGCAATTGAAAAATTTTGGTTCTTGCAATGGTTAACTTGGTGACTTTGACTGAATTCGAAAGATTTTTGATATTGCTGTAAATAGAATTTTAGTTGATTAAGTTATGTTACTAAAAAATTTGGAAAACTTAAAAGTCTTACTTAACTATCCATTAAAAAAGAAATATATTTTCTGTAAGGATTGATTAGGTGGCTCTTTTCTTATAGAATGTATATCATATGCTGAAATACCCTTGTGGTTTTAGATTATTATTATTATTAGCACCGCGTCTTACTACCCGTTCGGGTTATACGTATTTACGCTAATGTGTAATGGTAGGGTGATTGTGAGATGAAATGAAGGACCTACAGTTTAACGTGGAATCCGAACAACGGTGGAGGCCTGGCATTCCCCACATTCACAAGATGTCTTGTCAGAGGTGAAGGAAGGGTTTGGTAATCAGATAAATCTTTGTTGGGACCGAGGATTGAACCCCGGACTCCAGCACAGAGGTCTGACACCTTACCCCTAGGCCACCAGGTCACCCTGTGGTTTTAGAAAGTGCGCGTTAAATACTTACATAACAAAAATAAATAGTCTTGATCCAAAGGAAAGTTTAAAAGTCGATCATCTTACGGTTAGGGTTTTTACGGTGACGGACGCCTTATTCTATTTATTATTATTATTATTAGCACCACGCCTTACTACCCGTTCGGGTTATACGCACTTACGCTAATGTGTAATGGTAGGGTGAGTGTGAGATGAAATGAAGGACCTACAGTTTAACGTGGAATCCGAACCACGGTGGCATTCCCCACATTCACAAGTTGTGATTAATACATATTTATTAATTCATTTTCTTGTGAATGAAATATGAGAATAAAAGGTTGTTTCAATTTCATAATACATAATTCTATCCTATATTTTTTTTTATCACAGAGTCTCACTTCCAGTTCGGGTTGTACGCAAATGTATCCTACTAATAACCCCAATGTGTTGCAAGGAAAGTTTGAATTTTGAGGAAATGTACCCCCATTTGATCGGAGGGAAGAGTAAAAACCATTTAGGAAAAAAACCATAATTACATCCGACCGGAGTTCTAAACCCTGATCGCCCCGTCATCAGCATTCCAGTAGTATATTGCGGGTGTGACGCCTTAGACCAGGGGTCTCCAAACTATTTGATACTCGGGCAATATAATCTATTTTACACATTTTCGCGGGCAAAAGTAACGTTCGCCTGTTCTTCAAGTAGCATTATTTTTGCCCTTAATGCCTTGACATGTGTGAATAGATCACAAATTAAATTTGTTTCGACATACATATTTAGATTCAACTCATATGGCCAGTCACGTCTGTAAAAAAAATGCCACATTCCAAGGCCAGTCAGTGTTTGATAAACGTTATTGAGATTGATTATTCTCTGTGAGAAATGAATCAATTTATTATCTGTAATAAACTATTTATAATAATTAGCCTATATAATTACTTATTTTTTAAAATTAGGTAACATCTTTCGGGACTTTTCTTTTATAACCCTCTTCAGGGAGAATTGGAACTAGCTAAAAATCATCAGTCAATCCGTTCTGTTGTATAAGGAATGTAACCTGCGACTGAAAAAGATGGTTTGCAATTCGGACAGCACTCTGTCTTGGTGTCATAGGGAGAACCACGCGTGTGGACAGAATCTAGACATGTCAAATAAACTGCGTGGTTAAGAAATAACGAAGAGAAACAATTAATTTGTTTTTTGATACAATTTTGGAACGGTCTGGATATAATCTTATGGTGGCCCGCTGGCTGTAATTTGGAGACCCCTGCCTTAGACCATGGTTTCCTAAACATTTTAGAACAGTGATCCAGTTTTTATAACGAGACATTTTCAAATTTTAGAACGATACATTTTCGCGACCCACTTAGTTTTAATATTCATAAAGTTGAGAAGAGTGGAGGAAAGGAAAGGGGTGGAGGGAGCTAGTACCGGTTTTTCTCACGCTCCCGTTTTTTTAAAAAAAATAACTTTCAAAATAATTTCAAAATGTATACATTTCGAAAACTTTTGACGATCCGCTGCCGTAGACCATTCGGAAGCGGGGGACATGTTTCTGTGGGACTTGCGATCAGGCCTTCTTTTGTCGGATTTGCGTCCAGCTGTAATACTATAGTGGTATTTGCGGCTAGTTTTTCGGAGACTGGAACAATGATTACTGATAAACCCGCCATTCTCAACATACTCAGGTTGAAGCAGGGACAAGTCACCACACATTTAACATATTAGTTGAATGTCATTGTCTTGTACTCTCGCACGAGGCCAAGCTCTTGGATTTTCCATCATAGACTCTTATAATATCAATTACTAGGGTTGAGGTTAGGTCGGTTAGTTTAGGTTAGGCTAGGTTAGTGTAAAAGAAAGCATCAAAATGGGGTATTTTGAATGTTAGAACATTGCCATGATACAATTTCCGGTCATAGATCGAAATAACGTTCCAGAATATAATCTGTATTTAAACGTGTCCAGTTTTACAAATTTGAATATGGTGGACGAAAATCCCATGACATTATTTTTGGAGGCCGCAAAATCACCGATCGCAAGTCTCATATAGCCGACCATTCGACCGCCGAAAATTTAATTCCTGTTTGGGACGCAATTAACCCATTTTTTCTAGTGCAGTTGCAGACACACACAGAGCAATCAAAGGTTGTATCGTGGTCTTACCCCCGTCCCGTCCTCCCCTTTACCCTACAACCCTTTTAAACAATCATGTCCATGGTCTAAGGCGTAACTTTGACCAATTATGGGCAGATTGGGGCTCGAATCTCGGTCGGGTGTACCGAAGGGTGTTTTCTCTACATGGTTTTTAACCCTCCCTAATACATAAGAGTAATTAATACATACGCATCTGCCTCTACGGCCGCATGGTCTAAGGCGCTACTCTCGCTGTAGACTGGACTGCCGATGACTGAGAGATCGAGGTTCAAATTTAGGTAGTATGTACTGATGGTGGGTTTTTTCAAAATTTGTTTCCCTCCCTCCACAAAAATTCGGCTACACTTCCTCTAAATATAACCTTCCTCATCCCTAAAATCCATTAGCGTAGTTAGTACATAAGCGTATAACCAGAACGGATAGTAAGACGCGGTGACAAAACAACACATTCGGCCTTGTATATTTCAATGGTGGTCACTTCACATTCGAGTGATCCTGTGTATTCCACGTCTTGTCGGCCTTTTTCTGGTGGAGGACTTAAGCTCTTTGATTATCCATTTATGCACGGTGAATTATGTTTCCTCTGCAGACGGTCCGTGTAAATATGGCACGAGGGTGATAATCACTCCGCCAATCAGGACGTGTTTAGGGACCAATTACTTTCAAAGGAACGAAACACAATATAAGCTAGTCGTTACTGATAACAGACACTCCTTATAATTTTCTATATTCATTGCTTAATAAAACGATGTGGATATATTTTTATATAAATATAAAATGGGGACTGTGAAGGAAATAACTTCTTTTGAAAGTGCCTTACAAGTAAATCCAAAGAAAATTACATTTTCATCATGAGCTCAGATGTATAAATATGTATTTAGTCCAAGATTTTTTAATTTATTTTGTGATTATTTTGTTTACCCATGTTTCACATGCTATTAAAGCTAAATTAATAATAAAATATTGACGAACGATTATAGAATTTAAAGGTTTTTACCTTACACTTAATTTTAATGCTTGGCAAGATATAAACATGTTTTAAGCTGTCTTAATAATCAGAGATAAAGTTTTTATTTTGCATGAAGCTGCATATTATTAGAGCTTGTTCGATTTTAGGCCATAATTTATTTTAGAATAATTTTTAGTAAGTATTTATTTAATTACTGGAAAAATATTTAATTTATTTACAAAATAAAAATAATAACTGGTAATGTTTTTTGTCTAGAAGAGCACCTGAAGATTTAATTGAAAAACATAAAGATAAAAATACCTGAATAATAATTTTGATGTTTTTAGGGGATGTATTTGCAAGCGTATTTTAACAGTATGAATATCTGATTAATTACTATCACGCCAATACACTAAACGATATGGATTTTTGAAAAAGGTGTTTCAAGAAAACTTTAACTTAATCATCTGAGTCAAGGTTGATACGCATCTTGGAAGCAGGGAAAATTTGAAAAAGTCAAGGACTATTTTGGAAAAAAGGAAAAAAGTCTGGGATATTTTTTTAAAAGTCGCTTTGTTTCTAAAATATTAGGTGACCTAGTGGTCTAGGAGTAAGGTGTCGAACTTCTTTGCTGGGGTCCGGAGTTCAATCCTTGGTCCAGGCACAGATTTATCTGATTACCAAACCCTTCCTTCACCTCTGACAAGACGTGTATTAATCACAACTTGTGAATTTGTGGAGTGCCAGGCCTCCGCCGTGGTTCGGATCCCACGTTAAACTGTAGGTCCTCCATTTCATTTCACAATCACCCTACCATTACACATTAGCGTGAGTGCGTATAACCCAAACGGGTAGTAAGACGCGGTGCTAATAATAATTATAATCTAAAATATTGGGCAATACTTTCCTTAATACAAACTAAAATACCATAAACCAGTGTAAGATTTAGTTTTATCTCCGATTATTGCGATTTCGCTAAGAGTACCGACATATTTGTTTTTAAGTTAGTTGCCTGGGTAGCTGAGATATTTCGCTTAAGTTAAATATTGGCAACATATTTTACAGTGCACGAGTTTGGCGCTTACTGGAATGAACATACAACTATTTTATAAGAGTTTAGACATATATAAACACTAAATTTAAATTCTCTACTCTATAAAGTGCAAAAATCCACTTGTCTCGGCTGATAATTAAGGGCTGAATGCCCGGGAAACGAAAGGTAACTGCTCTAGGAGCGTAGAATGGATCTTTGTGAATTTAATTATGTAATATTATACAGGGCACACAAAACCCTGTATTTTCCTCCTCCCCTGTTTGTTCTCCCGATGCCGCGCGGGAACGTTATAAACCCACTTAATTTCTGCTCGATTATTCTAGCGTCTTAATAATTCTTGTTTCAAGAATTCAATAGAGAACCGTGAAAATAATCACATATTTTTGGTCTGGGAAACCTGGGAAAGTCAGGAAATTTCAAAACCTAAAAAAGGTGTACCATCAACTCTGAAAGTAATAATCATGGCGTTAGTGTCTTGGGTAGGTCATTGAGGGATGGTTTTTCATCTGGGGGCTTACCGATTCACCCGTTCACACTAATGCGGGCACAATTTCTTTTAAATACTATCCTCATCCCTATTCTATAGAACAAGTTACCCGCCTCGGTGGCGTAGTTGGCTAACGCGCTAGCTTCGTGTAGAGCTAGACTGCCGAGGACAGGGAGATAGAGGTTCGAATCTTGGTCGGATGAACTGGGGTGGGTTTTTCCTAAATGGTTTTCCATTCTCCCTCCACGTAAATGTGGGTTCACTTCTTCTAAATTTAACCTTTCTCATTCCTAACCCACTAGTGTAATTAGTACTTAAGCGTATAACCCGAACGGATAGTAAGACATGGTTATATATATATATATATATATANTCTCTCTAATATATATATATATATATATATATATATATATATATATATTTAGCACAACGTCTTACTACCCGTTCGGGTTATACGCTTAAGTACTAATTACACTAATGGGCTAGTAATGGGAATGGTTGAATTTAGACTGTTAACCCACATTTGCGTAGATGGAGAGTGTAAAATCATTTAGGACACATCCCCCATTTAATCCGACCAAGATTCGAACCTTGATCTCGATATTTATAACAAGCTTTTAAATAATTTCATGTGTTAAAAACTCGTCATCAATAAAAACAGTGGTTAAATTTTAATTAATATATATATATATATAGTCACTACGTGTTTGTTCGTTTAACTTTAAAAGCAAGTCAGGCACATTAACCACTCAACCAAATACTCCTGATACACGTGTAAGTTAATTGTGGCGTAGTTAATTTGTACGCTGGGGTGTTAGATACGTAATAAAATTTCGTTTACAAAAAAAAAAAGCTGTTATTTAGTTTTATGCTATTCATTTTTTTCTTTATGTTATTATTTATTAGTTTTATTTTTTATTTCGTTATGCTCCAGTCGAATTGTAGTATTTAATAGCCCCGCGCTGGACTCTACGCATGCGCAGACGTGAAAGAGGTTTTCTTCGTCGTCTTTGTTAATGAACCTGTTATTCTTGTGGCGTGATACTGGAACTGTTTTAACATCACGTGAACACTAGAGAAGAGAGGGTGAACGTATTGAACCCTAGACATACTTAACACAACCTAATAAAAAACATATGCTTCAAATAGAGACAAAGGTTTAATTTATCGTCGTGCTGAAAATATATTATACTTACAATGTTAACATTTCGCCAACATGGGTTATGGCATTTTTACAGCCGGCAACGCAAATCGTTCCTAGTTTGTCTTTCATGGGTAGAAAAAGAGTTGGTAGAGGGTATTGAAATGAAAAAAAAAGTGAAAAAAAAAAGCCTGAGTAAAAAATAAATCGTAAGACTTTTATATAGTGTAATCGTTATACAAATAACATTTTCAATCGAATTGTCAAGAGTACCAGGCTACAGATCCAGAGGACCCTGGTTCGATCCCTGACGTTTCCAGATTTTTCTCCGAAGCATTTTGTCTGGAACGGGGTTAACTCAGCCTCATGAGGACAATTGAGCTATTTGAATGAAAAAGTAGTGGCTCTGGTCTAGAAAACTGAGATTATCGTTTAGAGGGCTCGTTCTGACCACACAATGCCCCATATCCGCAAATGTTGGCACTATCTTCGCCAACATGCAGCGGTTTCTTGGTATGTATAGCTCGCTTGTGAGCTAACGCCATGGAGTTTTTTTTATCGAGATAAAAAACTTAAGTTATATGGAAAGTGTAGCCAACCTTACCACAAGCATAGATAAATAAGCTATCCCTTTCTCTATGCCACAAGATTATTTTAAGTGAACCCGCTTTGGTGATCAAACGGACTAAGGCGTCACTCTCATCAAAGACTGGAACTGTTGTTGATTAGGGAAATCGGGGTTCTAATCCCGGTTGGGTGTATTGAAGGGTAATTTTTTCCGCTCCTTCCTTTACGCAGATACGGGTATACTTCCTCTAAATTCAGCCTTCCTCATTGCTAGCACATTCGTGTGATTTAGTACATATCCGTACAACCCGAACGGGTAATAAGACGTGCTGATAAAAAAAAAGCTGTAATTTAAAGTAAATGCACTAGCATTTTCGTATAGAGAGTAAGTAAGAAACCATTAAGAGGAAACAGAACATCTTCACTACATCATATGGTCGTGACTCGAATCACAACCTTGGGCAAACTGAGACCAGACGAGCCTAACGTTCATTCCGCTGCGGAGTCACTTGATATTGATCTAATATCTGTCAAGAGGCGTATCACCTAAGAAGTGGCATCTGCAGAACATATGCTGTATTTTACGCATGAATACATGAAGGTAGATTTAAAACTTTGAGAATATCTGATAAAAGTTATTTTAACCAGAGATTCGACTGTAGAGTTTATTTACGGTGTGAGTTTAGATAACATTATTACCAAAATCATCATCATCAATCGTTTCCAGCTTGTGGTCGGGTCAGTTTAGTAAAATGCCTCCATCCTCCTCTATTATTATTATTATTATTATTATTATTATTATTATTATTATTAGCACCGCGTCTTACTACCCGTTCGGGTTATACGCACTTACGCTAATGTGTAATGGTAGGGTGATTGTGAGATGAAATGGAGGACCTACAGTTTAACGTGGAATCCGAACCACGGTGGAGGCCTGGCATTCCTCACATTCACAAGATGTCTTGTCAGAGGTGAAGGAAGGGTTTGGTAATCAGATAAATCTTTGCCGGGACCGAGGATTGAACCCCGGCCGCCAGCATAGAAGTCTGACACCTTACCCCTAGACCGCCAGGTCAC
>CABEEJ010000021.1:110325-126238 GCA_901482245.1 Timema douglasi | reverse complement strand
CAAACCCTTCCTTCACCTCTGACAAGACATCTTGTGAATGTGGGGAATGCCAGGCCTCAACCGTGGTTCGGATTCCACGTTAAACTGTAGGTCCTCCATTTCATCTCACAATCACCCTACCATTACACATTAGCGTAAGTGCGTATAACCCGAACGGGTAGTAAGACGCGGTGCTAATAATAATAATAATAATAATAATAATAATAGTAAGATGTTCCGCTTGTATTAGATATTGACTAAACCTTTAGCAGTAAACTAGTTTGGTGTTTACTGGAATGAGCACGAAACTATTTTCTATGACATTATATATATAATTTTAGATTTTTAAACATAGTTTAAAAGTGAAAAGTTCAAAAATTCACATATTTTGGTTGATCATTTAAGAGCTAAATGCCCGGGAAACGAAGGGTGTTTTAGAAGCGTAGAATGGATCTTTGGGAATAGAATGATATCATTTAATAGGAGGGTCACAACACACTGTTATAGGAGCGTATCATTATCATTACTAGCACCGCGTCTTACTACCCGTTCGGGTTATACGCACTTACTCTAATGTGTAATGGTAGGGTGATTGTGAGATGAAATGGAGGACCTACAGTTTAACGTGGAATCCGAACCACGGTGGAGGCACGGCATTCCCCAAATTCACAAGTTGTGATTAATACACGTCTTGTCAGAGGTGAAGGAAGGGTTTGGCAATCAGATAAATCTGTGCCGGGACCGAGGATTGAACCCCAGACCCCAGCACAGAAGTCCGACACCTTACTCCTAGACCACCCGGTCACCTATAGGAGTGTAGAATGAATCTTTGGGAATAGAATTATGTACTTTAGTAGGAGTGTAACAACACATTGTATTGTAATCTGTGCTCTCCTCTTTCCTTGTTTGTTCTCCTACTGGCGGACAGCTCCACACAGGAACGTTACCAACCAACTTAGTTTCTCGCGTGTAGGAAATCATTCTCGACTCTTCTAGCGCCTAAGTCAACGTCTGTATTTTTTTTTTGTCACCTTAGCCGAACTGTCCCAGATATGGACCGATTCAAGTCCTGGGTCGGCGTCAGGTTACAGAGACTCTTTTTTTTTTTCACTTACCTGAGGGGCTCCCATTTTGTCCACACAGGATGCGAGGGGCGTGGTCCCTCAAGTTTCACAAATCTCCTGTCAATAATATTTGAAATGAATGGAAGGAGTAAGGGGGACTCCCACAATACCTAACCCTACTTCTTCGACTACATTTTATTTTTAGGCGCACAACTAAATAATAGCAATACAAGAAAAAAAAAAGGTGGGGAAAAAAATACGATACACTTTGAAGGCCGTGAGATTATTATTATTATCATTAATATTACTGAAAGGTTTAACGTATCACAATGTGAATTATTTGGTTGGCTTATGGAGATTGAAGAAACTATAGTTACAATCGTGTTAGAAAAGGGTTATACGAAATATATTGGATTCTTATTTTTAAGCCTCTACGTTTTCTCTCTCTCTCTCTCTTTAGCTGTATTTTTGTCCTGTTTTTTTGCTGCGACGTATTTATTATGGTCATGTTCGTCTTTCGCTAATCTCCATTTATTGTCCTATAAGGTTGCATATTACCTGCTACCCCTTTCATCGACATATTCCCTTTCATATATTCTTATTTCGCTCTCTTTTTTGGTTATTTAACTGTCTCGATATTCTCTCAAACTCTTAGGTTTTTAAAAAAAATTAGCACCACGTCTTACTACCCATTCGTGTTGCACTCATATTTACTAATCACGCTAATGTGTTAAATATGAGAAAGGTTGAATTTAGAGGACGTGTACCCGCATTGGCGTGGAGGTGGAGTGGAAAAGTGTTTGGGAAAACAAACCCTCCTCAGTACACGGGTGTATTGCAGTCGAGCCACGTATACAGGTTATGAGCTGCGTTTAAAAGGTTAAGAGTTAACACCACATTACAGTTCCGTCTTGAAACAAAACGTACCGTTGTCCTAACTTGCCGCTCCATTTGGAATGGTTGTAAATGTTTTATCAAGCTGAACTAAAAACAGCAAGTGATGAATAGTAAGACACAACAAAATGCTAAGCTAATCACACCCACCCTGACCTAACCTAAACAAGTCTCACCAAAGATAAGGCAAAAAGATTGGTGGGGCCGAATACCTATACCCGCAGGTTTATTATCTGTTATAATCCACCTGGTCAGTGAACGTGGCTCAACTAAGCCATGACGATAATCTTGGACAGTGATCTTGGCTCAACTAAGCTATGGCGATAATCCTCATGAATAGTGATCGTGGCCCGACTAAGCTATGACTGCAATCCTTCTGGTCAGTGAACGTGGCTCAACTAAGCCATGACGATAATCTTGGACAGTGATCTTGGCTCAACTAAGCTATGGCGATAATCCTCATGAATAGTGATCGTGGCCCGACTAAGCTATGACTGTAATCCTTCTGGTCAGTGAACGTGGCTCAACTAAGCCATGACGATAATCTTGGGCAGTGATCATGGCCCGACAAAGCTATGACTGTAATCCTTCTGGTCAGTGATCGTGTCTCAACTAAGCTATGGCGATAATCCTCATGGATAGTGATCGTGGCCCGACTAGGCTATGACTGTAATCCTTCTGGTCAGTGAATGTGGCTCAACTAAGCCATGACGATAATCTTGGGCAGTGATCGTGGCCCGACAAAGCTATGACGGTAATCCTTCTGATCAGTGAACGTGGTTAAACTGAGCCACGATGATAATTTTCTTAGGCAGTGATCGTAGCCCAACCAAGCCCTGACTATAATCCTCCTGGGCGATGATCGTGGCCCAACCAATACATGACAATAATCCTCCTGGTCAGTGATCGTGTCTCAACAAAGCTATGAATCTTGGGTACAAGGAGTTATGTGTTGTAGTACACCCGACCCGGTATTCGAACCTTCCCCGTCACCGGTTAACCAGTCACGAGAGTGACGCCTTTATCCACGTGTCCACCGGCGCGGATATGTGTGGTCTTTTAAAAACGTTCTCTAAAAACTGTGGTTTCTCTTCATTAATAAGTCCATAGTCATTCCGCCCTCGTTCCGGTGAAGTGAATAAAATACATTTCAGGAAAATAAGTAGCTAGAGCCTACTCCACCGGTTACATCTACGTCAATTCCTCTTAAATTGTCATTCACAGAGAAATACGGCAAGGATAGGGCGTAATTGCCCTTATCCCATCTCTCATTTATTGTTTTTTTTTCCGACTTTTCCCTTATGTCGTGTCTCTTAAGGAAGGATTGAACGGGGGGAGGGTAAGAGAAGAATCAGATTTTCTTTAAACAAAACGTCAGCGGTTAAAGCATACCAGAGTGATTTGCTCGTCAATTATTAAAGGGTGGCCCGTCGAGAAAGTTGGAGGAAGGTTTTTGTGTTGTCTTCGCGTCCCCCCCCCTCCCCCCCACCCACTAGTCCGTTACAGTAATTGTGGGTGGACGCTTCTGCATAGCGGATGACACGCAACATTTCGCCTTAATGACTGAGACTTTAATTCCTTAGGAATAATTCATCATACTAGGAGACTTTTATTTTCTCTTTTGCTACCCCTCTCTTTTCTCTCTTTTCCACTATATCCCCTTCTTTTACCCCAAGTTTGTCTCTTGTGTTTCTCCCCTCCCCCGCCCCTCTTTCTTTTTCTCCATGTCACGGGGAAATTCATAAAAGTTTATCAGATGCGCTAGCCTTTTGTTATCGTCCCCGATGTTGTGTTAAATATTCAGGTTGGAAAATCGTAACCCTTCACTTCACATCTTGATTTTCTTCTTCTTCTATATTTGTTTTGTTTTAGTTCTTGTCAAGTTTCTGTTATAAGGGAGGTTTCTTGACCAAAAAAAAATATATATTTTTTTCGGCTATTGTTTGAAATTCCATGTACATTTATTTCGTCAACTAAATATAGGCGTACGTAAAAAAAAAAAACTATATAATAGTCTGAAAGGCATTCATATAAGGCGAGCACGCAATATCATTCTCGTCTTGGTTTGCAGATAACTGGGAGGTTGGGGTTCGAATACGGGGCCTATATTATTTTCTTAAATAGATTTTCAATCAATCTCACTCTATATAAATTCAGTTACACTTCCAACGCTCTCCGGTGGCCTCGTGGTCTAACGCGCTACTCTCGTGTTGGACTAAACTGCCGACGAAGGAAGATTGGGGTTCGATCCCGGTTTGGTACATTGAGGGTAGTTTTCCCTAAATGGTTTTCCAGTCTCTCTCTCTCTCTCTCTTCACATAAATTCGGATACACTTCATCCAAATTCCAACTCACCCACACTTTGACACATAAGCGTACAATCTGAACGGAGAGTGAGACGTGGTGCTAAAAAAAACCTTCTCTACACCTCCGCCATCACCCTTTCCCATCTATATTGAATCTAGGCTTACTTAAACTAACTTCACTCCCTCTCTCACAAAGAAATAATTTCACCTAGGAAAAACTGTAATAATAATAATAATAATTATAATAATATACTTTAATGGCGAATTAAAGCTACCGCCTTTTCTTACACTAATTAACAAAAAATTACAACTAAAATAAAAGCTAAACAAGTAATAAAAATTAATAAAATACAAACTAGATCTAAATCCTACAGATATATTACGTAACATGGAAACGTAGTAAAAATATTGTTAATGAAAAGTTATTAGCTTAGTCTAAAGTTACGCTATTGCACGCACACACACACACACACACACACACACACACAAAGGTGTCGTCATCGCTCACATTCCTCAATCTTGCGTCTGAGCTCCCACACACACATTATTTGCAAGTTTTACCTTGAAACCATTCGATTCTAATTTATTTAAATCATGGTTTTGGGCATTAAATGAACGAGAAGCTGAAACAGTGGAAGAATATGAGTGCTTAGTGATTATAATTATGAAGAGGAATTAATAAAACTCGAGTTTTCTTGTGAAGGAGTAAATTGTACACAGTAGCTAACGTTTACCTTGATGGCTTACACTGAACTTAAGCCTGTTGGTGATTTTTGTATTCATTTCCATTCATTATTCTACTGTGAAGTGCCCCATCCACCTGCTTACAATTCCTTCTAGTTGATTAGATGGTACTATATCCACCTGCTTACAATTCCTTCTAGTTGATTAGACGGGACTCAATCCACCTGCTTACAATTCCTTCCAGTTCATTAGACGGTACTCAATCCACCTGCTTACAATTCTTTCCAGTTGATTAGACGGTACTCAATCCACCTGCTTACAATTCCTTCCAGTTGATTAGACGGTACTCAATCCACCTGCTTACAATTCTTTCCAGTTGATTAGACGGTACTATATCCACCTGCTTACAATTCCTTCCAGTTGATTAGACGGTACTCAATCCACCTGCTTACAATTCCTTCCAGTTGATTAGACGGTACTATATCCACCTGCTTACAATTCCTTCTAGTTGATTAGACGGTACTCAATCCACCTGCTTACAATTCTTTCCAGTTGATTAGACGGTACTATATCCACCTGCTTACAATTCCTTCCAGTTGATTAGACGGTACTCAATCCACCTGCTTACAATTCTTTCCAGTTGATTAGACGGTACTATATCCACCTGCTTACAATTCCTTCCAGTTGATTAGACGGTACTCAATCCACCTGCTTACAATTCTTTCCAGTTGATTAGACGGTACTATATCCACCTGCTTACAATTCCTTCCAGTTGATTAGACGGTACTCAATCCACCTGCTTACAATTCTTTCCAGTTGATTAGACGGTACTATATCCACCTGCTTACAATTCCTTCCAGTTGATTAGACGGTACTCAATCCACCTGCTTACAATTCTTTCCAGTTGATTAGACGGTACTATATCCACCTGCTTACAATTCCTTCCAGTTGATTAGACGGTACTCAATCCACCTGCTTACAATTCCTTCCAGTTGATTAGACGGTACTATATCCACCTGCTTACAATTCCTTCTAGTTGATTAGACGGTACTATATCCACCTGTTTACAATTCCTTCTAGTTGATTAGACGGGACTTAATCCACCTGCTTACAATTCCTTCTAGTTGATTAGACGGTACCATATCCACCTGCTTACAATTCCTTCTAGTTGATTAGACGGGACTCAATCCACCTGCTTACAATTCCTTCTAGTTGATTAGACGGTACTCAATCCACCTACTTACAATTCTTTCTAGTTGATTAGATGGTACTATATCCACCGGCTTACAATTCCTTCCAGTTGATTAGACGGTACTATATCCACCTGCTTACAATTCCTTCCAGTTGATTAGATGGTACTATATCCACCTGCTTACAGTTCCTTCTAGTTGATTAGACCGTACGCAATGAACGTGTTTTTATTTTATTTTAGTTGAGTAGACGGCGCCTAATACACCAATCTCTCATATAAAAGGTGCCCAATACACCACATTCCAGCCCCAACAGATCTACAACTCCACCGAAACTGTTGCTAAATGCTTGGAGGTTTAGGGAAAGTTTTTTCCTCGAGTACATACACTCAAGAATATATACACACAAGCACACACATATATATATATATACCTATTAATCTGAGTGGCGTAACATATTGAAATATGCGAATAGACCCTTTGATGTTAGAAATGATGGCGTCTGTTAGATTGAGAGTTATTTTATTTTGGATAGAGTGAGCTGTCTAGTTCTACATTGAATTAAGTAGCAGACGAATTCGTGTCCCGACGCAGTTTATTCTCAAGTCACTTCCTCCAATACGCGCCCTCTTAAACTACGATATAGACCGCTTTTGCAAGATATCCCTCCATAGGTAGTTTGATTTTTTTTTCCCCACTCTTTTTCTTTGGAAACATAGTAAGAATTTTCTTTGCATCAGTGTGTCAACAAAGTAGTAATGAAGGTAAACCCTGAGCTAAAAAAAAACAAACCAGAAACCTTGTTCTGTTCAATGTTGGGCAGAAGGGCGTAACGACCTCTCTCTCGTTCGATGTTTTCCAATCTTTTGACATAAAGTGGCAGTGGGAAGGGGGGGTGGGGCTAGCTTTGACAGCCTAATAGTTCGTTCGTTTGATAGGAAACAAAATATTTGTTCCGCGTTTGTTCTACGAAATTTCTTCAATTATTTTTTAAACCTATTTTAAATTGAATAGTTTGAGGGAAAGGATAAACAATTGATAAAATTAGTATTTTTTTAATAAGCTATATAGATACCTTTCTGGCAGCTTATTGATAAAAAATAAATTCTATATTTAATAAGTATTATTCATCCATTTTTCAAATAAACTAGATACTTTTCTGATATCCATCCAATGATTAAAAATAAATGTTGTTTAATAAGACTATTTTTAATAAGCTAGATACTTTTTTATCTCCCGCTCCCGCTGGATGTCAAAACAGATCATCCCGAGATTATTGAGTAAAACCTCTATTTAGTTAATATTCTTAGTAAGATAACCTTAACTCGCCCCAGTGGTGACGCAGTTTAGGACGTAAGTCTCTCATGGAGTTCATAAAGGGTAACTTTCCATGTATAATTTATTATTGTTTTCCTCATTTACTCTTCCTGCCAATCTGGTTGCACCAAACTCTAAATTATTTGCCTTATATAGCTATCCCCTTAAATTAAGTATCTAGCCAGTACCTATGGTCAAACGGTATAAGGCATCACTCTCGCAATAAACTGGGACTGCGGATGACAGCATGGGGTTTTAATCCCTGTCGGGTGTACTGAGGATGATTTTCCATAAATGGTTTTCCATTCTACTTCCATGCAAAATGCATGTACACTTCCTATACATTCAACCTTCCTCATCACCAACACATTAGCATACATATTCGTAGGACCAGAAGGGTTTGTGAGACGCAACAACAAATAAAACGCAACTCTAGTAGATATGAGGAGGGCAGTATTTAGAGAAAGTGTACCCGCACGTGTAGGGGGCGAGAGTATGTAGTTAAAACCTCCCTACGTCTGGCAAAGACTTGAACCTAGACCTCGTCACCACCATAAAACCAGACTATATGATTCTGATATTTAGACTACCTGTTAACCGAATGGGATCAAAGCAGAAGAAATGTACTAAAATCATATCCTATAGCCGATTCGATAAGCCCATTTCCGGTAATTAAAATTAAGATAAAACAGCTCAAAAAATTTGGACAAACGACCACTCATTTTAAATTTTAGGTGTCCAGGATGTCGGCAAAAATAGTAGCTTCCTAAGAAAAACAGATTTTTCTAGTGAATTTCCATCTTTTACTTTTGAATGTGCAGTGACTCATCTGGACGATTACTATTTGTTTACATCACCATGGAAACATGATTTGTGTATTGTTGTAAATTGGTAAATGAAATAATTATTTTTGGTTAAACGTAATAACTAATTTCCTATTTGAGTGGTATGGGGCAACAAATAAAAAGCTGGGAGAAGGCTCATTTTAAAGTACTCATGGTGGTGTAAACGGGGAAAATAAACATTTTGCTTGAAATTAGACACCGAAAGCTCAAATCGTATGTGAAGTTTGATAGCCTTTAACGAGTAGACCCTTAACTAGATAATCGGGTGATACCTCATTTATATAACTTTACCCGCCTTGGTGGCGTAGTTGGCTAACGCGCCAGTCGTGTTGAGCCCGACTGCTGAGGACGGGGAGATCGAGGTTCGAATCTCGGTCGGGCGAACTGAGGGTAGTTTTTCCTAAATGGTTTTCCACTCTCCCTCCACGCAAAGGCGGGTTCACTTCCTCTAATTCAACCTTCCCAATTCCTAATCCATTAGCGTAATTAGTACTTAAAGCGTATAACCCGAACGGGTAGTAAGACGCGGTGCTAAATAATAATAATAATATAAATTTTCCCAATAAAAAGTTTTGAATACATTTTAGTGCGATAATCTGTAATAATCGCTGTGTAACGGATAGTTGTAGTGATCATTTTGCGAGTGTAGTGAGCGTACCCACCTCTGTAACTGGAAAGTGGAAAGAGGGGGTGGAGACACAGGTGCAAATAACCAAGTAGTTAGTAAATTAGTCTTCTTGTGAGTGCGTTTGGGACTGTTCGTGTTAAACTATATTCGTGGACACAGTAACCAAGTATCGTGCGTGTATATATTGCTGTATAGTAGTTGTACTCTTAAGTGTAAATGTATATATATAAAATTTGTAAATAGTAAAACCCGCAACAATTGGTTGCAGCGGCGGTTATTGTGAATACGCATTAAAATGGCAGAAATGTGTACAAAACCAACCGTATACAAGGGCTCTGGTGATTGGTGTGAGTGGATATTTCGGTTCCAACTGGCGGCAGAAATCAATGGTTGGAGTGATGACAAAAAATGTTTGTTCATGGGTATGTTCCTCCCGAGGGTAGCTCTGAGTGTACAGAGACCTGCCAGATAGCGAGAGAAAGATATGGGCAACATTAGTGGAGCGGTTAGGGGACAAATTTTATCCACGTGAAAGAACATAACTTGATTAATTACAGTTCCAAAATTTAACCATGTGGATTGGCGAATCGCTACTGAAGCTTGCTACGAGCTTAAGAGCCCTCGCGACTCGCGCATACCCGAATGTAAATAGCGAAGTTTAGGATGAATTATCGCGGGACCGGTTCTTGGCAGCTCTCGAGAGTGATATAAGACTCCATGTGCGGTAAGTGGGCCTAAGACACTGGACTCTGCCGTGAACTTGGCGCTTGAGTTGGAAGCAACAGGTCAAGTGGGGGCAGCCAATCGCGTGTGTCGAGTATCCAGAGTTGATGAGTTATTGCAACCGATAAAGACGATTGACGCTTGTGTTGTAACTCAAGAGCATCACAAAACGGAACAAATAATGAACGTGGTGATGCAGACAATGGATGCCGTCCGCGATGTTTGTGAATCTTTGGAAAGGTGTTACAGGTACCATTCAGACAATGAAGCAATGTCAACGTGGATGAGAAATAATAAGCTACCAATGCGGTGAACTGGGACATGTTCGGGCAAAGTGTGGTAAGAAGAAAAAACAAAAATATTATTACGTGGGTGCCCGAAACCCCACCGGCAGTAAATTCCGATTCAAAACAGCACGTTGTAGTAGGAAGTGTGGAGCCGTGCTCAGCCGTTTGTGGAGGGAAAATTGTGGGATGAGCCTATAGATTTATTGATACACTGGAGCGGCTGTTTCCCTCATATATGAGAAATTTTGGCGACGAGCGTCAAATGGCAAACTTCAGTCAACGAACAAGTCAGTTATAGATGCAAGTGGTGATCAGATTACTGTGCTTGGTACAGTGAGTGTACCTATTAGAATAGGAAGCTACTTCGTAACACAGTGAATGATCGTTGCAAAGGGACTGGCACAGATCTGCCTTATAGGCGCTGACTTCTTACTTAGAAACAAATGCGATGTTTTGCTTTCGAAAGGATTAATGCGTGTGGATGAAGGGGAAGTACTCCTAAATAAGACACTGAGGGGAACCACAGCCCGGAGTGTGTGGGGTGACTTTGAAAGAAACAGTCGTGATACCGAATGGACATGAAGGGGTGCTTCAAGCAGCAGTCATTGCGGACATGGAGATGGGGGTATTAGAAACAAATAGTCACCTTTCTGAGATGCATGGAGTTTTCTTGGGCCGCGTTTTAGTATTTTCCAAGGACGAGGCTATTCCAGTGATATTGCTAAATCCACACCCACAACCAGTGACTTTATATAGTGGGACAAATATTGGATCACTGATGCCATGCGTCATGGCAGAGACAGTAGGGCCTGGAGATAAAACTACCTGGGGCGAGAAGGCATCTAGCTTATTTGATTTAGACTCAGCCAAGCTACCATCTACCCAAGGTTCCATAGCAGAAGCCATGTTCAACGATTTTTCCAGATGTGTGTTCTTGGGGACCAAACGACCTTGGTCGTACTAATCTAGTTTATCGCGAAATTGATACGGGTGGTAGTACACCCATCCGCCAATCCACCAAGAAGAGTACCTATCATTCCACCCTAGGAAAGAAATGAGAAGTGCTGTGAAAGAGATGAGTAAAAATGATGTCATTCAACCCTCAACCTCCCCATAAAGCTCACCCGTTGATATGGTGAAGAAGAAAGATGGTGGCACTAGGTTTGGTATATATTATCGGTGGCTGAACGATATTACAAAGAAGGACGCGTATCCCCTCCTCGTATAGACGATCTAATGGACTATATAGAAGGTGTGAAGCTATTTTCCACAATTGATATGGTGAGTGGCTACTGGCAGCTTGAGGTTGCTCCTCAGGATCGTGAGAAGACCGCATTTACAACAGGAGGTGGTGGGCTGTGGGAGTTCAAGGTGCTTCCCTTTGGAGTTTGTAATGGCCCAAGCACGTACCAAAGATTGATGGATCTAGTTATCTGGCCTCCAGTGGGATACGGCATTGGTGTACCTGGATGATGTAATCGTGATTGGGACATCAGTAGACTAGGTGAGGTGTTCAAGAGGTTACGGGAAGCTGGCCTAAAAGTGAAACCATTGAAATATAATCTCTTTCGAACAACTGTGAAGTTTCTGGGACACGTTATTTCAAATGAAGGTGTGGCCACTGATCTAGAAAAAGTTCGTGCAGTGGTGGACTATCCCATACCTAGTGATATCACTGAACTCAGGGCATTTCTGGGGATATCTTCATATTACAGACGTTATGTAAAGGGATTTTCAAACATGGCGGCACCCCTGTATCATTTTACACAAAAAGTAGATAGGTTTAAATGGAGTGAACCGTGTGATTGTTCCTTTAAACAGATGACACAACGTCTCACATTCTTGCCTATCCAAGGATGGACACTGACTTTATCTTGGATACAGACTCAATTGGGACAAGCATCTGAGCTATTTTAAGTCAAGTACAGAAGGGAGAAGGACGCTTAGTATTCTACCTTAGTCGAGCGCTAACAAAGGCTGAACGTCGCTATTGTGTAACTAGAAGAGAGATGTTGGCTTTGGTGTATGCAACTCGACACTTCCGGAGTTATTTATACGGCAACACGTTTAAAGTACGCACAGACCACAACTCTCTTCGTTGGATGCAGCAGTTGAAAGAACCTGAAGGGCAGGTTGCCCGGTGGCTAGAGAAATCGGCTGAATTTGAGTTCATGATAGACCATCGTCCTGGAAAGAGTCACGGAAATGCTGATGGACTGTCACGTTTGCCATGTAAACAATGTGGGCAGGAGGATCTGCCGGTATCCACTATATCTCAAGATGACTCAAGCTGGGCACTTCATTGGTCAGACACGAACCTTATATTGATACAGGGCGCTGATGAAGCCATCGGACACATTGTTAAACTAAAGCGGGAAGACAAGGAGAAACCAACCGCCTGTGAAGCATCCAGTAGAGGAGAGAGCTACATGAGGCTGTGGGTGCAGTGGAAACGACTTGAATCACATCGGGACCTTCTGTACCGTAGCTGACTGGAAGAAAATAAGCCGGATATACTTAAACTTGTAGTACCACGTCAACTATCTACCTATATTTTAAGATCGTTGCATGATGCGGTTACTGGTGGCCACTTAGGTGTTACACAGACTTTAGAGAAAATCCGACATAGGTTCTATTGGCCAGGGATGACCAATGATGTAGAGCTGTGGTGTAGATATTGTTATGAGTGCACGAGAAGGAAATCACCGACCACCAAGCTGAGAGCACCCCGTGAGACCTACCTTGCAGGATTTCCCCTCCGGCGTGTACAGTAGCAGCATGGCTTCTTTGGTGCTGACTGACAGCTCACAGCTGACTTCTAATGGCTTTTAAAAATTACCAGACCAAATTATGTATCCCTACGCCAAACCATATGATCTGAAAAAACATGTGTTTAGCAGCTGTCACTTCTGACAGTCAAAATTTGGGTACATACCTAAATGTTGACTTCAGCTGTCAGCTGTGAGCTCTCAGTCAGCACCAAAGAAGCCACGGGGCTACTGTAGCTGCGGATATTCTGGGACCCTTGCCAAAAACAGTACAAGGAAACAAATACATTATTGTTGTGACTGACCACTTCACCAAATGAATGGAGGCCTATGCTATGTCAGATATGGAAGCATCAACCGTAGCTAAGCTTATTGTGGAAGAGTTCATCTGCCGGTTTGGTGTGCCAGTGGAACTTCATACAGATCAAGGATGACAGTTTGATTCTAAGCTATTTCAAGAAATGTGTCGACTTCTTGGGATAGAGAAAACTCGCACAACTCCATACCACCCTCAGTCAGATGGCCTGGTAGAAAGATTCATTAGAACTCTATGTGCAATGCTTTCCCAGTACGTCAACAAATCTCAGGACAACTGGGATAAGGCTCTGCAACAAGTTCTACAAATATAACGGTCCAGTCCACAAGGTTCGACCAAGTTCACCCCTTACTATCTCATGTTCGGTCGGGAGGTACGGTTACCAATTGACGTGATGTATGGAGAACCAGAGCCTGCCGACAGTGTCGTAGAGTATGCTCGGTAGTTAAGAACAAATTTAGAAACTGCACATCGTTTGACGCGAAAACATCTCGGCAAAACACATCGGGTGAAAAAAGATGTGTACGACTGGAAGTGCATGTGTAGTGCCTATAAGGTTGGTGATCGTATGTGGCTGCACCAGCCAGCAGTCAGAAAAGGAACCTCACCTAAACTGCACAGGGCATGGGAGAAAAGGAACCTCACCTAAACGGCACAGGGCATGGGATGGCCCATAATTGGTATTACCATCATATCAGATGTAGTCAACCGCATTCAACGTGAATCACCCAAGTGTAGGATTTAGCTTAGATTTTTATAATGAAGGTGAAACAAAAACTAATAGTCCGTAATAATTTGTGCTACCCAGGATTATTCCAGGGAGACGCTATCCTGCGAGGCAGAGGAAGCCCATGGGATACTATCTGGACGTGTGATCATAATGATTTTCCTGTGGGGGAAAAAGACAATAACTCTCAGTGTGGTGTATTATAGTGGCTCAGGAGAGCCTCTTAAAATATTGGGAGGGAATAGTTTAACGGATAGTTATAGTGACAATTTTGCGAGTGTAGTGAGCGTACCCACCTCTGTAACGGGAATGTGGAAAGAGGGGGTGGGGTGCACAGGTGCGAATAGCCAGGTAGTAAATAGTCTTCTTGTGAGTGCGTTTGGGACTGGTGGTGTTAAACTAGAGTCGTGGACACGGTAACCAAGTATCGTACGTGTATATATTGATGTATAATAGTTGTACCAATGTTTGCACTCTTAAGTGTAAATACACATATAATTTGTAATTATAATTTAAAATTGGTAAATCACGTTACAGCTGCAACTATCCACTAGTGTGGGTGTATATATATTTATAGTTGTTGTATTACTGTCTTAATATAATGTATTTAAAGTACTGATCGGGGAGGGGATAGGAGGGGGGTCGTGCCTGTAGGCGATGAAGGTCAGCCGTAAGCAAAGCTAGGGGTCTTCTATAAAACCACGTAACCCTTTTTTTTCTTACTTTTTATAACCCCTCCTCCCCCTATACAACACCAAGTAGACATTTAGCTTGACCACCCCCTCTCCCCTCCCCCTCCAACCTGTGTTACCTAACTTTTACTTTTAACATCAAGAGTGAGTCTTCATTTCAAAAAAAAGTTTTTCTGACACTAAAAGAGGGATTTTAATAACACTTGGATTTAATTTTAAATTCTGATTATAAAATATGTTTTTAAAAACATCAAAGATAATATTATTTTTTTCAAAATTAGTATAAGATCTGTGTTACGTAACAATGTGATATACCCTCCCTCCCCTCATGTAAAACCATGCAGGTATTAGAGCTTCCCCCTCCCTCTCAATAGCATTACGTAGTTTAGGGATTACACCTTAGGGCTTAGGTCTACATCACTTTTAAAGTTCACATACATAAACTTAATTTTATTATTATTATTATTATTATTATTATTATTATTAGCACCGCGTCTTACTACCCGTTCGGGTTATACGCACTTACGCTAATGTGTAATGGTAGGGTGATTGTGAGATGGAATGGAAGACCTACAGTTTAACGTGGAATCCGAACCACGGTGGAGGCCTGCAATTCCCCATATTCACAAGATGTCTTGTCAGAGGTGAAGGAAGGGTTTGGTAATCAGATAAATCTATGCTGGGACCGAGGATTGAACCCCGGCCGCTGGCATAGAAGTCTGACCACCTTACCGCTAGACCGCCAGGTCTTGATTCTTCACTAAGAAAATGTGTCGCTTAGGCGACTGTTTCTCAGAGATGTCCCGTGTATATATGAGTAGTTGTGAAACTTCAGACTCCAGTTGATTCAGGATAAAGATTGAAATTGTGTACATATAGCGAGTAGTGAATGCTAGGGAAAGGGAAAACCGGTGAATGGGGGGGGGGGAGGTGCTTTTCAAAATACCATCTCGAGGGAAAACAGGGAGAGAGTGAGTGAGAGAGAGAAAATACAGGAGTGGGATAATGGAGGGCTTAAAGAGGAGCTTTTTACTTATTTTTTTCGAAAAGAAAAAAAATCTTGTAAAAGTGAAGTGAAATCAAAAATACGCAAGACTGGAGAAATAAGAAGTTAAGGGGAGAAAAAGGGGAAGACTGTTCGTCGGTGTGTTTTTATTTGGAGAACGCACTCTTTCCGCTCGAATTATTCTCGGACGGTTCCTATTGGCCAAATTAGTGTTTTGTAGGACTAGGGATGGAAGGGGCAACCTCCTCCCCTCTTTCATATGGCTGTGGTCAGTCTCACACAACGGGAGTAGCTCCCTGAACAAGCTGTGCCAGGGGTGGTTTTACCTACTGGGGGAAAACTCGAGTTGTGTGCTAGGGGTGGTTTTACCTGGAAAACTAGAGTTGTGTGATAGGGGTGGTTTTACCTACTGGGGGAAAACTCGAGTTGTGTGCTAGGGGTGGTTTTACCTGGAAAACTAGAGTTGTGTGATAGGGGTGGTTTACTT
>CABEEJ010000021.1:36937-66175 GCA_901482245.1 Timema douglasi | reverse complement strand
CCCCCCCGTCCGGACTTTAAATCATCACTGTGAAAGGGGAAATTCATATTTCACCAATGATACCTTCTTTTTTTTGCGGCCATGTTGGGCCTTAGCTTAGTAGGCAGACGCTACCGACTTAACTAAAGGGTCGGACAGAAAGTAAATAATTTATCTAACAGATTTGAATAAGGTATGAGGCATATCTGTGTTTGGACAGCTTGGTGGTGCACATTACTTGTACACCCGTAACTAAACTTAGGGCCAGTCTTATGACTACCGGATAAATATTGATATCTGGAGGTTAAAGTTAGCTACCAGATAAAGGTTATGAGCCAATATTTTACGCGTAATATGAACTAAATTTATCTGTTGGATAGTTATCTGTAGGATAAATATATTTTTATGCATAAAACGCAAGGTTGGTACTGTTTTTACTGGTGCGCACATGCGTACAACCTGGTTAGTAGCTACAACGCTTAACATTTTGTTAAATAATGGCGGTTAAACGAGTGTGAGTAAACAGATGTCTTCACGTGGGCACAGAAGCTAGGTTGTCTTGCAAGTATTAATTTCGGTGTCTGCCAAAATATGGTCAATAGTTCGGTATAACGTTTACAAATTTCATTTATTGTACTAACATTTAAATAATTTGTTATTATACTCTACAAATTTGATTAAAGTGTGACTTAAATGTTCTAACTTTATAAGCGTATAACCAGCACGGATAGTAAGACGCGGTGCTAAGTATGATTATTCTAACTTTATATATAGTTAGAGCCTAAGCCTGTGCCTACTAAACACCTGAAGCAAGATTTTAAACTAAAAACAGATTCTAATAGGCTAAAAATAGTGAAAAACAACGCGTAACTATGGCAACGTCCATTTTAACTTTCAGATAAAAGCTATTAGGTACTTAAACCTCCTGATAAAAATGTGATAGATAAATACATTTTATCTGGCAGTCATGAGACGAACTTTTAACTTATAAACCAGATAAAAATATTTATCGGCCAGATTAATATTTATCCAGGAGTCATAAGACCGGCCCTTGGTATCATCTCTGAGCGAATCAAATATCTTGTGGAGAAAATATTTATCTTCATTCTCTTTCGGCTGTTGCTGAATCTTCTAGTTTTCAGATATGTCGGAAGATGGTGTGATCGGTTAAGAAGTAGCTGCTGGCAACATCGACGAACCAGATTTATAAAATGTGTCTTAAATTAAAGGGAACATGGACCAAAAGAAAACAAGAGAATGATAGCAGCGTTTCCCATTAGTAACCATGCAGTTTCTTCAGATATGATATCTAGTTTAGGTAACTTATAGCTAACGCGTGAATTAAACTTAATAGTTAATTTTGACTTACAATAGGACCAATTAGAAGCCCAACAAAAACATTAAGCATAGATGTGATTTACTCTTTGTAACATTACACGAATACTAAGACTGGGCGCACACCAAAAAAGCACAACAATACAAAGCAAAAGCGTTTATGTTGTATTATGCCTGGAAACCATACCAGTTAGTCAAAAATCAGTAGTTAAAGCAAATTGTCTCGGCATCATTCGAAAAGCAAAATCACCACAAAGCTCACATAGTCATGCTCCGGACCTAAAATGGGGCGATGTTTCGAGGGAAAAGATTTCTGTCTGCGCATGCTCCAGCCCTACCAACAGTGTATAATACGTGCACGGCCAGTATTGCTGATTGACTGGGACAGTCATCCCTCAGCAGTTCATTCACCAACAAGTTTATAGTGTTCTCTTCCGTCCTCTCAATGTTTATCGGGTGCACCCGACAAATTCTCTCAGTATGTTGTTCAGAGAACAACAACCACAGCAACGTCCTCGTCAGACATTGGACCACTTCGAAGTGTGGGAAAAGACTGCATCATCCCTTCCCTCCAATGCTTTGTTTTGCTGTACACTTTTCGTTTTGTTTTTAAAAAAATGTTTTTAGCCAATTCAAAGCTGTTTGGAGTAAAATGTTTTGCTCAGAAGCAAAAACCCCTTTGCTTTGTTTCACTGTGCTTTTTTTGGTGTGCGCTCAACAAAAGGGAACAACCTCATAATCATAACATAGGAATACCGCTCAATTCTCTTAAATACCCCGCGTTCCCTCCTCTTTTCTTTTACCTGGAGCAACATTGGTTACATCAAAGTTACCACCCGTAACTAAGGCGTACAGTAAGTTGGATTTTAATCAACTTCAATAGCCTGGTTGGGTGTAATGAGGGTGTTTCTTTTTCTCCTTAATCATTTCTCCATTTCTACGCAAATGTGGGTACACTTCCTACTAATGTAACCTTACCCATCCCTAACACAAAGCGCAATCAGTATATATGCCTATAGCCCAGACAGTGAGCAGGATGTGGTGCTAAAAATAACAAAAATTTAAATTTAAAAATGTACTGTTTTTGGAACACTCAACCATTAAAGCTCGTAATAATGGCCAAGTTAACAAATACCCTTTAAATGAACTAACGTGCCCTAGCGATGAGCAACAACAAAGACATATAATATTTAATTCACATTAAATTTAACAATAAATAGAGGTTTATAGTGTTACGGGAACAATATGATAACATTTTACAAGTTTAATAAATAGGTTTATTTTTACAGAAAAATGAGATTTGGAAGTACATAGAATTATAGTTAGAAAACTTTACAAACTGTCCATTGTTTAGCCATAAGATTGTGAACGGTTACAATAATACAATACATAGCTCGACAAAGGAGCATCAGATGTGAAGCACCTAGGTACATCCTATTACCCACACATATGGTAATTTGTGTTATCATGAAGCTTGTACCTCGTTAAAGCAGTGTATATTCTATTTAATCGTATGCAATAAAGGCAGCGACTCCACACTTCTAACCCGCCTCGGTGGCGTAGTTGGCTAAGGCGCTTGTCGTGTTGAAGCTCGACTGCTGAGGACGGGGAGATCAAGGTTCGAATCTCGGTCGGGTGAACTGGGGGTGGTTTTTCCTAAATGGTTTTCCACTCAAATGCGGGTTCACTTCCTCTAATTCAACCTTCCCAAGTCCTAATCCATTAGAGTAATTAGAACTTAAAGCGTATAACCCGAACGGGTAGTAAGACGCAGTGCTAAATATTATTATTATTATTATTATTATTAATCCACGCTTATATAACTAAGTGGTGGCACTCAAATCGAAATTCAAACTTAATATACGTTATTTAACACCAGTCAACTGACTGAGACTAGCAGAAACTTCTCTCAACTAAACTTACAAAAACAAGCCACACAAAATTAGTCCTATTTTAAGGAGCTATGGGGTAGGTAATTAGCAAGAGCTAATAAGAGTAAGTTAACTCCAATAAAAGACAAAACAGGGCATTATAACGTTATACCCTCCTAGAAAAACTACAATATTACAAACAATACTTGGTGAACTACCAGGAAAACTAGCTGTTATTAATACTATGTCTGGACTCTTCCTAATTAGTACTGCCTGAGCAATCAATGGTATCTTTAATCTGTTTTCCTACTAATAGGGGACAGCAATAATATCCATAGTAAAAATAAGTATTATTAACGTTAAAGGCTCCACAAAAGCACCAAACACAACAGTAAAACCCCGCGGGCCACTACTTTGAACTAGTAGCACTTCCACAGGTTGCGCATCGCAAGCCGGTACACCAGTTAGACTCATCAGAGACAAACGTCAATTACCGACCCAATTAGGTCGTGAAACAAAGCAATAGATAACCGGATCTCGTCCAATATTAAGTTATATTCTTTAAACTAGCCGCATCATGGTTATATAGTCTAAGGAGTCTAAACATGACCCTAATATTTGCGACTAAGGTCCAGTTTCATAGTCAAATTTAGTACGCCTCAAGTGCGGCGCTACACTAAGTCCAAGACGACACCTACCTAAACCAGAATGGAATGGGCCGTTCTCGCATAGGAAACTGGCCCATTCCATTCGAGTTTAGGTAGGTGTCGTCATGTACTTAGTGTAGCGCCGCACTTGAGGCGTACTAAACTTGACTATGAAACTGGCCCTAAGTCTAATAGACATAGAATGTTAGTGCATAAGGCTATATATACACTATGCCATATGGGCATAGGGAAACAAGGCTGTAAAACTGACACACTAATCTTATGTCATAAGGACATTGAACAAAAGAGCTCAACGCTCAAAAATGTAAACTATGCCTGAAGGGCATAGGGACACAAGTCAGTAATACCAACATACACAAACTCCGTAATTCCTCAATACTTATAACATCATCCATAGCTAATTATGCGGCGAGGGGGTGACTCAGACGCCGCAATCATCGTGGCCTTCTGTACGTCTTACTCGTTTGAAGCGTGTGAAGCTCTTATCTCAGTTCCTCCGTCAATTGATAACAATAGAATAGGTGAACGTGAACCGAGGACAGGACCATTTATACCAGCGAGACTAATAATATTTGGCAATGATTCGCAATGTACGAAAAAAGGGGGACGGGGGATTGCATCAGAGATCACGCTAGCTGACCACTAGCGCTAGCTAATGCTTGATGGTATGCTCTGGAAGTGTTAGAAGTGTGGCTCGTGTTGGTTGGTCTTCCTAGTCGAGTTGTCTCGTTCGCTGGGGTAACTTTTTGCTCAGAACTGGGCGTCTCCCGCTTGTGATATCGCAGTGAGTTTATATCTGCCACACATTATTATAACTTTATTAGAACTTTAAAATGAAGCTTAAAAAGAAAAAGTGTAATGAGGTGTATTGGATAGAAATAGTTCAAGAGAGGAAAAGATTTTAATGGGGTGGACTGGATAGAACTAGCTCAAGATAGGAATAGAGTGTAATGAGAGGGACTGGATGGAAATAGTTCAAGAAAGGGATAGAGTGTGATGAGGTGGAGTGAATAAAATTAACGGAGGATATAGATAGGGTGTAATTAAGTGGACTGGATAGAACCTGCTCGAGATATGGATAAGGTGTAATGAATTGGACTGGATAGAACCAGATAGGGATAGGCTGTACTGAATTGGACTGGATATAACTAGCTCGAGATAGGGATAGGGAGTAATGAATTGGACTGGATAGAACCAGCTCGAGATAGGGAGAGGGTGTTATGAAGTGGACTGGATAGAACCAGCTCGAGATAGGGACAGGGTGTTATGAAGTTAACTGGATAGAACCAGCTCGAGATAGGGACAGGGGGTAACGAAGTGGACTGGATAGAACCAGCTCGAGATAGGGGTAGGGTGTAATGAAGTGGACTGGATAGAACTAGCTCGAGATAGGGATAGGGAGTAATGAATTGGACTGGATAGAACCAGTTCGAGATAGGAACAGGGTGTAATGAATTGGACTGGATAGAAGTAGTTCGAGATAGGGAGAGGGTGTAATGAATTGGACTGGATAGAAGTAGTTTGAGATAGGGAGAGGGTGTAATGATGTGGACTGGATAGAACCAGTTCGAGATAGGGACAGGGTGTAATGAATTGGACTGGATAGAAGTAGTTCGAGATAGGGACAGGGTGTAATGAATTGGACTGGATAGAAGCAGCTCGAGATAGGGATAGGGTGTAATGAATTGGACTGGATAGAAGCAGCTCGAGATAGGGATAGGGTGTAATGAATTGGACTGGATAAAAATAATAAAGATAGGGGTGGGTTGTACTGAGGTGTATTGGATATAACTAGCTCAAGCTAGGGCATCATAAAGGGGACTGAACTAGTTCAAGAAAGGGATAGGTGGCGTACTTTTGTAAGCACGGTAGTGAGTTTTCTAGTTGCTAATTCTATAAAGTAACGATTTTTTATCACAATTTATTGTTCCCGAAGAGTATATATAATTTACTTTTTTAATTATATAAAGTAATGCATAAACTTTCACCGATAAAAACTACACAGGTAATTAATTATTCATACTGCTTTGACAAAATCAATCAGAGATATTCATTGAAATTTCGCTTTAAAATTACAATCTTGTATTGTATACTTGAGAGCATAACATCCCTTCCACGTCACAGACGGCTGTGTTATCTGATAGCTCACGATAGCTTTGATCGCTAATATGTAGCTGACGTTATCACACGTCCATCACAGACTCATCCTTAAAATATGAGTGAAGAATGGCTCTGATGAGCACGTAACGAATCCTATACAGACAGACGGCATCGAAAAAAAATAATACTTTTTTTGTGTTCAGGGGGTCATGAAAAATCGGCATTCATCAAAATATAGAGTTCGATATTTTTAACGATCACAATACTTCCTCTATCCTAGTCGTATGAGCAAGTAAAAAAATATAATCTCGTGGTGCTATGTAAATACGGACGTAACCGGTACGAAACATATAAAAAAAATCACCGCATCTTTATTGGTAAAGGATTCTTCCACCAGCTGACGGTAAAAATAGGGAGTGTCAAAAAAATAGGTACTTTCTTTCTCTCATATAGTGTCACCATTTTCTTTAAAAGAAGAAAGTACAGCAAAAAAAAATTGTTACCATAATCCTTCTCTTGGAGACGCTTACTTCTCCAGCTCTTATTTCTCTCTCTAACTCCCAAGGGAAGATCATCGCCTGGTGCTATCTTCCATCTACCTCAGACTTCTGGTAGCGTCAATGACGTCTCACTCGCTCCAAGACAGTAACTTTAACATTTTTACTATGCGTCGGATTGACGAGGTAGAATGGGGAGAGGTTAGGGAGGTTTGTCTTGTCTCTCTCAGTCGTAAAGAGAGAAAGAGGGAAAGGAAATAGTTTGTAAAGGAGTAAAAAATAAAAAATAAAAATGTTCACACAGCCATCCTGTTTTGAAAACAGTGTGTTCTCAACACGTGAGATGGTGAAGGGGTGATGGGTGTAAGTTAAGAGGGTGGAGTGGGAGGGAAAAGAAATCCCCAGTTGATGAAAAGCAAACACCGGTGCGCGTTGGATTTAAGCTGCTGATTTCCAGTAGCGGTGGGTCCCCCTCCCCCTACCACCCTTCACACCTTAAGACCATCCCCGTTATCCCTTGGAGCGGCTACACACACACACAAACACACACACACACACATATCTCTGGGGTCCACATCTTAGCGTCTCTAGCCTCTCAGCGCTCCACCATTGATAGGTTCTTGTAGCTTAGTCCCCCTGTATTTGGAATAGCGGAAAGACGGTTCTTGTCTGGTTTGGATCAGATTATTTCTTTTTGTACGTACATGTACTAAACGCATTAGTGTGTCCTATGCTAATGCTTCTGGTAGCCTCTAAGTTCTAGCATACCCTAAAACATGTGGTCACTTGTCACCTCTTAGTTCCAACTTCTAGCGTACCCTAAACTTGTCTAGTCACTTGTCACCTTTTAGTTCTAACTTCTAGCGTACTCTAAACTTGTCTAGTCACTTGTCACCTTTTAGTTCTAACTTTTAGCGTACTCTAAACTTGTATAGTCACTTGTCACCTTTTAGTTCTAACTTCTAGCGTACTCTAAACTTGTCTAGTCCCTTGTCACCTTTTAGTTCTAACTTCTAGCGTACCCTAAGCTTGTCTAGTCACTTGTCACCTCTTAGTTCCAACTTCTAGCGTACTCTAAACATGTCTATTGTCACCTCTTAGTTCTAACTTCTAGCGTACTCTAAACATGTCTATTGTCACCTCTTAGTTCCAACTTCTAGCGTACCCTAAACTTGTCTAGCCTCTTGTTTCACCTTATTTTTAACATACCCTAGACATGTCTAGTCTCGTGTCACCTCTTAGTTCTAACATACCCTAGACATGTCTAGTCTCGTGTCACCTCTTAGGTCTAACATACCCTAGACATGTCTAGTCTCGTGTCACCTGTTAGTTCTATCATACCCTAGACATGTCTAGTCTCGTGTCACCTGTTAGTTCTAACATACCCTAGACATGTCTAGTCTCGTGTCACCTGTTAGTTCTAACATACCCTAGACATGTCTAGTCTCGTGTCACCTCTTAGTTCTATCATACCCTAGACATGTCTAGTCTCGTATCACCTGTTAGTTCTATCATACCCTAGACATGTCTAGTAGAAGTGCATGAAGCTTCTAAACTTTGACTTGGATTTGAACCAAATATCAGCTTTGACTTCGAAAAAAAAAACGGCTTCGGTAATTATTACAAATCTTCGCCAACAATGGTCAATTAGTGTCATTCTGCGCTGTTATTTACAGTACAAAACAATATTCACGTGGAAAAAATTGAAGTAATTGAATTGTGTGTAAATTGATTTATCAAAATAAAACTAAATATTAATAACAATTGTGGAATAATATATTTTACAATTAATTTTAGTACATAAAGTTATATAAAAACCAAAATATTATATTTTTTCAATCATAAAACAGATAACAAAAAATAATCGAACCTTGATTCGACTTCGAGAATAAGTTTCATATACTCGATTCAATCTCGCTTCGAATTGAAAAAGTAGACTTCGCACACCCCTAAAGTTTAGTAGTATCTTGTCCCCTAGTATCTATAACAGCTCTAGTCTATGGATATTTATATAGATTTTATAATTAACAAAAAACATTTTAGCCAAAATGAACAAAATATTGCTCTAGTAAATAGGTTACCTTTATTTTAAATTTCTCTACAGTACTTGAAGATGTAAATGGGCACCTTGGAGTTGTATCTGGAACTTTTAAAATGTAATTCTCGGGGCGGATCTGCTGAAGAAAGAGAGCTTCCTGATTCTAGAAGAAATAAAATCTCTCTGTGCGGGACAGCGAACCAGAGGGCGTATGGTCGGACTACCACATTATCCGTGCTGGCATATGGCCGGACCACCACATTATCCGTGCTGGCGTATGGTCGGACTACCACATTATCCGTGCTGGCATATGGTCGGACTACCACATTATCCGTGCTGGCGTATGGTTGGACTACTACATTATCCGTGCTGGCGTATGGTCGGACTACCACATTATCCGTGCTGGCGTATGGTCGGACTACCACATTATCCGTGCTGGAATATGGTGGGACTACCACATTATCCGTGCTTGCGTATGGTCGGACTACCACATTATCCGTGCTGGCGTATGGTTGGACTACTACATTATTCGTGCTGGCGTATGGTCGGACTACCACATTATCCGTGCTGGCGTATGGTTGGACTACCACATTTATCCGTGCTGGAATATGGTCGGACTACCACATTATCCGTGCTGGCGTATGGTTGGACTACCACATTATCCGTGCTGGCGTATGGTCGGACTACCACATTATCCGTGCTTTCGTATGGTTGGACTACCACATTATCCGTGCTGGCGTATGGTCGGACTACCACATTATCCGTGCTTGCGTATGGTCGGACTACCACATTATCCGTGCTTGCGTTTGGTTGGACTACCACATTATCCGTGCTGGAATATGGTCGGACTACCACATTATCCGTGCTGGCGTATGGTTGGACTACCACATTATCCGTGCTGGCGTATGGTTGGACTACCACATTATCCGTGCTTGCGTTTGGTTGGACTACCACATTATCCGTGCTGGCGTATGACTGGATCTATCTCATTGTTGCGCGCGTATGGTCGGATTCTACCAATATATCCGTGAGTTCAACCCCAGAATGCAGGGCACAATTGTTTTAGGGCACACTCTCTTCGGTGGGCGTGTGGTTTAAGGCGTCAATCTCACAATAGACTATACTGCTGATGATGGTGATATTGGGGTTCAAATCCGTGTCCAGTGTAGTGAGGGTGATTTTCCCTAAATCATTTTCCATTCTTCCTCCTCTAAAATGTTGGTATACTTCCTCTAATTTAACCTAACCTCATCTTTAACACATTGTTGTAGTTAGTACGTTTGTGTATAACCCGAACGGTTAGTAAGACGTGGTGCTAAAAAAGAAAGTGTTCGTATACCGTAATTTCCCTGTGGTTCAACTAGCTTGCCAAACCCCGACATAAAAAATGAGACAGTTGCTTCAAAGACTGGTACGTGTCCGGCATAACCTCCAAGCAGGCCAAGATATCAGAGTGGTACCCTCTCCCACCCCCTGTCCACTGCTCCCCCCTCTTCCACTCCATTTAGAGACCAACAAACTGGAGGCTCTCCCTGTCCCGAACGTCCGACGCGTCATCAGTCTACAAGCCTTCTGGCCCCATTAGACTACCTGGGAATCTTGTTTATATGCGGTGGTCATCCTCAGTGTCTGTAACACAGTATCTCATCTTCGTTTCATCCCCTTATCCTCACCCTCCTCCTTCTGAACCACTATCTACTACCCTCCAATCCTCAATTTAAACTGTTACAAACTTTATGCGCAGTAGAATCGAATGCAGGTAACTCTGGTCACTGCGCTTTTATTTCAAAATCTCTTTTCGGGAGGCTCCGGGGTTTGATGCCTGAAATAAATGTTTTTTCTCTCTGTCAATCAATTGATTTTCTATCCTCTTTTTACCAGTCTTTAAAGTTTGGCCTCACGATCCTATTCGATCCCAATGGCAAGATAGTTTAAGTCATTGACACTTGGATTAGACACTAGGACTCATATCGGTCTCAGTAACCTCTTACCCACGCTGGTGGGTACGCGGACTAGACGTCAAGCTCATCTAGTCTGGTTTGTCAGTGACAGAAATGATAAGGTTCCATCCATTCCCCGCCCGGTATATTTAGGGTATTTTTCTCTTAAGCGGTTTTCCCATCCTCCCAACACGCAAATTCGGTACACTTCACTTAAATTCTAACTTCCTCATCCCTACACCCTTGGTGTAATTTAAATGCATATAAGACGTAAGACGAGGTGAAAAATTATATTGGTATTATTATTGTAAGTGGTCCATGGTGGAGCTAGGAAACACGTATTTCCTAAATCGCGTTTCTCTATTCATTTATTTTAGCACCGCGTATTACAGGGTGTTACGCGTTTAAATACACTAATGGGATAGGGAGAAGGAAGGTAGAGTTTATATGAAGTGTAGTCGCATTTCCGTTAAGGGAGAGTAGAAAAAAACATTAATGGAAAACCATCTTCAGGACACCCGACTGGGATTCGAACTCCAACTTCCCCATCATCAGCAGTCCTATTTCGAGAGTTATACCTTGTGCCATTCAAATACTGAACTATGTTAGACTTTTATAAATTATGAATTTTGAACATGCTGCTTCCTTTATATCAAGATATTTGCTCTTTAGTGTTGAGGACTGCTGTCCTTGGTTAAGTTAATTTGTAAACAATCGCTTCGAAACACGTGAGTATTTATAAAATAGGCATATTAGGACACATAGAAGACCTTAAGAGCATCAGCACTTTCCCTTAAGAGTAAAACGTATAAAGAGCGCTCCAACTAAGCGTTATGGTGATATAAGGGCACATAAAGTACCTTATGTTATATGCGCAGTGGTTGAATTTTGCCTCTCCAACTTAGTGACCTTCTCCCTTAACTGTATACCACCCACCCCCTCCTTCTACCCCGCACCTCTTCACTTAAGCCACACATCTCGCTCCCATTCCCACGTCCTATTCCTCCTCACTTCAACCAAACTCCCACCTACTGTCACCCACCTTCCCTCAACCTTTTTAGTGGCGAACACCTTATCGATTTCTCTATTCTGAGGAATGTGGGTAAACCATTTTAGTGAATTATCTTGCACCCATGGCATTTCTAAGAGAACCGAAACTTGTTTTACACAAAAGGTAGGCCTTAAATCGACTGACAGCAGTTGGTAATTTATTATTAGTTCTACCTCAACAATTTTGACACTAGCCTAGCTTGTATTTTATATCGCTCATGCTGTCATGAGACATTCCAAACCCACAAGGTTAGTGGTAAATCTACAAATGATGGTTGGTAGTGGCATTCCTCATCAATTTCAAAATATTTGGTGTAGGACAGTCCCTTCCTAAAAATATTAAATGGAGAGCTTACCCCCTTTGCGAACTAGCTCAACACCAGAAACCATGACGCTGATTTTATTACAAATGGTAATGTAATTTTCCTTTTTTTCACCTCCCCATTGATGTCTCACCTCAAAACCACAGACATAATAGCAAATTACTCATCCGCACCCCATATTCCCTCTTCCTCATCATTCAATAATTTAAAGCTTTCCATTCCCCTTCCAGGCAATTTATGGTACATTTAAACCATCTAATACGCCTTAACCTACAGCTCTCAGCTGATTCAATACCATAACCAAATCCATAACCCTGAAATCCCCTCTCCATCCCATCATCTTCCATCCACCCTTCTACTACACTAATCTCCCGACCCCCAACCTCACCAGTCCCAGAACCCATAATGCTAAATTACCATCTCCAACTCCGTCCCTTTCTTTCTAGCCCTGATCCCACCACACCCAGAACCAATGCGTCAAATTACAACTACAACTCCAACTCCATCGCAACCACCCATCTTCCTAATTGTGGTTGATGACTCGACAATGACCTGACATCATGTGACCCGTGGTTTGATGACGTCCTGAAACCTGACAGCTTGACCTCGTAACGTTGAACTACCCTCGCCAATCCATCCCTCCACCATTATACTACGTGAATCCATAACGTTAAATTGCCATAATCAACCTTATTCCTGTTCTTCTAGTCCCCCTTCACAAACTTCACCACTCCATCATCATATTATCCACCAAAAATAATATATCATAGACATGTCTTATTAATCTTAGAATATAGGAAAAGGAGGTATAAAAAATCCTCTCCTTCCTTCTTCTCTCTTACACCTATATTTGTTCTCCCCCCTCTTCCTTCACAAACCTCACTATTTCACCACAATACCATCCATCGAAAAGAATAATAAGTTATATACCTTTTGTATGGATCCTAAGTTAAGGTAAAAGGAAATATAAACAAAAACCTTCCCTTCCCTAACCCTTCTCTCCATTCTCCTGCTGACAAAACTCTCATCAGAGAAAGACGCCTCCACTTTCCTTTAAACAAGTTCATACAGGTATGATGACCTCCCTATGACGTCATGGATGTGTTAATAGAGGATGCATGTCAAGATAGGCTCTAATCAGACAGGGAAGGATGTCTGAAATTACTGACTATTCGTCTTAATCAGGTGTGTTGAGCATTGAGTTGAAGGGGGTAGTGGGTTTGATTATTGTGCAGGGGTTTGGACGTCATTTTGAGAGCTGTATGTTAGGTTACCCACTATATTGGATAGATGAAGTGCACCAACATTAGCCTTTGAAGTTTTTGAAGTTTGTTGAAGTATATTTTTAGTATGTTTGAATTATTTTCGAAGTCTGTTTGAAGTCTGTTTAAAGTATGTTGAATTATGTTAAAGTCTCTTCAACTCGATTGGAACTTGTTTATTAACTGCTATTTAAATATAATGTACGGTGTGATAAATGAACTATTAAATGTATGTTTCATAGCTCTTATAAATGTAGGATGAATTTAAGTATAGCGCTTTAAAGAAGAAGGTAGAGGACGTCAAGAGTGTTGACTTTTCAGAGAGATGGAGTACATTTTTTAAAGTCTGACTAGAGAATATCTGGAGGTAAATCTCCTGTAAACACATCTATGACGTGATTAGGGGGTCACCATACCTGTATGAACTTGTTTTAAAGCATATGGGGACTTCTTTCTTTAATGATAGTTGCGTCAGAAGGAGGATCGGGTGGAAGGGAAGTAGGGAGTGAGTTCTGTTTTGCTGTATCTCTGTTTCCTCTAACGTAGAATTCGTACAATAGGGTTATTTCATATTATTCTTTTCGATGTATGGTATGGTGTTGGAGTGGAGAATTTCTGAAAGGGGATGAAATAAAAGGGGCATTGAGGAGGGAAGGGGAAAGTTATATTAGTTATACCTTCTATTCCTATACCCTAGGATTTATAGAACATGCCTACAACATATTATTCTTATCGGCGGATAGTATGGTGATGGAGTTGTGAAAGGGGAAGAGTAAATGAATAAGAGGGGTTGGGAAAGGAGAGGGTTTGAGGTGGCGTTGGATATGGTAATTTAAAATTATGGATTCACCTATTATTATGGTGAAGGTGTAGATTGGAGGGGGTAATTCGACGTTACGGGATCTAGCTGTCTAGCTATAGGTCACATGATGTCAGGTTGTTGTGGAGTCATCGATCACATCTTAGGGAGAGGAGTGGTTGGGGTGTAGTTGGAGATGAGTTCTGGGTGTTGTGAGGTCAGGGTAGGAAGAATGTAGTGGCATTAACCATGGTAATTTAAAGCTATGGGCTCTGGGTGTGGTAAGGTAAGGGTTAAGGAAAAGAGGGTGGAGTTGCAGATGGTAATCTAATGTTATGAGGTCTGGGTGTGGGGGTCGGAAGATGAAGGTGGTAGAAGGCTGAGTGGAAGATGATGAGGCTGGAGAAGGGATTTCAGCATTATAGGTTTGGTTGTGGTGTTGAATCGACCTGAGAGCTGTAGGTTAAGACGTATTAGATGGTTTGAGTGTAGCAGCATTTGCCTGGAATGGTGAAGGGTAAAACTAACTTTTAGACGATTAGGAAGAGGGAGTTTGGAGTGCGGATGAGTAATTTGCCATTCTGGGTGTGGTATTGAGGTGAGACATCGATGAGGTGCTTAGAATGTCTTATGACAACATGAACGATAGAAAATAATAAGCTAGGCTAATATATAAACTGTTGAGGTAGAACTAATAAAGGGTTACCAAGTGATGTCAGTCAATTTTATCTTTTGTGTTAAAAATGTTTGTTTTTCTTCGAATTGCCAATGACGCAAGATAGCTCACTAAAATGGTTTACCCATATCCCTCAGAAGAAATAAATAAATAAGATGTCACCACTAATGATGATGAGTCCTAACAAGTTGAGTGACGAGAGTTGACAGCGGGAGGAGTCTGGTTTAAGTGAGGAGGGGGAAGGATGACGAGGGGTAATAGCTGGGGAGATGTCTGGTTGTAGCTAAGAGATGCAGAGGGGGAAGGAGGAGTAGGAGGGGTTACAGCTGCGGGGGCGAAGATCACCAGGTGAGAGGGGCATGATACAACGTGCCATGCATGAAATATAAGGTCTTCTATGTGTCCTAGTATCACCTTGTCGTTTAGTCGGAGAACACCTTATACATTTCTCTTATGAGAAAATGCTGTTGCACTTAAGGTTTTCTATGTGTTCTACTGTGCCAATTTTAAAAATACTCCCGTGTAAACTATTCAAACCAATTACGTCACACCTAGTTAAGATACGATTACCCAGCTTATTGTATTTACATTTTATTTGGCGAGTCTTAAAGATAATATATAATCGAAGTAGAAACAATTAGTTCTTAAATAATCCTAAAAGAGTCTTACATTTACCAAAAGCTATATTTTTATCTTAAAGATTTGTTTTTTATAAATGTATTTTTTATAAATCATCTACAATTCACGAAAATGTCCTGTAAGAATCTTCCTGCCCAAATGTATATTAAACAAAGTCCGTGGTAGCTCACGCCACTCTCGCAGTAGACTAGACTGCCGATGACGGGGTGTTTGATGTTCGAATTTCGGCTGGGTGTACTGAGGGTGGTTTTTACAAAATATTTTTCTACCCTCCCTTCACGCAAATGAAGGTACACTTCCTATTATATAATCTTTCTAATCATCCTTAAAATCATTAGCGTAATTAGTACGTAAACATATAATCCAAATGGTTAGTAAGACGCGGTGCTAAGACACACACATACATATAGCGCTTAAAGCGCTTAAGTGAGTCAAGTTAAGATACAACTGGCATAAAAAAAAATCTTCAAAATCCCCAAGTAGACAACGTCATTAAGTATTTATCTACGAGTGACTAATACTGTTCCAGCAGCTAATACACAGAAATATCGCTGTCGTCTTCCAACCAATGGTTCCCGAAAAGACACCCTCAGAACTGTGGTTCCGCCGCATGAATAATACATCCACACGGAAATATTGAAAATTGAAGGAAGGAAAAGAAAGTAAGTCGTGGGGGAGTGAAAGAAAGTGGAGGGAGGGAATGCCGGGAAAAATAGAGAGTGGCTCTGAGCCAGGGCTAGGATGAAAAGAATGAACTATTTGTTTTTAGGTGTATGTGTGCGCTTAGACTTGTTATTCGTATACTTAGAATGGTTAGTTTCTAGTTTAGGCCTGTTATTTGCAAAATTATAATGTTTATTTGTATATTTAGGCTGGCTATTCTTAGCTTAGGCTTGTTATTCGTAAACTTAAACTTTATATTCGTATACTTAGAAATAATATTCCTAAACTTAGGCCTGCTATTTCTATACTTTTAAACTGGCTATTTGTAAATTTAAGCTTGCTATTCGTATACTCAGCCGTATTCGTTAATTTCAGATTATTTTTCGTAAACTTAGGATGGCTAAGTCTATTACTACGACTACTCGTATTATGGTGGGATTTTTTTTATATATGCACACCATGATGTTACTATTCGTCCGAGATATCAACATTATTTTAATTCCAAACAGAGTTACACACAGTAGACGACTTACAAGCTAATTTCACTTGGAACACTCAACACTAGACTAGGCCAGACCCCCTTGTAATTTTATGTATCCCCCTTTATGGGCTTCATATATACGAATAAGAACTTTTATTAGCTAAAGCAATGGCACCATTTTCTAGAGGAAATCATCCCCTCCCAGAAAAATTAGATTTCTACGTCCTTTAGGGTATCGGATGATCTTGATTACCTTCTTCCTTTTCTAGGTGGAGCCAATATTTCTCTAAGCACTTCATAAGACTCGTTTGAGCGTCCGCCTACTGATTCAGGAGTCTCGGTTTCAATTCTCGATGAGGAGTACCTACCATTCTCGTGGGCTAGTCTCCCCCCTCCCCCCTCTCTGCTGGTGGCGAGTGACATGTGAAAGCTTCTAGCACACATCTCGTAGGTAAACATAACTCTACGTATCACGTGACACAAGGGGAGAGGAGGGTGTGTGAAGGATTCACATTTCACGCTCAAACAATACTTCAAATAGAATCGTAAGACATCTGAGGCGTGATACTTTTTCAAAAGATTTGCTTTGTTTATTTTGTTATCTTTTATACGAATTTCCAGAATTTATATTTATTTGAAAAACAACTAAGTGTTTTGGCAGTCTTGTGAGAGTAAATATTGTAAATAAAATCAAGGTCATCTAATAGGGAAGGAGGATAAAATGGGGCAGNCCCCCCCCCCCAACCCCCACATTTATTGCTCCCCTCCCAAATCCACTTCAATTTTTTTTACTGATTTTACAGACTATCCTTTTTTATAAGGTGAGGTCATTGTAAAGATAAATTAAAGGTATCTTAGTAATTAAAGGAAACTCGTTCTTTCTTTTATGTGAATAGTTTAAATATTATTGTTTTAGTAAAAACTGAGATAAATACAGAAATTTAGTTCAGTATTTTGTGTAAATAAAAAAGGGCTCCTAAAGAGCATCAACTCGCCCCATGTCAAGTGTTTACATATTATTGTTTACCTCCACTTCACCAAAGTTCTATTAATTACATCCCACTGTTTATCCATAAACTCGTCACGGGTCTATTGTTTGGGGTCGGGAAAATTGCACCCGGGAAAACCGCGCCTTCCCTCTCATGAATCATCACACTAATAGGCGGGAAAAGTGCACCCACATGACCTTGTCTGACTCATCTAAATAATTTTAACAATCGTTTGGGTGCACTTTTCTCACTTTCCTCACGACCTCGCCATTTTCACCGGCGTAGATCGGTTCATTGCATCCTTTTGTCTAGGAGGGTGGGTATTTCAAATAGACTCATCGCACATCATGATGTCTTGAGGAGGTCAAAGTACATTGATTCATCGCGCCTGGCTCTTTGCCTGTTGTTTAGGTTAGGTTAGGTTAGGTTAGGTTTTCAATGAAATAAAAATTAGTGTATATTTGTAAGCATTTGATGTGAACGTGTACATTTAAGCTACCAAACTAATTATTGACGACCTTTTACTGCATTTTTTTAATCTAGGCTAGACTTTTCAAACACTTTGTTAGGTGCTTGGGCGTACTTGTTTTGAAAGTGTGTAAAACAGTGTGTGGGGCGCACTTTTTCCACCTAATGGTGTGATTATTGATAGGAGGGCCGAATTTTTCCCCTTTCTCTGGGAAGGTGCAGTGAAATTTTCCCCAATGCCTTTTGTTTACATCCCATTGTTTATCTATCAACTCACCACCGGTATATGGCTTACATCCCACTGTTCATCAACTCACCACATCCCATTGCCGGTCAAATACTCATAGACACGCCACGCCCTCCCATACACCGTGACCATCCGTGTGCATTGTGTCGTCTCAAAGACCTACAGTGATTTTTTTTTTAGCACCTCGTCTTACTACCCATTCGGGCTACTCACTTTTGTATTAATTACGTTAATGGTTTAATGTGTTAGTAAAATTATATTTCAAGGTAGCATACCCGCATTTGCCAGGAAGAGGAGTGTGAAACCATTTTGGAAAACAACCCTCAGTACACCCAATCTAGATTCGAACCTCTATCTTTCCACCAACAGCAGTCTAGTCTGTTGGGAGGGTAGAGCATTAGATCATGCGGCCACAGAAGTGGGTTACAGTGATTATAATGGAAACACACCAGTTTGTAAAACTGAGGTAAACATTTACACGAGACATAGCTTAGAGATGTGTTAATAGAATTGATAAATGCTGACAGTGCCATTACCACTTCTGGTGGTGACAAAGGATGGTGCAAACACTGGTATTGGCCCAGGACTCCTGTATACCTGTAGAGGAGCACATCTGCCGCTCAGTGACGAGATGATGGTGCCAGTACCACTTCTGGTGGAGACAAAGGATGGTGCAAACACTGGTATTGGCCCAGGACTCCTGGATACCTGTGGATGAGCACATATTCCCCTCAGTGACGAGATGATGGTGCCAGTACCACTTCTGGTGGAGACAAAGGATGGTGCAAACACTGGTATTGGCCCAGTAATCCTGTATACCTGTAGAGGAGCACATATTCCACTCAGTGACGAGATGATGGTGTCAGTACCACTTCTGGTGGAGACAAAGGATGGTGCAAACACTGGTATTGGCCCAGGAATCCTGTATACCTGTAGAGGAGCACATATTCCACTCAGTGACGAGATGATGGTGCCAGTACCACTTCTGGTGGAGACAAAGGATGGTTCAAACACTGGTATTGGCCCAGGACTCCTGTATACCTGTAGAGGAGCACATATTCCACTCAGTGACGAGATGATGGTGCCATTACTCCTTCTGGTGGAGACAAAGGATGGTGCAAACACTGGAAGTGCAGGAGATGGGAGCTACAGAGAAGTCAGCATCACGTAAATAATGCAAGCCTGTTGCCTGATTCTGTTTCACAGGACTGCCGAAAGCTGACAGTTCTGACACTCACTTGGAGGGGGTGAAGGAGAGATAGGAGATGTCCCATAGGATCCACAGATAGACAGACAGGGAGGCTTCAACTTGCGTGCCCAGAGAGAGTTCACCTGACAGACTCAGTTATTTTTAAATATTACACAAGTTTTATTTTTTAGGGCCACACGGGAGATTATTAGACATAGTTTTCGCTAACGTCATTTAGATAGTTAGCCTCGTATCAGTCAAAATACCTTATTCAGTCAGTAGTGTCTCTTTGCCGAGTTAAGGATACCAGGTACGAATCCTGACATGGCCGAACAAATTAATCGTAGAATAAATTTGGAGGTTTTGGGTTCCTCCCCCAGTAAAATGTATTGAATTGAAACTTCAAAAGACGCTTTTTTAAATCACTCCTTGTCAGTTGATAATAAGATACAGTATAGTAAAAATGTTTCAAACTTCCACTGTTTATAGAACCTCAGAATCTCAGGGGGGAATTGACACACCTGGGCCCCCTTCCAGCGCCCCTGGTAAGTCGTGCGCTGATATAATGAGACGGTTCAAAAAATTCACGCTATGACCACAAATACTTTTTTTTTTCACCGCGTCTTACTACACCTTCAGATTATACGCATATGTATTAACTACAGGGTGACCTGGCGGTCTAGGGGTAAGGTGTCAGACTTCTGTGCTGGTAGTCGGGGCTCAATCCTCGGTCCCGGCACAGATTTATCTGATTACCAAACCCTTCCTTCACCTCTGACAAGACATCTTGTGAATGTGGGGAATGCCAGGCCTCCACCGTGGTTCGGATTCCACGTTAAACTGTAGGTCCTTAATTTCATATCACAATCACCCTACCATTACACATTAGCGTAAGTGCGTATAACCCGAACGTGTAGTAAGATGCGGTGATAATAATAATAATAATAATAAAACGTCGAGGGTGATGCCCTGGGCTATTAGATCTGGGGTAGGCGATCACATTTTAGAGGGTACGCCAAATGCATAATACATACATACTTATATTTCTCATCTAATATTTATTATTTAATACATAACTTTGGATGCAATTCATTCAATTTTAATTTAGATTTTTTATCACATGGTATATATGACTGAGAAGGGCATGACATCCATGTTCAGTCACCTTATGTGTATATTATTAGCCGCTCTGTTGGCACAGAACGTTGCCCAGGGTACACCATAGGAGGTAGTCTACACGTCGTACCAGCAAGGAGATGATATAATGAAAGTTATTACGAATTTGTGGAGCCGGGGTGAAATTAACCAAACTTGAGCTTATTTATCCAGACCCTGGTGACCGTTGGGATCATTCCCCTTAAGGGAAAAGTTCCCAAGGTACCAGCCGGGAATCTAACCCGGGACCCCTACCTTCGTTAGCCAGGTCCACTGACCACTATATCACGGGGCCGGTTATATGTTGACGGCAAACAGAATATGTGTATAACTTGCATTATGCGTTAACTTAACAAACTTGACGGTACAAAGTTGAAGAAAAATCTATATATGGGAGCTCTAGAACAAAAATAGGTTGAATACGACTGCATTATACCATTCGACCTACGAAACTGGTCCCAAATAATATAATATACAAATACAATTCGTAACATACTGGCTCTGGCAAGAACAAAGTGGAATTTAAATCACCGACTCCACAAATATTCGAACCAAAAGGGTCTTCCCTTCAAGGGCTTCTTCTAGTCGTCGACTAAAGCAGTAACCATTGCATGAAGTACACTTTGTTTACTCTGGAAAAGTTTTTCGTGCTTTTACTAAGCAAAATAATATTTTTATAATTAGTATGTTTAACGCAAGGGATTCTTACAAATTAATCTAAGAAATAGAAGGAAGTACACCCAAATCAGCAGGAAGAGAAGAAGAGCAATTGGATGGACCAGTAATTAATTACATGGGTGGCGAGGGAGGAACATCCCTGACACCTTTAATGTGGGGATGTAGGGGACGCGAGAAAAGGCGANCATGGTGATATCAACATTAGTTGAATATCTGTGTTGAGTTAGATGAGAAACTTTTTAAATAAAAAGAAAAAGTTATCATTAAATTCCAGGACACCCTTAACAGATATTCATTAACCATTGAGGTCACCATGTTAAGAAAATTAAACTCTATGTTTGTACTGAAGAATCTTTTATTTATTTTAGTATTTTAGCAAAAAAAAAAAAGTTTTGCTATAAAAACTGCAAAAACACTAATCTTAACTTGGCGCTCCCCACCTTAGTATCAAACTACGTCAATTCGTTGAGCCCAACGACTAAGGCTGCACATCCAACATTGAATTTTTTTTAGGTTACTTTACTTAACTTGATTGAGGGATAATTGACTTTACTGTGACGTAGAGAATATGTTCTGGTAGAAGAAGGAGATGAAAGCTATTCAATATATTTTCAAAGAAATTATGCAGGAGCTAGTTTTAATATAATAATAAAACATATTTTTATTTCAAAAAAGTTAAAAAGATTTTCTTTTTAATAAAACAAAAGATTCCTGTGAGTAAGACAAAGAGGGACCAAGGAAGAGAGGGGTACGTAAGACGCCGAGAGGAGCGGGTGGTAGGGAAGGACGCCAGCGCAGAGGGGGAAGAAAAAGAAAGAAAAAGAGGAGGAAGATCGATATGTAAACCAGGAGCAGGAGAGGACATGTGAGTGTGTGTATTTAGGCGGCCATTACGGCTGGAACCTAGGTGGGGAGGGAGGAGGGTTGGGGGGTGCGTGACTGTCACATGCTTGCCTGCGACGCAAAGCGTCCCCACTCCCCCTTTCCACCCTTACTTTCTCTCGGTGGAAGGCAATGTCTTCAGGAGGGCGTCTGCATACATGCACCCGGGCTGACCCCGGTTTGGACAAATATGACACACGAACTTACTATTAGTATTGTTACTATTACTATCCATATGAATGGGCACACAGATTAAGACGTTATTATCTTCTAGTCTAGTTTACCGGTGACGTATAGATCGGTATTAGATACATGGCTGGATTGATGGAGATACTTTTTTCTTAATGGTCTTCAACTTTACCTCCACCGCAAATAGGGGTACACTACATTTAAATGTTACCTTACTCATCCCTGCCTCACTAACATATTTAAACCTAATCTTGGAAATCCCTCAAGAATAGTGGGACTTAGTGCACACATATGTATTATTATTGTCTATACGCTATTGTATCAGTAATAGTTTATAATGACTAATAATCTAATTTAAGGCGATTGGCCCTTTTCATTTGGCGTGGAAATGTTGAGCTATGGGAACAAACGGCTATCGTCAAGAATTTTTATTGTTTTGCAATTTTCTTTTCGGAAACAGTTTTTTTCAAGAATAGAATCATGTTGATTAAGTTATATGTTTTATATACACACCTCCTATATCATTTTAACAGTGATTAAATATCAAGCATTTTGACATTTTTAAATAGAAAATTTCCGGCTGTATACCAAAAAAATAGGAAAATCTAACACCTAATAAACATTGCTGCATTATCTTAGAAGAGGTGTTGAAAATATTACTATAAAAATTTCATTCGTTCTCGGGAAAACTTATATTTCCAAAGTATGATTTTTCCGTAAAAGCTGGCCGGTAGCTAGTGCCATCTACGATTCCCGTGATCCATATGTTCTTGTTGGCGCGGAAGGATACTTTGGTCGATTGTGAAGCCACGCCACGCCTTGTACCCTCCGGTCCACCATCCCACAAAATAGATTTTAGACTTGCACTTGACAGGGCCAAGGGCTCAGGATGGAGAGATCCAAGCTCTGAACTGGGTCACTTAAGACTATGTATATTAAAAACGTTGCCCAAGTGAATTTTGGGTTTGAATCCCGATAATTTCTAAAGTCCAATTTTCATAGGTAGATCCTTATTTTATAGCTAGAAAAGTTACTTGATCTTTTAAGTATTCACAAGTTAAGTGATGTGATCTGAAACTATTATTATTAGGTATTCTATCTTCCGACAGGTCCAGCCCTCTTGTCAGTGAACTTAGACCACCAATGCGCCTTGTCTGCTGCCTCCTCCTTCAGCTCCCAGAAGTTTATTTTTTCCTTAAAGTCCTCTAGTATTTGAATTCCTTCGTCATAAGCTCCACTTTCCCTCAATCTCTCCTTCTATGACGCCGTGAAGAAGACAGTTCCTCCTAAAGATGTGTTCGATCCAGTTAGCTTTGCGCCAAAGTATCACATCCAAAATGGATCTCTTCTCACCCACTCTTCTTAAGGACTTCTTCATTTGTTACCCTGTTTGTCCACATCTTCTAAAGTATTTTCCAGCACAGCATTTCAAGGATCTCCACGTATTTCTTTTCCATCTTCCTAAGAGTCCAAGTTTCTGCTCCGCACAGTGCGATGTTCTAAATGTAGCATTTCATCAGTTTCTTCCTCAGTTCCAAACTCATTTTGTTGGTCAGCAGTTAGTTACCTCTTCTTACTGAAAGCTTCCTTGGCCATTGCATTTACACACACAAAATGATGAATGTAAATTTTAAAGATAATTGGGAGGCTAGAGAAAAAATAGATAATCATTAGGTAATGAAATAACTTTGGTATACTGAGACGGGCTCAAACTCCGGATTATCGCGTCAGAGTCAAGGGCGCTATCCATGCGGTCAGCTCTTATTGCATTAGGTATTTTAGAAAATATCCTTCAGATAAAGATTTATATATTTCATACATNTATATATATATATATATATATATATATATATATATATATATACAACAGACACGGCACGTGCATTGCTGCCAGAGCAAGCAATGATTGACGGAATTGTACTAGTGAATATGCAGTCCCCCTTCAATTTTGTAGTAATTTGAACAACCACACGCACATTAATTGAATAAACTAATGTATGTTTGTTGGCTTTTAAGGAAAAGTTGGATACTGAATGAGAGCTCGCTTGCCTTGATAACAACACTAGTCAGCCTTGATGTAAAAAAATCTGGCTATAGCGTGCATATCAGATCTTTTATGCATTTGTGTTTTAATATGTGATATTTTTACTACATTTATGAGCAATTAAACTAATAATGTAATTATAACAAAACGGGTTTGTTGGCGACACGGCTCATTTCTACTAACGGCAGTGTTTCAGCTAATTATTAATATGTTTACACAAATAAATGTATGGTTTTTTATTACCATATACATGGCGATTATTCACAATTTCATACCCAGACAATAAAACATAATTGTCATAACTTTACAAACACACACACAGAGAAAGATTTCATGTAATGTCAAGGTCCCATCGCATCAACATTTTATTTTGTTGTTTAATAGTTGCTTCTCTCCCCTCTTCCCCTCAAACCCAACTTTCTTGATTTGATTCCAGGTAATTAAGCATAGCTGGCCACTCATTATAAAAATACTCTGGTAAAAATGAAGGAAAAAACCCATAGAAATATCTCTCGATATAATTATCTTAATAGCTACCCGCGACGAAGGTCAGAAACGTAATTCTATACAACACAAGAAAACTTTTGTTTAAATACCAACTTTTATGGCATTGAGGATTATTCCCTCCGCCCCCCTAACCCCCCAAGACCCCCTGCTTTTCCTCCCGGTGCTAATGTTTCCACACTTGATTAAACCCGCGGAATAAACAATTATCTTTTGTCGTAGTATTGACGTAACCCAAGTAATCATCATTAAGCAGGGTAAGGGGGGGTGAACCGGTGTCGGCGGTAGCAGCTACAAAAAAAAAACCACGCCATTCCTTTGATGAAATAATAACCAAGCTTACCAACAAGATAACATTCTATTTCTTTCCTCTTTTTTTTTCTTCGCTCTTTTAAAGAATCGTTAACAGGTGAAAATGTGTTCCCATTATTTTGCCTGTCATGGTTTTATAACACTTTTTTTTTTCAACCAACTCTACCTAGAAATATAGAACACAAATTTGTGTAGGTTATTTTTTTCGACGAATAAGTTCTTTTTTTTTGTGCAGCTTTCCTTGGCGAATAGAATTGTTCGGTGGAGGGGGGTGGGGGTAGGGGGGAGTTGTTGATTTAAGACTCTGTGTGTGTGACGAATTAGGCAAATTGATTCGATATATTCTTCAACGCCTGTAGTTTATGAAACAATAATTCATAACAAAAAAAAAAGAAACCAAACCCACTTGTCAAGTGTTTTCTGTCGTGTTTACTTTGAACTTCGTAATGAACGTCAAGTATCGCCCGATATTCTATCAACCAATATGAATCATTCGGCGGTTATTGAGTATTTATGATTGGAGCGGAAAAAGACACAATAAGCGTCGCGCCGAGTACATTATTATTATTGCTAAAAGCGTATGTTGATGGACATGTGGAGTTTTATGTGGGCTATCCCCGAGTGACGGGGTGGTGGTGGTGGGGTTATATGTTTTTTTACTACCAATCTGCATACACCTTCGTTATACTTTGTCCACCAATGGAGACACTTGTTTAGAGTGACGTCCAGTATGATTGGCGCGTCCATCATCTGGATTGACTTTTCATCATGGTAATGGTGGTAGCATTGTTTACCCACGCGGAGAGGAATAAATGATGCGTCGTTCCGTCTTGTACTCTTGACGTGACTTTGTGCGCATGCTCGGTGCCTAATCTCGGGGAGAACGGGAGCTTGGAGCTTTATATCATGTGTTGAGTTGGTTACAGGAGCAGAGCCAATGGGTGATTGGTAAAATGGGGACAGAGTGGGTGATAACATACATTCCCATGTGAAGTGTGTAGCGTAGAGCCTATGTATGATTGGTCAAATGGGGACAGAGTTGGTGATAACATACATTCCCATGTGAAGTGTGTAGCGTAGAGCCTATGTATGATTGGTCAAATGGGGACAGAGTTGGTGATAACATACATTCCCATGTGAAGTGTGTAGCGTAGAGCCTATGTATGATTGGTCAAATGGGGACAGAGTTGGTGATAACATACATTCCCATGTGAAGTGTGTAGCGTAGAGCCTATGTATGATTGGTCAAATGGGGACAGAGTTGGTGATAACATACATTCCCATGTGAAGTGTGTAGCGTAGAGCCTATGTATGATTGGTCAAATGGGGACAGAGTTGGTGATAACATACATTCCCATGTGAAGTGTGTAGCGTAGAGCCTATGTATGATTGGTCAAATGGGGACAGAGTTGGTGATAACATACATTCCCATGTGAAGTGTGTAGCGTAGAGCCTATGTATGATTGGTNCATGTCAGGTGTGTAGAGCAGAACCTATGTATGATTGGTCAAATGGGGCCAGAGTGGGTGATAACATACATTCCCATGTCAGGTGTGTAGAGCAGAACCTATGTATGATTGGTCAAATGGGGACAGAGTGGGTGATAACATACATTCCCATGTCAGGTGTGTAGAGCAGAACCTATTTATGATTGGTCAAATGGGGCCAGAGTGGGTGATAACATACATTCCCATGTCAGGTGTGTAGAGCAGAACCTATCTATGATTGGTCAAATGGGGACAGAGTGGGTGATAACATACATTCCCATATCAGGTGTGTAGAGCAGAACCTATGTATGATTGGTCAAATGGGGACAGAGTGGGTGATAACTTACATTCCCATGTGAGGTGTGTAGAGCAGAACCTATGTATGATTGGTCAAATGGGGCCAGAGTGGGTGATAACATACATTCCCATGTCAGGTGTGTAGAGCAGAACCTGTGTATTATTGGTCAAATGGGGACAGAGTGGGTGATAACATACATTCCCATGTCAGGTGTGTAGAGCAGAGCCTGTGTATTATTGGTCAAATGGGGCCAGAGTGGGTGATAACATACATTCACATGTCAGGTGTGTAGAGCAGAACCTATGTATGATTGGTCAAATGGGGCCAGAGTGGGTGATAACATACATTCACATGTCAGGTGTGTAGAGCAGAACCTATTTATGATTGGTCAAATGGTGACAAAGTGGGTGATAACATACATTCACATGTCAGGTGTGTAGAGCAGAGCCTATGTATGATTGGTCAAATGAGACAGAGTGGGTGATAACATACATTCCCATGTGAGGTGTGTAGAGCAGAGCCTATGTATGATTAGTCAAATGAGACAGAGTGGTTGATAACATACATTCCAATGTGAGGTGTGTAGAGCAGAGCCTGTGTATGATTGGTCAAATGGGGACACAGTGGGTGATAACATACCTTCCAATGTCAGGTGTGTAGCGTAGATCCTCTGTATGATTGGTCAAATGGGAATAGAGTAGGTGATAACATTATCACAAGTACAGTTTTAACTATCTCTGCTGACCCTGGCAACACTCCACGACATGACACTGGTGTACCATAAAGTGATCCAATGTAAGCAATTGTATTCTTATACATTTATCAATTATTGAATCATACATGTATTAAATATTTATTTCATCTCGATGCAATGCCAAAACTATTCTTTACATCAGGAATGTGCAAACGTATTCACAGAAGGGCCAAATGAAAAAAACCAAAAGAAAAATTGCAGACAAAAGACTTTAATTTACCTTCAAAATGTATTTAAAAAGAAATGGTACAGAACTCCGCACGGACTTTCTGGCTCTATTGTTTGAAAATGGAGATATTTACTCAAAACTCGTAATATATGTGAAACGAAACAATATACACTAGCAAACACAAGCATAAATTGCACTTTACTTATGTAAAACTGTTTTTTAATCAAGGTTTTAAATTTTATAATTTTGTTTTTAAAGAATTAATGTCATCAGTTGTATGTTTGGACCGATAAAAAAGATCAGTGTTGGGTCTACAAGGGTCAACACTTCATATTAAAATTTCACTTCCGGTTAATATTTTCGACATTTTATTAGGTTTTGCAAATCTTAATGTCATCGCATTGCTATCAAATTCCTCATTTATAAATTTTGACCAATAAAAAATGTAAATATTCACTATTTATTCTAAAATGGAGATAGATCATTGTTGTACAAACATATCTCCTAAGAGATTTAAGGAAAAACAATTTAAACTTTTTGAGAGACTTACTTTTATTTAATTACTCTATGGCATTGGAGAAGTATTGCGTTAAGATTTAAGTAGTATCTCTTTACAACTTAAGTTTACAAAATTGTATTAATAGATTTGCCAATATCTCAGAAACTGTTGGTTTTATAAAAATATATTTCATATAAAAAATTTTAATTTTTAATATTACTACAATTTTGGAATGAAAAGTTATCTAGTATCTCTAATAGTTGCGGAGATACGGAGGTTTCTGCTTCTATAAAGTACCCTAAAAGTCATTTTCATGGTAAAATGAAAATAACCAATTTATTTATAATCTTAATCAACGCCTAGATACGAATTTTAATCAAAATCGTTAGAGCCGATTTTGAGAAGATCGATTTTCTCTCTTTTCGCCCTTATTAAACTACTCTTAATTTCAAGTTTAAACAGACACAGAGACAAACGGCATTGCAAAAACCACTTTTTAGGGTTCGGGTGGTCATGAAACCTCGACATCCATCAACAATTCAGGTTAGATTTCTTTTACGGTCGCAATACGTTATTTACCTTTGTGTTCGAAAAGTTTAAAAATATATATATATTTGCTTATAGCTTGAAAGTTATTGGTTTTATAAAAATATGCTTCAAATAAAATATTTTTATTATAAATATACCTACATATTTGTAATGATAAGTAATTTCATATCTCAAATAGTTTAAGAAATATTATAAAAAATTATAATTTATGCATCAGACCGGAGCCCTTAAAGTCATTTTGCCGAAATATTGAGAGGATCAATTTTGTTTATACTATTTATAAATGTTTAGAAATTAAATTTAAACAAAATTGTTAGAGTCGATTTTGAGAAAATCGACTTTTTCTCATTTTGCCTTTCAGTAAACTACCCTTAATTTTAGGGTTAGATATCCAATTCCAGAAAACTCTCAGGGCAACTCTATGGAAACCCTCGATACCAAGTTTTAGCCTGATCAATAAAATGGTTTAGGCTCTAGTTGGAGGTACAGACAGACAGACGTAAA
>CABEEJ010000021.1:0-11779 GCA_901482245.1 Timema douglasi | reverse complement strand
GGGGGGGGACCTTTTCACTGTGATGAATAAATGGTCAGAGAGCTGGGTGTTGTGTATATTCTAGATTTAAATTAGTTTATAAGTTGTATGCTGATATCAGTCGGTTCAGAGAGTGTACAATACGTTCAATATCTTAAATTAAAAAAACAAAAACCCAATAGATTGACACCTGCCATGTATTGCGGCCTCTACAACTATCTTGATAAGAACCATAGCCGGGAGGGGAAAAGGGGGGGGGCATAACTCCAGGTGCTAATCCTAATAAAAAAAACGGAAAAATTAAAATTAGAAAAATACCTTGCTATCCTTGCTATTACAATTGCTAAATAACATGAAAATAAAGAAGCATATGGAAACATTTACAAAATATGTTTTTTAATTTCATTGGTATGAAGCAGAAATATGTGATTAGAGTGTGAGAATAAATGGTGTTATAAAGACTATTTGGATGAATCGTTCGTGAATGAGTACTTATATTTTCCTCTCTATGGATCGAGTTTTTAAAAAAAATCTCTAGATACTGTTTTAGAATTATTATTTTTTAATGAATGATGTCCCGGGCATGACATTAAATTGCGTCCAACTGGATGCCGCCGTGGCGTGCCGTTACGAGCGGTCCCCCAATACGTCGTTAACAGCCTATTTGAGGGGGGAGGAACGTATAGAGGTTAGGGCACTCTATTGTCCTTCCGGCGAATAATTTCCCCTAAGGCGGTTTAACCAAGTAAAATGATCAACGGCATGGAATACAGAAGGCAACGGAAAAACACTGTATCAAAGGTCCTAACAACAAGAAACTGCAGCCAATAGAATGGATATGAAGCAGTCTTCAGTGAAATTTTCCAAAGCTTAAACTGGGAAAATTGCTGCAAACTCTATCTCTGGATCGATAACCATTAAGAAGAATAGAAGAACTAATTGTTTAAGTTGGCATTTCTCTCGCGGTATTTCTCCGAATGGCTGCAGGTGAGTTGCGGCCGCACGATTTGTTTACCTCTAAAGTGACACTGGAATTGCGGCTCCACATTTTTAGAGCCACGTATTAATTGCGGCCTGAGCTGTTGACCTAACCTAACTTAACAAACCTTCTAATATTTTTGCCAAAGCCATTGAACGACAAGAACTGATTAAATTTGGAGATTACAAGGGATGTCGATATGAGACGACGATAGCTTATATCTGAAATTTAAGACAGCATGATAAAAAAGCACACTGCTAATTAGATGGACGCAACTCATAACTCTCTCTCAAGTGAGTGGGCCGCAATTCGTACGTGTCTCAAAAATCCGGGTCGCAACTCGTACATGATTTCATGACTAGGCCGCAACTCACCTACACAGCTCCGAACATCAGACTCCAATTGAAGATAATTTTCCGAACTAGGACATAGAAATACATGCTTGAGGTCAGGTACAGTAGCCCCACGGCTTCTTTGGTGCTGACTTACAGCTCACAGCTGACAGCTAAAAGCTTTGAGAAGTTACCAGACCAAATTATCTATCCCTACGCCGAACCATATGATCTGCAAAAACATGTGTTTAGCAGCTGTCACTTCTGACAGTCAAAATTTAGGTATATACCTAAATATTGACTCTCAGAAGTCAGCTGTGAACTGTCAGTAAGCAGCAAAGTAGCCACGGGGCTACTGTATATCCGCGGAGCACCTAAATTCCTGGGCTACTATGATGACATCATAGATACCATCGCTAGAGTAAACTCTTGAAAGAAGATGCTCTCAAACAATGGGAAGGTTAAACCCTTTTGACAACATTTCAAAATTAAAAGATGTTACAAAATGGCAAAGGCATGAATTGTTTCGAGATTGTTCCATTATAAGATGGAGCTATCACGGGAAATGATCTAAAGAATTTCTTCTGCTAATCTATTCTTTAACGAAACTATTTCATTGCTATTATACCTCTCAGAATTATCAATCTCGCAACAGATAGTACGAGATGAAGTTTGTACGAATTCTTTGGTAATCAGATAACTTTAAGAATGATAATAAATTTGATAGAACGCTGCAGATATTTCAGGCTAAGTGAAATTAAATTTATCAAATGGTTCAGGATGAATAAACACGTTGCTTTAGATCGAATGGAATGTTCTTGAATAAATAATTAGCGAATATACTATTTTATTTGCTGGATCTTTCCTTTTTATCTTTTTCAAACACAAATATTAAACGTTTTACTCACAGAAACAATTTTAGTTATATTCATTTCAATTGTAGTAAGCACTGTGTTAACATCGGGGATAACATCTCAACCCCAATATAAAGACCTGAGGATGGCGTTATTCACCGAAGCGTGTCGTCACCCAGCCAAAAGCTGCAACGAATTTTATAAGGAGAGGAATCAAAACATCAGATAAGGAACGTCACTTTAAAGTAATCTTTTCAATTATCATTTCCGTTTATTACACTTCTTTTATAGAAACCAATAACTAATGTATAAACAACATATATGTAGTCAACATATCATAACTACTAAGATTTACCTGAATGGCACATCTGTTATTACAACAAATTTTAATTAATCCTTTCGACTGTTAACACAAACAAACCTTTTTTAAACCATTTGACTAAGATAACAAGTTCTTAATAGTATTCTAAACACCTATTATAATTTTCTGGAACTATGTTATTAGTTATATTTCAATTTTTAATTTTAATATATTTCATGTGTATTTATATTGTCAGCAGTTTTGATATGTTGAAGTTTCACAAATTGAGTATCTAGTCAATTAGTTAACTTTATATCAATCACCTTTTTATTAATTTTATTGTAACTATGTAAATATTCCTTGTCAACCTTTTCTTAGGCTGTTATTGATATAATTGAGCTTTCAAGTGATGGGTTTGTTTTTGATCTTTAGTAATAGTATTAACGGCTCCAATCTAGTCATTTGACAATCTAAACTTTTTATAGTTTTTCAGTTAATTCTTTATTATATTCTCTTACTGCTGAATAGTATCTCATACATACCTACAGTTTTACCTATTTATGAAATCATTTTTGCCCTTTAACAATCTCTGAGGTGATTTAGGAATGTTATTATTTTTGTGGTATTTGATTTAATGTCTTGATTTAACAATTTCTATTTGAATAAATTAATTCCTTGTTATATTTATAATATATATATTGTTTAATTGGCTAAAGAAGTGTACCATTAAATTTAATTGCTGCTTTACCAAAGTACGTTCCTTATATTATAAATTTCACACAAACAAGATGAAACAAAACGAAATAGTTCTTATCTAGATTGTTTAAGACTTTTGAAAGGTGTGTTCATTAAAATGTAAAGTACAGCTAACAATATTTCGAAATTTTTAGAATTTTCGCTCTATAGAACTACTATACAAAAATAGACAAATCAACATGAATTGCGAGATTTTAATCTCAAGTATAGAAATTTTACGGAATGAATTTACGAGTTCGAGTAGAACATGGTGAGATAATCTCGAAACTTCTCGAGATATGGCCCCCAGGGCGGAGAACAAGGTAAACGCGACCCAAGTCTGACTATTATAGAAGCAGTGTGTTATCAAAGATTAAAGCAATAGCGATACAAACCTAGATTTATATACAAAGGCAAGGCATCTTGAGAAGATTTCAAAAGTTAATACTAAGGGTGTGTGTGTGTGTGTGTGTGTGTGTGTGTGTGTGTGTGTGTGTGTGTGTGTGTGTGTGTGTGTGTAGTGAACGTAAGTTAAGGGCAGTGTTCGTAGCAAAATATTTTTTGGCCAAAATAAACCAAATGTTGTTTCAGTAGAAACATAGTTAATTTTTCTGCCCGTGGTAATATCAACAGTTGTTGAATATCTGTCATGAGCTTAGATCCATTAAATGACAAACTTTTTAAATGAAGATAAAAAGTTGTTATTAAATACTCGGACACCTTTGACAGATATTCAATAACTGTTGATTACCAATGGGGAGAAAATTAAACTCTATATTTCTACTGAAACAACATTTGATTTATTTTGGTAAACAAAAATTGTATTCCTTAAAAACTGCAAACCCATTGCCCTTAACTCACGTTCCATACATCCCCACATTAATATATAAAGCTGCTCAACAACTTATCTAAATTGGTAGTGAATCTGATGACTGATTTAAGAGCTCCGGGTTTGATTTCCAAAAGGGTAAAAAGGTTTCACTATAAAATTATCTATGCAATATTTTACTAAGTGGAAAATTTACTATCTGAATTCCTAAAGTTGTGGTAGCCTAATATTAAGTGAGAGAGGTGGGAGGAGGGGGAGGGGGTGAGAGAATTAGTCAAGAGAACATCTAAAATGAATGTGTAATTCAATATTGATCAGATTATTAAATGGAATAAAATAATAAATATTTTACTTTACAAGTTTTTTATATTAGATATTATTATAATTTTGAATTGTTATGATAAGGAATCTCACAAAATGCAATAAGTTGTAAATAGAATTTGTGTCACACCTTCTGAGAAAAAAAACTTTATCATAAGAGGGTCACATCAAATTGTGTTTTAATGTTTTAAGGTTTTAAGTAAAAATAAAGTATGTGTATGGCTTATGATTAATTCCTTATTTTCCTAAGATTTCACACCAAAAAGTATAAGTTGTTGGATTTTTGTTAATTTTCATTATTATTATTATTATGACATAAATAAGTTGGCCCTTATAGTATAAAACATTTAAGATAAACTCCTGGCTGGTAAAAGGGTTAAATTTGTATTTTATTTAAATAAATTTTGCTTGGTAAGAAATAGAAATATTCTTTACAGATTACAGATTAGTATAAAAATGATTTAGTATTGCCTAAATTAATGAAAGTAACAATTACTAAAAATATTAAAGATTCTAAATATTCTACATTAAGTAACAATAAAACTTATGGCAACGTTTTAAATTTACTAATAAAGTGAACATTTTGTCAAAGTGTAAACCAAATAAGAGCCAGCCAATAGCTGTGTAAAAAATAATTATGTTGTATAAAGCTATAAAAGACATTATCAATGGTAGCAAAGGTGAAAATTAAAACAAATTAAATGCTGTACCTTAAGACCAATATATATTAATGCATCATTCAAATCTAAACATAACGTAAGTTTGTTTTGGTTTTAATCTTTTGTTTCTTAATCTTTAGTTTGTTTATTGAAGTAAGATGCTATTTTTGAAGATTTCTTTCCAATAACTTTTGCAATAGAAACTACTTGTTGAGAGGCTTCACTTTCATTTGCCCTTAAAGCCTTAATACCATAGAACATCGCTTGTACAAAAATCAATTCTTAATAGTTCTTCCGTTTAACTGATGAAGGCTAGTCTCTTAGTAGCTCCATCAAAAAAATAAATTATCAGCAGCATTTTTATATTTTGTTTTTTCTTTATTCTTATCTATAAAATCTTTGGATAGTTTTTCTAAATCATGTGCTTCTTCAGCCCTCTATTTTATTGCTACCTTTTCTACTTATTTTCTCCCTGTGTCTTTCCTAAGTCTCAATTTATTAATCTAGTTTGTTCTGAGAATATATTATAACTATGGTAGGAATTTCTGGCCATAAACAAAAGTAAACTAAAAATGGTTACTAAATAAACTTTGAGCATCTTTTCATTGCAGACAAAATGTTTATCCTAGCGTTGATTCCGCGTTCATTGATTACGGCTTTATCACTTGTTAGCACTAGACCTGATGTTGAAAACCCTTTTTAAATTGAAGAACAAGTGATATTCAAATGTACCCTCGGTGTACTTTATTGGGCGCAATAGTTTAAATGAAATGACACCAAAATTAATCATATTCAAACATGAATTTTCTAAAACAGCACACGTTCAGATGTTAGATGAATTAATGTTAGAAATATAAATTAACAAATGCTAGGCAACTTACATCAACATTTTTTGTGTAAAAGTTTATAGTATTTTTTATCAGTTTATTAGTAATTTTTATTTAAAAAAAAAGGACTTAGAGACCAAAATGTCAAAAATAGGGACTTTTAGGGACTTAGGGACCGCCCATAAAGGCCCTGTTATTATTTTCACCAAAATGTAAGTTCAAGTTCTGATCAGTTAAATGTTTAAATTTTAAGTTTAATGTATTCAAAAACAACTGGTGAAAACTTACATAAACTATAAAATAATTCCACGTTCTATTAAAATGTTCTATTGTGACCCAATCAAAACATGACTTTATTTGATAAAGGAAGGTTAGCTCTAGGTTTCTAACCTTTTGATTTAATTTCATAAGTAACCATTTTTGCGTAAAGTGTCGTTGAATTTTTTAAAAATTTTAAGCTCAAGTTTTAACTTTTTTTATTGGTCAAAAACTTACTGATAATTTTCGCCTACATTTTCTTGAAAACTATATAAATATAAATGTATATAAAAAAATTAAAAAATACATATATCAAATTCTTAAATATTGGTGGATTTCTAAACGTTTGCAACGCATCTCGGTGCTCTAACATGATTAACCAACAACTTTATTAAATTTATAAGTTAACCTTCACGAATGATGTATTTTTAAATACATACATACAGAAATATATATTTTACTCAATCACTTTAATTATATGAGTTGAGCAAGCTGAACCCATTATATGAGTGAAGGTTAAAAAATACTATTGATAAAAAACATTCTTAATTTATTCATCACGTGGATTTTTTTCTAGTTTTATAATAGCTACGGCTGGTTAATACTCAGACATTTATATAGGTTGAAAAACTAGTGTTTTTTTTAAAATAAAAGTTTATATTTCATCCAACTTAAGCTTTGATTTACTATTTAAAAGATGTTGGGTATAAAAGCAATTTCCAAATGCTGTAAAACATTGTACCCATGTTCTGTTTATTGCCAGAAGACTACCTACAGTAGGAACTAGATAGGAAGAACCATATCTGACAGATACAAAAGTTAATAAAACCACCATCATTTAGTCATACGTCAATAATTCGTATTACCTGCAATTTTCACTTTTGATAGATTTTATTAACACCTGTAAAATAACAAAAAGCTTATAGAAAAACTGTATCAATGTTGACAGTAACTACAATAGTTTGTATTTTATAAAGAAAGGTACGTCCATATTTACAAACATTTAGAATTCAAATTAAACATTTAAATCTTTATTACCCCTGATGTTAAGTAAAATTATACTTATTTTGTGAAGTTTTCGATACTCTTTGAATAGACGAAATATTATTTTAATTTCTTACCACGTTATCTCAATAACCTTATTACTTCCAGACTACGCATGCTCAACCCCTACCTCTGTGCTGGACGTGAAATGTGACGTCATTTTGAGCCACTGTATTTGCGCGAACTTTAACAACTACATTGCACATGCGCTTACGTTATTGGGCTCTGACTTTATTACGCCATTGGTAGAGTTGTTAAGGTTGCAGAACATGTAGGTTCCATCACCCGTAGATCAGATGCGCAGTCTCAGGTCAATAAGTCTATCGGTCTCTTCCAAACCCCATACTTTCTGACCAGGACGTTAAGTATTTGTAAAGCCACGTTGGCTGCGTTTCCTGGTCTGCAATTAGACACAATTTCTAGGTAAAATTAAGGTGACTCTCAGAGAACAAAAAACCAAAAACAAAACACGCACAAAGTTTGTTCGCGGCTCCATCAATGTTATAATTACACCATCTATACTTGCTTCATGCTCGCTTAGACAGGTTTTTTTTTGTGGTTTTTTTTTTTTGCTGTTGTATTGGTGTGGCTGTGTGTGATTTCTTTTTAAAAAGGAGAACTTTGTTTTTTGAATGTTGGCAATTAAAAGAAGTTGTATTCACGGTCACACTGATTGCTCTTTTGAGTAATTATTGGGCCAAGTGTCGGCAATTTCTATAGCACGCTCGTTGGGAGCTCGACCATTTTGAATACAACTGAATACCTACTTTATTAGGTCAGGTTACCCGCCTCGGTGGCTGTAGTTGGCTAACGCGCTTGTCGTGTAGAGCTCGACTGCTGAGGACGGGGAGATCGAGGTTCGAATCTCGGTCGGGTGAACTGAGGTTTTTTCCTAAATGGTTTTCCCACTCTCCCTCCACGCAAATGCGGGTTCACTTCCTCTAATTCAACCCTACAATTCCTAATTCATAAGAGTAATTAGTACTTAAAGCGTATAACCCAAACGGCTAGTAAGACGCGGTGCTAAATATATATTAGGTTAGGTTGTTTTTTTAGCACCGTGTCTTACTATCCATTCGGATTATACGCTTATGTACTAATTACACAAATGGTTTTAGGGATTAAGAAAGTTATATTTATAGGAAGTGTAACTGAATTTTCGTGGAGGAAGAATGGAAAACTATTTTGGGAAAAACCTCAGTAAACCTGACCAGGATTCGAACCCCAATATCCCCATTGAGAGTGACATGCTAGATCATGAGATTATCGATGTGGGGGTGATACGTTACTATTCATTTGAGAAGATTGTAGTTCGAATCTTGGTGGTTTGGGGATGTCCTACACATGAATCATGGCTGTGGTCTTCTCGTCCCTTCTCTACACTCAGGCTTATTTGGACGCATGTCCTTTAAAATAGCCTTCCCTAAACCCTAACTCCTTACCTTAATGCTTAGCCCTTGTTTTATAACGTTGCAAACGGCCGGCCGCGAACTTGAGGTATAGTGGTCAGAGCCTCTGGCCGCTGACCTAGAGGTCCCAAATATAATTTCCGTCTGATACCGGGGAATTTTTCGTGTAAGGGGAATAATTCCCATAGTCACCAGGGTCAGGTTAGTTAGGTTTAAGTTGGGTTAAAATATTCATTGTCTCCCCCCTCCCCATTATATTCACTATTATGATTATTATTATTATTATTATTAGCACCGCGTCTTACTACCCATACGGGTGATATAACGTATGCACGTATGTATGTGTAATGGTAGGATGACTTGTGAGATGAAATGGAGGACCTACAGTTTAACGTGGGATCCGAACCACAGTGGAGGCCTGGCATTCCACACATTCACATAATACACGTCTTGTCAGAGGTGAAGGAAGGGTTTGGCTATATATTCACTATCATCAACCTTTCAACTCATCGGGACATGTAAAGAACCTCCACGGTAAGGATGTACGTACTATTAGTACATTCGGGCGTCCCCCGGGAAACGGTATATTAGTACTGGCTAATATTTCCACAAACTGAGCTACGAGTGATTTAGCCTGGACATGCAATGATTATTATTATTATTATTATAACGTTGCAAGATTAATAATATATATAATAAATCTTGCCGCACTGCATTTACAAAGCTGCCGGATTTTCTATGTTGACAACAGTAAAAGAGGGAAGTTTGGCAACAGCTGTCCAAGAGAGAGAAAAAGATTAGTCTCTTTCCCATAAGAGCAACAGACCACACAAGGGACTGTCGCTGATTGTAGTTCGCTCTCGATGTGATCTGTATACAACCCAAGATGATCTTAACTCGAACGCACTATACACGCCTTCCAGAACAATCATTAGAAACCACTAAGAGGGTTTTTACCCGGAAACGACAATTAGTCTCCCGACGACTCGGCTGAAGGGAGGAGGGGGCGGGGGATAATTAGTATGCAGGAATAATTATAACATGCAATGGAGATTGAAAAAAATTATAATCAAAGTGCATACTTTTGTATCAGAGGTTCTGTTTAGAGTTGCCTGTTTCGTTTTTTTTTATTTTTTTATAAATTTGTTTTATTCTGTTTCTTGAAAAAAAAAAAGTTAATTATAAATTATTTTTCACGATGTCATTCTTTCAGGGTTTAATTTAGTTTTAATTATTTTAATTTTTTTGTTTCCCCCATTCTTTCCGATGTTTTCTTTTGTCTGGATTGGCGCTTTTTCCCTTCTTCTATGTTTGACGTTTGTCACGATGCTCGATTGTTTTTTGGTTTTGTCTTTTTTGTCTACGTCATAGTTTTCTCAGATTATGGGTCCAGTCTCGGACAGATCTTCATCGTGGGAAAACACCAACATTCTTGACTTTAAACTGTACCTTTGATATCATGTTCTCATCCCCTCAATCCCCATTTGACCAGGGTAAACATACCCTGTTAGAACTGTACCTGGGATATATTATATACTCAGTGCCCATTTGACCAGAACAAACTGCGGTTATTTAAATTCTACTTGTGATATGCTCTGACCCACTCAGTCCCCATTTGACCAATCATACATAGAGACTGTCTTACACATCCCAAATGAAAATAAATTCTCGTTTTTAGCTGACCAGTGAGAGTTCTACTGAGTGATGATCAAAATGTACAGTTCCCAGTTGAAACAATCGCTGCTTATCCTTGTGAGAGACTACTGTAGGAGTTCTAAACCCTCATCCAATCCCACCTCTAAAAGACTTACGAGTGGTAATTTTAAGTCATTAACCACCTTCTCTCTAACTAACCCGCTATGGAGGGGAGGGGAGATAACTCTTGTTTTGTTTTCCTTTGTTTCGGTGGAAGGTTTGTGCCTTGTCACTGTGTTTCTTGGTGCCCCAGTGTCTAAAGGGGGAGGGGGAAGGAGGGTCACAATTACCTTCCCCCCCACACACTCCCCCTCACCCCTTGATTACAGGCCAACAGCTTGGATCAGTAATTATATCAGGTACATCTCGGCGGCTGGAAATGTCTGAGATTTGTTCGTCCTGGAAGGAGCCATATCTTTTGCTGAGGCTGTCTTCTTTTTCAAAACCAATATTTGACAAGTTTTGTAAAAAAAAAAAAAAAAAAGAACTGCCCCATCGATGCGTCATGCGTCAATTTTACAAAGATAGCTCTCAAATATAACCTTTGATTTTAGAAATGTAAATTGGAAATTCAATTAATAATATATTCCTAATATTTATTCTTAATTTTTTTATCTCACTTGCAAATTAAAAAAAAATCCTTCTCCCCTATTATTTTGTTAGAATATTCTTCCACGTAAGCACTGGCTTATGGGGGTGGGGAGAGATGGGTAAGATGGGTACAATCCCCCTTTCTCTAGCAGATGAGGGCAAGGATTAAGACAAATTTGTGTGAACATTTTTTTAATTTTAATTTAATCTATTTAAGGTATGTAACGTGCACTTTTTGAACCGACTGATCATACCAGCACACGAGAATTTCTATGAGCGAGAGTGAAAGGCCTACCAATTTTGCCGGGAAAGGTATTTTCACAAACCTTCCAAGGTCATTTTACATACCACAACCTATAAGGGACCAACGGCTATATTTCCCCTCAAAAGTAAGTTGTACTACGGATTTTTATCACTAGAGAAAAACTCCGTCGACCCCGGCTGGGTTTGAATCCACAAACATCGGATCTTGAGGTGAGCACTCTACCCAAAGATAACAGAGGTCAACTATTTATATATGATTAATATTTGTAAAAGTAGTTTAACATGTCTGTATTTTTGTAGTTTTCAGTGATATTTAAATCTCCAAACTGTATTGTTCTTACTTAACCAAACGCTATTTTTATTATAAAATGTAGTTTTCAGTGATATTTAAATCTCCAAACTGTATTGTTCTTACTTAACCAAACACTATTTTTATTATAAAAAAACACGTTCCCTTTAACAGATGCCTCGTTATTGTAGAATTTTGGTAGAAAGAAACTTTTATAAAATTACATTTGTTTCAGTTTTGATAACACTTTACACGTTCGGACTACACGCATGTGTGTTAGTTACACTAAAGTGTTAAGGGCATTAGTACCACTGGCAACTCTAGAGTTTCGCAAGGATACATGACTTCAGCTTTATTATGGTAGTGTACCTCAAGCAGCCTTGTTGACTCAGCACAGAGGCACAGACGTAAGC
>CABEEJ010000020.1:621279-648566 GCA_901482245.1 Timema douglasi | reverse complement strand
TTTTTAAGTTTTGAAAACACCTTTTCAAGAAACTTACTAAAAATATCAATCTGACAATTTTAGTCAATCTTACAATAGTTATAAATCATTCTTCGTTCATACTAAAACTTCCCCTCTAGAATTACATAGCAATAAAATGACACAATAGAAATAACAATACATATTATAGTCGCTGGCATACCTATACTATATGCAATAGTGCTATATTCTATGAGCTATGTTCTTTGTTTTTCAATTTTACTTATTATCTCATCAAAGTTAGCTCTAGACACTGAATTTTTCACAAAAATTTCTAATCTTCTCTTAGATTGGTATCAAAATGCATACATGAAAAGTTGTCTCTTTCCTTTATGATAGCATGTTCTAGAGTTAGAAAATTCAAAACTTCCCATTGGCTATTTACATGTAATTACCCTCGAAAAAATCTCACTTAAAAGCTGAACTTATTAATTATTAATCACATTACAGATACTTTTAGAGAGTCACCGAGGGTAACATCCTTAGATTTTCCTGGCACACAAGAGTCACATCTATGTTATTGTTTACAGCTTATAAGCAGCCAGAGACTAACCTTGAAAATACTGCTTTTCTAAAAAAATGCTCATTTTTTGCACATTTAAATGTTTGCTTTGGATAAAAATAAATTAAAAACACAACTAATTAAACTGTTATCCAAAATCAATTAATTGCTAGGACAAAATATAAGATTTTTCTTTCAGTATGATACAAAATAATGTTTATTCACTGTTTGAAAATATTTGCGGTCTTTACTTACTAACAATTCTTCATTTAAAATATATTTGGTAATATGTGTATTTGTTCGAAATAGGGATACTGGATGGGTAGGAAAAAATGTATTTTTCCAAAATTCCTTTTCTGTTAACTAGTGGTAGGCCTACATTTACAACAAACTGTAAACTATATAATTTATCAAAAATATATGTCTTTGCATTAATCTCTTCAACTCTAATATTGAATTGCTTGTAAAATTGTTTGAAATTAACAATAAAATCTGAGACTAATATAGTAAAGAATAGATAAAAATTCTTTCTTGTTTAGGTTTAAAATCTACAACTCCCTTAAAACTACCCACCTCAGTGGCGTAGTGTGCTAACATGCTTGTTTTGTGTAGAGACAGACTGCCGAGAATGGGTAGATCGCGGTTCGAATCTAGGTTTGGGGAACTGGGGAGGGGGGGTCCTAAATGGTTTTCCTTTCTACCTCCATGCAAATGTGGGTTAATTTCCTATAAATTCAACCTTCCTAATTCCTAATCCATCAATATAATTAGTAATTAAGCGTATATCTCAAACTGGTAGTAAGACGCGGTGCTAAATAAATAAAAATACTTTAAAACTGTTCTCAGTAAAGTATATATCAGGCATATACACAAAACCACACACCTGAGCTCTGCAAATAAAGGGTTTTAACATCGTGACATTTACTACCAAAGATATAAATGGCAATTGAATTTTTACTGTGACCTTACTCAATACCTCTAATATCGGATATGGCTCTGTGAATTTGGTTTGGAATATTTTAATCCCTTTTTTAAGCGACATTTGTTAAGTCAACCAAACTCCCTATTTGTAGTGTGTGTTTTGAAGGTCTTGCCATGTTAGATAGCGTGCCTTAAAAGCGTTTAATGATTATTATTTTTAGCACAGCGTCTTACTACCCGTTTGGGTTATACGCTTTAAGTACTAATTATGCTAATGGGCTAGGAATTGGGAAGGTTGAATTAGAGGAAGTGAATCCGCATTTGCGTGGAGGGAGAGTGGAAAACCATTTAGGAAAAACCACCCCCAGTTCACCCGACCGAGATTCGAACCTCGATCTCCCCATCCTCAACAGTCGAGCTCAACACAACAAGCGCGTTTTCATGATTATTCTTATACACTTTATTCCAAGACCCTTGAAGCCTAGCAGATAAGTCTACTATATGCTGATATGTCACAGTAGAAGGTAACTTCCTCCTTTTAAAAGGTGTTCATCTTCTTAATACCAAATTATATTTTGTAAGGTGATAATTTAGCATGACTGTGAATCCTTATATTATAATCCCAAAAAATGATTTTACCACTTCTACCTTTTTAGGGGAAGGAAATTATTTACAACTTAAATTAAGCCGTAATCAGTTTTTAACCCTCCTGCAGAGATTACATGTCCTAAATACTATGTTTCACTAGCAGCAAAACGACATTTCTAAAGAAAGTGATAAATTTACTCCTTACATTCTTTCAAAAACTGATTCAGGTTTTTTCTAATTTGGTGTTTGTATTCAATTGAGAAAATGATGATGTCAACTAAATATGTCAATGTTTGCATGGGGCTCAAACCCCGCAAAAATAAGTCAATCATTCCTTGAAACATAGCTGGTGCTCCTTGGGGTCCAAAAGTGTTTGGGGCTTGTATATGTGTATATTGTTTTATTTTGAACTATGTTTACTGTGTTGTTTTGACGCCAAGGAACTTGGTTGGCATCTGTTGTGCTTTCTGTTAACAGGATCGAGCACACGTGCGTTACTGGTTATAGGCAGCCAGTCTCGCTTTGGATGTCATCCCGTGTATATCTTAGAGTGTTCTATACCATAAGCATTCCATTGCTGTGAATACTCAACTATACAGTAAACTTCCTATCAAACATTTGGTCCATCCATGGCAGATTTTGTACCTTCCTCGCGTCGTTTTTTATCGTATCATGTTGTTTATTTGCGTCATAGGCTTAGAATGCTCGCAGTGTAATTATTACTTGTCACGATCGCCAGTACAATGTTTATAGGCGTATATATGCTCTGATCGTGTGTTATAATGAGTTTTGGGAACTTCTCTTTCGCTTGAATTTACTTTGTCCCAATTTCGTGTGGATTTTCACGTAAATAATTTTGCTTGTAATTTATGTCAATGGCGGCCATCCTTTAAACGCGCGGAAACGTTAGCTAAAGCAAGTGAGAACCTAGACTACAAGTGTTGTGAGCTATTTATAGCCACCTGTCGGGATCTTAAGGTCTTGCGTGAGACCTATGAGACAGATCATTTAACGGTGCAATTAAGTAGTCAAGACATTGATGACTTCAACCTTGATGCACACGAGAAGTGACTTTGTAACTTCGATAACACCTATTATTACATAATATCTATCTTGGATCGTGTTAGTGCCACCAAATGTCCCAACAGCTCCACGCAACGACCTACCCCCGCAAGTGCTCCTCGCATAACTCTCCCGGCCATTCCATTACCACATTTCATTGGTGATCTTAAATTGTGGACCAATTTTTCTAATTTGTTTAAAACCCTTGTCGCTGATTACACTAACCTAACCAACATTGAAAGGCTATCATATTTGAAGTCGGCAGTCAGTGGTGAACCGCTATCAATAGTACAGGCGCTTCCACTCACCAATGTAAACTATCCTGTGGCATGGGATTTGTTAGTGAGGCGATATGACAACAAACGTCTCATTGTGGCACAACACATCGATCCAATTCTTCAAATACCATCGGTGCTGGCTGAGTCTACTACTGCGCTGCGTGTCCTTTTTTCGGCACTGAGGGAAAATGTAGCCGCTTTTCCTGCCCTGGAAATTCCTGTGGTTCATTGGGACTTGATCCTCATCCATATACTTAGCAACAAATTAGACATTGCTCTCCGTGCTCAATGGTAGTGCACCTTTGTTAACTCATAGTTACCCACTGTTGACAGCTTCATAAATTTCCTGGAAAGATATTGCTGTTCCTTTGAATCCTTGGCCTCATACAAGGTCAAACCACATCCAAGGTCATCCTTCAATGCCAGTGGCTGTCGAAGATCACATCAACCAGCTGCAGTCATGGCTTCAACTTCAAAATCACAGTGTGTTTTGTGTAATGCATCTCACTCCTTACACAAATGTCCTGAGTACCTTCTCAAGGACCCAAAGGAGCGCTTCAACTTCATCAAGCAAGCAAGACCATGCTTAAATTGCCTCAGAGAGTCTCATCACTCTGTACAGTGTCCCTCATCATATCGATGTCGTACTTGTGATGCCAGGCACCATTCATCACTGCATTTTCCAGAATCACTTGTATCTAGTACACCACAGGATCACCCCGTGCATCAAGAAATACAAAACGAGGCTGGAGCTCCAGTCAATATCATGGCATCCTTTGCAGAAGTAACCTATCCGTCGACCACCCTGCTGTCCACAGCACTTGTTGAAGCACAGGATGTATCAGGATCATATCAAGTAATCAGGGTGCTACTTGACTCTGGGAGCCAAGCTAGTTTTATCACTGAACAATGTCTGTCATGGCTAGGTCTATCACGACGCAAGGCGTCCTTAGCCGTTCATGGACTTTCCCACACACCGTTATCTGTGGCCAAAGAGGTTTCAACCTGTTTTGTCCGACCCATTGGATTGTTTTTCCCTAGCTTATCTATCAATGTCTTTGTTCTACCTCGGATTACTTGTCACTTACACAGTACCCCTCTATCATCCCCAACGTGGCCTCATGTTTCAAATTTAAAACTTGCAGATCCTACATTTTGTACTCCAGGACCCGTTGATATGCTGATCGGTGCAGAAACCTTCTCCCACATCATCACAGGAAGGAAACTAGAAGAGGAATCTGGAACTCCTTGTGCCCTAGAAACTGTCGTCTGGGTGTTTACAGGAAGGCTGCAGCAACCCTCAATGTCACCATACACCTCATCTCTAGACATGTCATCTTTCTTCATATCTTCGTCTTCATGCACACCAACACTAACAGATGTAGTGGAGCAGTTTTGGAAACTTGAAGAACTGCCAGCAAACCCAGTTATCACCCCTAAGGAAGCTCTCTGTGAAGACATCTTTGTCAAACTGCACACTCAAGATGCTGTGGGCCGTTACAGTGTGGCACTCCCATTTGATGGACCCAGACCAGAGCTTGGTGACTCACACACCACTGCTCTTCGTCGTTTTCAAGCCCTTAAACGCCGACTACACCAGCAACCTCATTTAAAGGCCAGTTATTCGGACTTTATGCAGGACTATCTAGACACAGGTCACATGGAGGTAGTAACAGATCCATCCTTCAACTCTGGCTGTTCTTACTACATTCCCCATCATTGTGTGATCAAACCTGACAGTACCACCACTAAACTTCGGGTGGTGTTCGATGCTTCGGCCAAAACAGACTTGGGAACTTCTTTAAATGATCAACTCCTAACAGGACCCAAACTTCAAAATGATATTACAAAGGTTCTCCTTCGTTTTCGTTCACATTCAATTGTTTTTACTGCTGATATCAAACAAATGTATCGTCAAATTCAAGTCCATCCTGAAGATCAAGACTACCAGCGCATTTTTTGGCGGTTCAATGACAGTGATCCAATACAAGTCTACCGTCTGAAGACTGTGACTTATGGAGTATCATCATCACCTTATCTCGCCATTCGTACCCTACACCAGCTTGCTGATGATGAAAAGACACGCTTTCCAGAGGCCTCAAGGGTGGTACACTCAGATCTGTATGTTGATGATGTGTGTTCAGGAGCTGATTCCCCTGAAAAGGCAGTAGCTCTACAAAAAGAACTTGTACACTTGTTGAAGATGGGCGGCTTTCAATTACGAAAGTTCGCAAGTAACCACCCAATACTTCTAGAAGGGTTACACCCAGAAGATATTCAAATGCCTCCCTTGTCATACTCTTTTGATGATGATGCTACTGTCAAGGTTCTCGGTCTACAATGGAACCCCGGGTCAGACACCTTTTCATACAAGGTACAACTGACCTCAAAATCCCTCTCCAAACGAGCCATACTCTCGGATATTGCAAGAATATTTGACCCACTAGGTTGGCTGTCTCCTATCATCTTGTTTGCAAAATATCTTATCCAAATCTTATGGATTAAAGGTGTTGACTGGGACTCCCCCCCTCCTCCTGAAATAGCTGAAAGATGGAATCGTTTCAGAGCTGAGCTTCCACTTTTGTCTAACATCTCAATTGACAGATGTCTGACCTCTGCAGATGCAGCTTGTAGCGTTGAGATTCATGGCTTCTCTGATAGATCTGAGAGTGGTTATGCAGCTGTTGTATACCTCCGGGTTATTTCCTGACACAATAAAGGTGCGACTCTTGCTCGCTAAATCCAAGGTAGCGCCCATAAAACAAGTGTAACTTCCTCGCTTGGAACTATGTGTGGCGTTACTCTTGGCACGCATGTTACACATGCTAATGGAAACCTACTCCTTCTTGAAAATTGACATGGTCTACGCCTGGACAGACTCTACAATCACATTGGCCTGGATCCAATCTTCATCCCACCTGTGGAAAACATTTGTTGCCAATCGTGTGAGTAAGATCCAAGATCTCACTTCCCCCGAATGGTGGCACCATATACCTTAAGAGCAAAACTCAGCTGATTGTGCCTCTCGTGGGTTGTTTCCCTCTCAGCTTGTTGAGCACCCACTTTGGTGGGCAGGACCCTTGTGGCTAATGGAGGATTCAACCAATTGGCCGCAACCTAGGGAATTGCCTCGCTTAGTTGAACCTATTGAAGAAAGCAAAACCCTCACTCTGACTACAGTCGCCCCTGACACCAACATTCTGGATCTGTTAGATAAGTTTTCGTCCTTATCAAAAATAAGATGTATAACAGCGTATTGCTTTCGTTTTGTTTGTGCTTCTCGCCCTGGACGTGTCGCACCCACCGTACCCTTGCAAGTTGATGAACTACACAAGGCTCTGTTATTTTGGGTCAAACAAACCCAACAGATCGACTTTGCTGATGATATTGCTCGTATTGTCAAGGATCAACCTTGTTCATCCTCAGTACAAAGGCTAAATCCTTTTCTCGATTCTGCTGGTGTTTTAAGAGTCGGCGGCCGCCTTCAACGATCGAATCGGCACTTTGAAGAAAAACATCCTATCCTACTCCCGGAGCGGAGTCGTCTCGTGGAACTTCTAATTGACCAACTAAACGTTGATCATCTACATCCAGGACCACACAACTTGCAGTACTTACTTCAGCGTGAGTTCTAGATAACTGATGCGCGAAACACAATCAGATTGCGGCTACGCAAATGTCTAAAATGTTTCAAGTTTTGTCATACCTTAATGACACCAGTCATGGGAAGTCTCTCGGCAACTCGTGTTTGTCAAGCCAAACCCTTTCTGAAGACAGACTATGGAGGTCCATTCACATTCACAATGGCTCAGTACGCAAACCTATAACCTCTTTGGCCTATATTTGCCTATTTGTTTGCTTCTCCACGAAGGCTACTAACCTAGAACTGGCGTCAGACTTATCAACTGAAGCCTTTCTTGCGGCATTTCGTCGTTTTATCGCCCGTCGAGGACATTGTTCAGATATGTTCAGTGACTGCGGAACTAATTTTGTTGGTGCTAATAGACAGCTTTCCACTCTTCAAAGGTTTCTCACAGATTTTGGCAACAATGAAGTTTTTAGTAGGCAGCTCATTGACGATAACATCACTTTAATCCCCCCGCAACTCCACATTTTGGAGAACTTTGGGAAGCAGGGATACGAACAGTCAAGCCATTGCTCTTCAAAACTATTGGCTCTCAGATCCTAACTTATGAAGAGCTGTACACTGTCTTGACACAAATTGAAGTCACTCTCAATTCACGACCACTTTGTGCTTTATCAGCAGATCCCAGCGATTTGTCATCACTAACCCCAAGTCACTTCTTAACCTTGGGACCACCACAGATACTACCAGAGTCTGATGTCACCGCCACTCCAGTCAATCGTCTGACGAGATGGAGCCTGCTTCAGCAAATCCAACAATCTTTCTGGAAGCGTTGGCATCAAGACTACCTCCATCAACTCCAGCCCAAAGCCAAGTGGAGTCATCCACAAGACAACCTTCAGGAAGGGGTCCTAGTCCTCATCAAGGAACCAAACCTACCTCCACGACTTTGGCGACTAGGACGTGTGGCGAAAACATTCCCTGGTCCCGATGGCATAGTGCGTGTCGTTCAAGTCCGTACTGAACAAGGTGTCCTCATCAGACCAGTGGTGAAATTGTCTCCCCTCCCCTCAAACTAATTGAAATACGAGTATTTTAAGGGGGGCGGGATGTTTGGGGCTTGTATATGTGTATATCGTTTTATTTTGAACTATGTTTACTGTGTTGTTTTGGCGCCGAGAAACTTGGTTGGCGTCTGTTGTGCTTTCTGTTAACGGGATCGAGCGCGTGCGTATTACTGGTCGTGGACAGCCAGTCTCACTTTGAATGTTGTCCTGTGTATATCTTAGAGTGTCGTATACCATAAACATTCCGTGGTTGTGAATACTAAACTATTAAGTCCACTTCCTACCAAACTAAAAGTTAACCGTAAATATTTATAAGCTCCTGGTGGTGTAATGAAGGAACATTTATCTTGATCCTCTTGGTGTAATGATATCCCGTGAAACCCTGAGGTCAAATCCAACAATGTAAAGTATTTACACGCTCCTGGTCCAGCAAGAGTTTCAAAGATATTAGGCCATGGATACAGATCTGGTGTGATTATTGAGTTCAAGGTTAGATAGTCAACACATAACCTTTATTTGACTTCTACATTGGATAACTTAATTTTAATAATCACTAATGGTGAAGCCCACGGTTCATTTTGAGGGTCCTGAAGAACAATTAATCCTATAGATAACTGTTAATCTACCAATTTATGTTAACTCTGAGGAATTTTGTAAGCCCTTTGTCATATTGGTCTTTAGTTCCCTGTTTAGATCTTATGCTGAACAAGAGTGTGCTTGGCAAATTTTCTGTCTAAATATCCCCTGATATTTCTTAGAAGTGGCTGTATCTAATCTTTCTGCTCAGAGGACAAATGACCGATTATTCCCGTGAAATCTATATTTTCCTGAAAATAAATTTTACTTAGTGTATTTTCCTACATATCTATTTTTACCATGATTTCTAAGTATGGAAAACCATTTCTGGAGCCAGTATGTGCTAGTGGGGGGTTTCCATTACTGTGCAGTTAAGGCAAAAGCAAATGGTTTTAATTTTTGACTAGAAATGTTCCGCCAATTATCGCAATTGTAGTTTGTAATTTATAAGCTTATGTTTTTTGAAAAGATAGCTATATTCCCAATTAATGAAAATGTGAAGGGGAGGTGGTTTGTAGGATGAAAATTTATCTTGTTTAACCCCGTCTCCGGAATAACTTATTTTTGTTTGACGCTGGTCCTACCAAGGAACTCAATGTTTGTAGTGATGGAATCTTATCTGGCCAAAAGTCAAATGCTGTTGGGGATTCATTAGAGGTAAGATAAAATTTTACCTAAGCCAGTGATCCCCAAACTTTTTTTTGGCTTACCGCCCCCCTTTGTAGATCATACAATTTTTATGTCCCCCCTCAGTATTTATTAGGAAAGTTATAAAAAAATCTCTAAAAAATATCTTTACTTTCACTTCTTTAGTTTATATATAAAGTACTGTAAAACTGGCAACATAATGATTTATTTTAATTGGTGTTTTGTTTCCATCAATTCTTGAATAGTGGGTTTGATGTTTGACAGAGCACACTTAAATTCGCCTTCCTCTACAAATCAACAGCATTGTTTAGTTTTTTATGAGAGTCAGAGTTGAAAATTCGGTGATATTACATGCGGCCACAATGGTAGCTGAGGGAAGGATAGAGGGGAAAATTGGGGTAAGTATCTGAGGCGTGTGACTTTGAACATAAGCACGTGCAGGCATATGAGTGTCTTAATTTTGGTTGGTCATCTAGTAGATGAAAAAAATTACAACTGGTTGGCAGTGTTACCAATAAGTGCTAGAAAAAAGTTATTTTACTATGAAAATTTTAATTGAAATAAAAAATTTCTTCATTTATTAGAGAATTTTTAACGTTATTTACTAAATGTTCCATGTCACCCTTAAAAATTATTCACATCCCCCCGATTGGGAACCTCTGATCTAAACAGAAACTTCATTGAGAGTTTCAATAACTACCTCTTTGATGGATTAGTGTAGTAAATAAAGTGTGATACTACTAGCTTCTAATAAAGGGGTAGTGGCAAATACAATTTCCACTGGAATGGCAGACTCAATCTTTGGCAACGCCTTTAGCGGTCCACTGTGATTGTCTTCCAAAATATTGTTGAGTTTTCATGTGTTGGTAATGCAAATTTATGATATTAAAAAAAAACCACTAGAACACTAGTGATTGTGGTGTAGCAACATAAAAAATGCAACACTTAGTATAATTACCTAGGAGTAAATGGCAATGTAATATTATTGGGCTTGATTTCTTCATCTTGTTTCAATCTCGTTGCAAGTTTAGTCTTTTTCCTAGGAGATTCCAGGTCTCTGAAAAGAAATAAAATTTAACAATCTTGATAAATATTTAATACATATACTCTATTAGTCTAAAGCATTTCTGCAACCTTCCAAAACCTAACCTCAGTAGACTCATGGAAAGTTAGATTAAGTTCTGTTTGGTTAACTGATAAAAATATTTATTTAAGTCAGTAAGAGTAGATAAAGTTAGAATGAACTAAAATCATAATATTTTTATTAAATAAATAAAAAAAATCTATATATTATATGTTGTTTATGAATTATGTAAGACTTTCCAGTATTAGTGTCCCTTACCCTAATTTATAACTTACGTCTGTTAAGTTGTGTACATTGGAAAAAGTAACGTACAATTGGCCATGGCTAAAAACGGGTTAGAGCAAATTTTCTCTATAAATATCCCCTGATATTTCCTTAGATGTGGCTGTATCTAATATTTCTGCTCGGAGGACAAATGAGCGTTTTTTCCTGTTAAATCTATAATTTCCTGAAAATAAATTTTCCTTAGTGGATTTTCCTACATATATATTTTTAATTTGATGTCTAAGTATGGGATTTTTTGTGATCTTCCTTGAATGTGTTGGTTCGGGGTTTGAACCCAACTTATCTCCAATGACCATGAACTTTTCATCCAGCTCTATGATGTCACTAGTCCTTAGCGCTAACAGTGTACACATTTTATAAGCTCTCGGAAGTTCTATGTCAGCAATGCCTAGGGTTGCTTATACTAACCAACACAAACTGTTTACCTTGAGTAGTTATAATCTGGTTCACAATACACAGAATTAAAGCATGATAGTCATTCAAATGGTCGTCTGTCAACAATAGTCCAATCATAAACAAATTCACACTTTATAGCTTCTGAGATATTTTGTTTGGTCTTTTACTTTTTCCTTGTGCCTGAACATAATTTCTCAGGGACCGTAAGATATATAGGGACTCAACGCCTGAAGGGTCAATTACTCTCTTGTTGTAGTTAAAATTATTCTTGTGTTCCCTTCTTCATCCTTCTCAGTAAGGGGATACTTGAGTAATCCTAATTGCAGAATTTGTTTTAATAAACCGATAATCACCGAGTTTTTTGACAGGAAATCAATTCCTAACAATACTATAGTTTTTCGAGTTGTTTTTACAAACCGATACTTTGAAAGTATCTGTATAGCTATCTTCTTCTACCGGTAGCTCCCCCCTTGTTTCACCAAGATTGTTAAGCCTACATCCACTTACGCCCAAATTCCAAATTTCAGTTGGGCCCAGATCAAATATCAAAACTAATTTATGCACATCCAACAAAGAATAGGTAGGGTACGCCAAGAAGAGGCTTATCCTACAGATCTGGTTCATAAAAACACGTCTTCGAGTGCACAGGTAGATATGCTCATAGAACATCTAATGGAGGCCAAGTGATAGACGAATCCCCTATGACACAGGAGGAACCCATATTCGGTTCTATGAAATGGGAGCTTAATCCAGAAGCAATATTGTGGCTATTTTCCCACAAGGAAATGCGCAGATGAAATTCATGGCTCTAAAATACCCCACTCCTCAGCAACATGGAAACATTTCACTTCAGGCCTTTATTAATAGTATTAGTTGTCATCACTGAGAAGTCTCTGCAACTAATATGGAGAGCAAGAGGAATTTTAATTTTCAGGAAAGTGAGGACCCTATAGAGTTCCTTGAGAAATTGATAGAGAAAAATGCATGGCATGACTTAACGGACAAGGAAATGTTAATTTTAGGGTTAAACAGACACACAGATAGACAGCGTTACAAAAACCACTTTTTAGAGTTCGGAGGATCATGAAACATAGACATCCATCAACATCTTAGGTTAGATTTTTTTTTTTGTCACAATACTTAACCTTTAGTGTTCGAAACTTTAATATATATGCGTTTAGCTTGAAAATTATTGGTTTTATAAAAATATGTTTCAATAATATATTTGTATTATAAATAGACCTACATATTTATGACGATAAGTAAATTCATATCTCTAATAGTTTTGGCGATGTGATAAAAATGAGAATTTACGCATCAGACCAGAACCCTCAAAGTCATTTTACCAAGAAAATGAGAATGGCCATTTTATTTATAAATATTGATCAATGCTTAGAAATAAAATTTAATCAAAATCATTAGAGCCGATTTTGAAAAAATCAATTTTTTTCTTTTTTCACCCTTCAGTAAACTACCCTTAATTTTAGGGTCAGATATCCAATTCCAAAAACTCCTTGGGACAACTCTATGAAACCCCTAGGTACCAAGTTTCAGTCCGATCGCTAAAATAGTTTAGGCTCTAGTCCAAGGTACAGACAGACAGACAGAAATTCAAAAACAACTTTTTCGGATACGAGGGGTCATGAAATGTCGAGATTTATCAAAATCTCGAGTTCCATTTTTTTGACAATCACAATAATTTCTCTACCTGTAAGATAGCGAGAAAGTAAAAATACACTGCAAGCTAAAAGCTTAGCTCAAGTGTGGGGTTGGTGGGGTCGAAACAAACCAACTATATGCGTAGCAAGATTATTAGGTTGTGGTGAGGTCCATAAAATGAGGGGACACGCCCCAAACTTGTAATGAGTGGCTCACTACGATTGAAAGCGCGGGTCGGGCAGAGGGATATTTTATCCCTGTTAGACACAGGATCAGTCCATAGCCTAATTTCTGAAAAGGTAGTGAAGGAAATACATGGAACATCAGCGATCAAGTAAAAGAAAATTTGGAAATTGTAATGTGAGACAGCCGATGGAGAATTGTGAATCTGAATGGCCATGTTAAAATATCGGTGAAGATAGGAAGATTTTCATGGCCTACATGGTTTTGATTGTCCCCCAATTTTAACGTCGATGCAGTACAAAGCAGGGAATTTAAAATTGTTCTAGGATCCAGTTTTTCCCTAATAAAAACTAAATAAAATGAGTATACTACATCTGAAAAAGAAATTAAAGGATGTAGTGATTGAAGAACTATAATGCACCAATGTACTAACATGCAATACCAAATTAACAAAACTGTAAGGTCACGTCCATATCACTTCATCCCTTCTATGTTAGCTATCTTGAAACAAAACATCAATGACTTTTCAAAGTCTCACGCAGTCCATATGCTTATCCAGCCATTGAGTCTCAAAACCAAATAAAAAGTATATGCTAATCGTTGTTTAAAGGAAGTCAAACCAGAACTCAGAAGGTGTCCTTTGAGACAACACCCTTAAACACATTTGAAATGGCCTTTCAGTATCTAGATTAAGGAACGGTGTTCGCGTTATTTGACTTAAATCAGGAATATCATTAACTTTCCCTTGGTGAGAAGTCTAAGGAGTGCAATGCCTTTATAACCCAAACAAGATTGAATGAGTTTAATTATCTTCCTTTTGGCCTTCCGGTAGAAAGCCAAACGCTGACCGGGCTTTTGAACCATATTTTTTTAAGATGTGCATTTAAAGTTAGTATACTATTCAGCTATTTAGAGGACCTCATTGTGTACTCAAACAACATCCAGGAGCATGAGGAGCATGTGAGATAGGTTAACTCCAGGTTGAGAAACACCAACCTCAACATCAATCTACACAAGCTGCAGCTAGCCATCCCGCAGATTGAATACCTTGGACATACTATTTACAAAAAGGCATATAAATTAACCAAGAAAAAAATCAGGCCATTAGAGAATTCCCATACCTGAAAACTCATAAGAAACTGTCCCGGCTATTGGGTATGATCGCGTTCTTCAGTGGACTCCTTCCAAACCTGGCATCAGTGGCAGGAAAAAAACAGTATTTTTGTGGTACAGGGAGGCCGAGATATCATTTAAAGTCTTAAAACAAGCATTGGTGGAATCATCTATTTTAAAAAAGGTAGACTTTGAAGATAAATTTATTCTCCAGACAGATTCATCTTAAACAGGCTCAGAAAGCATTCTGTCCCAGAAATTGGAGGGTGGTATCCTGCCAGTGGCCTATTCAAGCTAAACTCTCAACCATCATGAGCTGAACTATCCCACTTATGAGTTAGAGGCACTCGCTATAATCTTTTCAATGGTGAAGTTCCGGAAATATCTGTAATCTAATATTTTTGAACTACACACAGATAATTTAGGCGGTGGCACATGGCTACCGATTCACAAGCGCAAGTTTGAATTGATAACTTGCTTGATTACAAAGCTGCAAGCCTTCCGGTTCAACATTATAAATATAAAAGGTAAAGCTGATGCAGGGGCAGACACATTGTTGGGAAATTTCAAGCCAACCCCCTCCACCACATCAAGGATAACTACAATATTGCAAGGCATTGTTCCTAACACAAATCCCAGAATTGTTTACCTTACTCAAAGCAGTGTACAGTGAAGGTCTAGATCTGAAAGAATTGAGGTCAGGACTCACAAATAAGGAAAGAATACCACATTTTTAAGGCCGCTAATCACATTTTATAGGTTAAACCATCCAAGCAAGCACAGTGAAAGATTTGTGTCCTAAAATTATTCCATTAGATTTTATTTTCGTTATTCTGCACCTCACCAGTAGGAGCCCATCTGGGGATTTACAAAATCATTGTAATAGAACAAAATAAGTATTTCTAGACAGGAATGGAGAAAGATTCAATCAAAAAGTTAATTCTTTTAAGAAATGCTTTATGGCTGAACCCGCCCATAAAAACAATATAGGCAAGAACTTGTTCAAGGGGAACAAATTTCTTATTGATATAATATATATAGACTTTTTATTTTAACTATTTCAAGGTCCACTAATAGTAATAAATATGTGTTAAACAGTTCACTGTTTGGTGTTTCAAAAAGATTTGTTTTGACATGAGCCTAAAACATGTCACTACTCACCATTATTATCCAGCATTAAAATTATCAGAATGAAGCCATATGAATCTTAGGTCAGCACTGATTGTGTTTGATTACTCATTCCATTTCCAATGGTATAGCAAATTAACCTGGCTCCAAATTGCGTCTAACATTGCCCACCAAAACAGCCACAAGAGTACACCAACCAAACTCATGTTGTGGCAAGAAATGCTAACTCCGATCAACGTGTTATGGGAACTTTCCACGAAAGAAACTCAGCCATCCATAAAATGTTATGGGAACTTTCCACGGAAGAAACTCAACCATCCATAAAGCCGATATGGACAAGGTGGGGCCAAGTGTTTAATCATATCAGACTCGCCTGCGAAAAGGTGGCAAGCAAATACAATGATAGGAGACTGGACAATCCATTAAAAGTGAGTGAGCGAGTGGTACACCAAAATCACAACATCAGTGACAAAACATTGGGGAGGAAACCTAAATTGGATTTTATATGGTAAACATTGGTAAAGATCTACATGTTTCTCAATGACATGACAGTACCTTTAGTTGACCCAGGGAGCCGAGTTATAGTGCAACATGGGCATAGTTCACAACTTAAATCTTGTTCTTACAAATAGTGAGAGAAGAGATGTAGGTGCCTTTTATTCTGAGATTTAAGCTTGGACAGATCTTCAGTAGTGATCGCTTCCCTCTACTTTATGGCTAGCACTCTACTTTTTGTTTTGCTGAAGTGTTGTTATGAAATCTGTATGACTCAGAAAAGGACTCCCACTGTGTCTCATGGAGTGTTAGCAGGATAATATGTGGCTCTATATGTTCACACGATCAAGTAGTAAACGAGTGCACTGGTGTTTAGTGTTGTATTATTGTGATGGTGGAGTTGAATAGATGTGCAAGTATTATTTTATTTCTATGTACAAGCTTCTTTGTTTCTGATTTTTTTTGTATAGTATTTTTTTGGTAGTATGTAGAAAATAAGTTATATGAGTTCATTTAAGTTAGTTTGGTTGAACTTTTGATGCGACATGACCAGCCTAGTTTTGACGTTCGTGTTAGAGGTATAATTCCCTCTAGTAAATTTCTAGTAGCAACGGATAAAGACTGGGCTAAGAAATTGACTGATATTGTTAGTTGACTTAATAGTCTATCCAATTCAATAATAAACCACAGAAAGAAACGTGTCTGGCTTGTCATTTATAGACACTATCTAATCTTTTATATCAACTGACGCCAAAAGAGAGCCAAAAAAAGAGGTGAAAGGTCCTGTTAAAAAGGCGAGAGTAGGAGTGTTACATCATTAATAGGCTTACATATAATTGCAAAACTCGAACGGTGGCCTCCATGTTGGTGAATCATAGGCTAAAGACATACTTGTTTTGTTAAAGAGTTAATATCTGCTCAGGTAGCCTAATATATTTTGGGCTAGAGGTAAATTTGAATTTGGAGCGCACCAATCATGACACTATGCCATTGTTAGAGAATACCAGATTCTCAGAGAAAGGTGGTAAAGACATCTGAGACCTCCATTGGTCTCCACTTGCAAACTTAGCATAATGTTTGATGCTGTGCCTGAAAAACATCCTTAAGAATGAGTTTTATTTAAACTTCCCCTGTAACTGAAGTCATTAAACTCAGAGATGGGGGAAACCCTTTCTGGATCCAGTATGTGTTGGTGAGGGTTTCCATTGCAGTTAAGGCAAAATTGAATAGTTTTAATTCTTGACTCAAAATGTTCTGCCAATGATCGCAATTGTAATTTGTAATTAATAAACTTAGGCTTTTGAAAGGATAAGGCTGGCTAACTATATTCCCAATTAATNGGGGGGGGGTTTGTAGGATTAAAATGTTTAACCCTATCTCGGGAATAGCTTCATTTTGTTTGACGCCAGTCATACCAAGGACCTCTATGTTTGTAGTGATGGGATTTTATTTGGCCAAAAGTCAAATGCTGTTGCACAATCTTTGGCTATGCCTTCAAGGGTTCAGGTGATTTTATTTCAAATAATCTTGAGTTTTCTTGTGCTAGTAATGCAAATGTATGATATTGAAAAAACCCACTAATAGTGATGATATAGCAACATAAAAAATGCAACACCTAATATAATTACCTAGTAATAAATGGCGAAGTAACATTATTGGATTGGATTTCTTCCTCTTGTATCAATCTAGTTTCAAGTCCAGTCTTTTTCCTAGGAAGTTCCAGGTCCCTGAAACAAATTAAATTTAACAATTTACTGAAACCTTTATTAAATATACTCTACTAGTTTTAAGCATTTCTGCAACATGTTGATTAAAATAGTAATACGAAACCTACCAAAACCTAACCTCGGTACTTCATGGAAAGTTAGTTTTAGTTATGTTGCGTTAACTGATAAAAAAAAAGTTTATTTCAGTCAGTAAGAGTATATAAAGTTATAATGAATCATTATATTTTTGTTAAATAAATAAAAACAATCTATATACCCTATGATTTTTGTGAAGTCTGTGAAACTTTTTGGTATTAGTGTCCCATGATTTGATTATTTCCCTACTTCATCATTTATGTCTGTTGAGCAGTGTACCCTGGAAAAAACCATGTATAATATTAGCCATGGCTGAAAATGGGTTCGGGCAGATAAATTCCAACCCCATTCAAGGTTGGATCGTGTGACTTATTAATAGTCCTTGAGAATGCCAGTTATTTCATTTTCTTTTGGTGAAAAAAAAAAATATCTGTAGATGGGAAATGAACTCTGCAGGTCGAGCATGGATCTTCTCATTTAGAGGCGTAAGAATGAAGGCCATCTTCTGATGTGGCATGATGGCCATCTTCTGATGTGACATCAGGGCTACGAGCATGGAATTGGATGTCATAAAAGCTATGGCGTGTATGACGACATGTAAACTTTGAAGGGCGCTTGTGTGTGAATAGAGTGTATTGGCAACCATGATAGCTGGTTTAGCTATATATATGATATGGTTGGTAGCACCATGAAGTAGTTGAACACCAATCAAAATATGTATTATTTTGCCGCGAGTTTCAAAACATCGCCATGTAAGTCACAGTGAACTTGATGAATGTAAATTATGTGTATTCTTAATATTTTCATTTAAAAAAAAATGTATAAAGTTAAATATAGTTATATTAATGCTAAAATTTATTTATATTGGTTAAGGTAATCACCCTAAATAATAAAAAAAAAATTGATAAATTTGATAAGTTATAGCTATAAATATTTTACTTATATAGTTATGAAAACTATACAGTATATGTTATAGATACAGTACCGGTATCATAAAATAAAAGCTAGTAGCTAATGATGTAACATTATACCTCTATCACATTCAGTATTATATTCAAAGTAGAGTTATATAGGGTATTCAATTTGCTTTACTTCCTCCTCTGAGCATGGGTAAAGATAAATACTTGTATTAGTAGACCTAATCATCACTTTCTTAATACATTCACAATAATTTGTATTCATTGCATTAGCCATCAATTACCTATCAAATTAACTACAACTATAATTGTGAGTGTAAATGGGAGTAACTTATGGACTAGGTCCACATGGCTTTCCCTTCATCACTGGGACGGTAACAGGTCCACAAGAATCTATCATTGCCTTGGACAAAACTGGCATCAGTGAGAGGATATAACATAATTCATGTGTTATTAAAGTTTCTTAATGGGTGTGGCTTTTATCCATGGCATATGGAGACAAAATCCAGCAGGAAAAAACATTATCTTTCTTGTCCAAGTTACTTTTTTCAATTCTACTTCCAGACAAGTTTTGACTCTTTCTTTGAATATCACCTATGTAAATTCACCAGCAAATTAGCTGTAGGTTATGCAGTTGAAGATCAATCAGGAATCAGCCTTAGGCCCTGAGATGGGTGTTTTGTGTTTGGATCACAGCTCCATAGTAGTGAAAAACAGTTTAACAATACAAGAGATGTTCTTTCTCTTTAATTCAACTAATTAAATTAGTGAAAACATAGTGGTTTAAGGAAACTACCTCAACCATATAACTATGCCTATCTTGTCGGTCGGTATTTTGTCTAAATGATCCTAATTTGCTTAAAGTGATTGTAGCAATTTTTTATGATAGCACATGCTTTTCATGTTAGTCTGGATACATAAAACAGGACCTATGCTGATAATGCTTTTTGATTAATGTTCCCTGGAATTTTAAATATAATTTTTTCTAGCATTATTTTCTATTTTTATCAGTATTGTTGGAGATAAAAATACATACGGCTTAGGACAGCAACATATGAAAATAGCCCATAATGAATGGTAGCAATAACATCAAAATCACATCAATTTTATTAATAGTAAAAATACAATACTTACAAGAATTTACATTTAGTTTTTTAGAGTTTGTCAAATTTTATTTCAGCCTTGCTCAATATCATTAACTTCACAAAGTTCATTGTGACATGGCTGTTAAAATATTATTAACACTAAGAAACTATATCACGTTGGGAAAACTTTTATTAATATTGATTTTTTTCAGGTCGGTGTGCTACAGATTTGCCATCCCTGCAAGGCTATTACAGATCTCTATGATGTGACAATACGGTTACATGTCATTCATTGGGCGTCATATGGCATCTAAATGTACCCCCCCTCCCCCCTTTCCGGCCCCAACCCAACCTAACATGAGGCAGTATGTTTAATGAAATTGGCAATAGATGGGTTACCCCTACTGTCCTATTTATTATCATTTTATCTTTAATATTATGTGCTGTCCAAAATATATTTTATCTAAAGATATTTCATTAGTTCCATGTTTAAAAATGTTGATGTGGGTTTGATCATAGCTTCACTTAAGTCACATTTTTAATTTTAACAGGGCCTATTGAAAATTGTACCTAAAATTACTTAACATATTTTATTCTAAGGAAAGTACATGTCCTAACGCAGTGCCAATAGTCCATAAGCCTAACCTATTAACCATTGTTTCATACTTACATATAATTTAATTTGGCCTAGGATATTGTATTTCCACAATATTATGCATAAAGTTTTGTTTAATTTGTTCACAAATTTTTTTTTACTGCCGATTGAGGCTAACCATAACTTGCACTAGACTAATTGTCTTACAAAAAATCTATTAAATGAGATGACAGTGATCAAATATGGGCTAAGACATATTAGCTTCTAAATTGTACACAAATATCTAACAGGAAATTTAACTTGTAAAACTTGTGTGTGACTGTGTAATACACCTTAATAAGAATATACCAGCAGGCCTATATTGAAAATTTATATAGATATTAAAAATTCAAGTTTTCGTCAAAGCTTTGTAGTTGTTGAAGATTGGTAATATTGTTTCATTTGTCTTTAATTTAAACGTATGCATTTAAAACTGTTTGGACTGTAGATGAATGAGAATAAAATGCTGATTATTTCTAATTTATGTGATATTAAAAGTTTTGAATTAATTGGTACTCCATGACAATGATACATTTTGTTTAAGTTGAGTATCAATCTTCAGCAGTATTTTAAGGAACATTGCGGATGGGTTTCATTAAGTTGTGCTTCAGTACATTCACAGTTGCCTGAAAAAAAAAAACATAACTATAACATGGCAATAACCTATTTCATCTTGATTAAAGACAAACAAAAATATAATGAAACCTTAAAATTTTTAAAATAAAAACAATGCTTTTAAAATCTTATCTTTTAATAAACATCTGCTATAAGATATTAAATTTTTAATATTGTTTAAAAGTTTCAGTCAGGCTCTATTTTGACATCCATTAATTTTTCTTGGGTCAGTTTTTAATACAAGCCATATATTTTCCCACTACTGGCTTGCTAGGCCTGTTATAACTCCACGTGTCTTCTAATATAATTTAAAATTAAGACAGGCACACCAACATTAATTTATCACTATGAAAGGGTAAACCTACATTTCACCAATAATAAATTTTTCGACCATGCTAGGACTTGAAACCGAGACCCTTAGCTCAGTAGACACGCTACTGACTGAGAAAAGGTGTCAGCTCGGTCAATCAGGCTCTAAAATATAGGTACTTTTGTTGTGTAATTTTACAAATTTCCCAACAATATTTGTTCCTGTGTTACTTCGGTAGGTTCACTCTAACATTGTTTTTTAATAATCTTCAGATAAGTATCATTATATACACCGAATTTTTGTGAATGTGATAATAGAATAAATTTAGTGATTTTCCACTTTTTTTTATAGAAATAAAATTCACCTAAAAGGTAGAGTTATTAGGTTTTGTCCCCATCTAGGCTTGTATACACTTAGGGAGACAGTATGTATGGGTCAGTTGAAAATAACTGCAATCATACATAGTTAACTAATATTTTGTAGGCCTAGTTAGACTCATACATAATTAGCTAATATTGTGCAGGCCTAATTAAATTCATACATATTTAACAAATATTTTTTAGGCCTAGTTAAACTTGGGATACAAATTATAGGGCTAAGATTTTGATGATTTTGCATCTTTTTTGGAAAACCTGGAACGTTGTGTTGTTCAAGTATAAAGAAAAGGTGTTTCATAAGAAACTTCGCTGATTTAAGTAGCTTTGTTGAGGCTTTTTTTTTTTGCATTTTTCCGTATTTTTATGCGAATTTGGAATTATTAACGGTTTTTTGGTAATGTTAAGTCATTTTTTGTTATTTTTGAGTCATTTACCCATGATTAGAACATCTCTACACACATCATAGTAAACGGTATTGCCAAGATGGCAATTATACTACTTCCACCCCTCCCCTGTTTCTTCCTTCAAGTCAGTGATAGTTGGATAACTCTTCTTCCCCCTCCCCACTAGTATAATGGAGCTGTAAATGAACTCATCTAAACTAGTCATTGCTGAATATGGCAAAAAAGTAGTATCCTCTACCAATGGACAGATACTATAATAAAAATTCTGTAATGTGAGAGTTGCCACAGAAAATAAATTTACTGTGCAGCAGTGTGTCAAGAGAGAAAAACACAAATGAGGTCTTCAGCAATTCCAGGATGAGAAAAAACTACAGCAAATGCTCCTTGGCCAAACCATAGAGTCTTCAAAACATTCTGCATTTTATGAAGAACTGTGCAAAGCCTTGATTTGTGCTGATATTCCCTTGAGCAAAGTTAACAATCCGAGATTGTGCGGCTTTTTAGAAAAGCACACTGGGAAACCTTTGCCGTACTACTCCACACTAATAAAAAAAGAATGTCAGCCGTTGCTATGAAAACACCATGAAGAAGATATGAGAAAAAGTAGCCAAAAAGAAAATATGGGTGTCTATGGATGAGATAACTGACTCTCTAGGACGATATGCAGCTAACGTAGTGGTAGGTATGTTGGAAGAAGATGGCCCTGGTGAACATTTTATCATCAATTGTGAACATTTAGATAAAGTGAATTTTTCTACAATAAGCAAAAGATGATAAGTCCATGAGCTTAATATGGCCCAATGACATCCAACACGACAATGTCCTGCATGTCGTGACTGATGATGTGATAAAGGTTGCTAATGCTTTGAAAGTGCTGTACTTAAGAATGGTGAACCTAACATGACTAGCACATGACTGTCACAAAGTTGCTGAAGAGATACAAGATTAATTCATCAAAGATGACCAGCTGATTGTATGCGTGAAAAAAGTTTTTCTGAAAGCACCATCTTGAGTGGCATCATTCAAGTCAGAGGCCCCCAACGTTCCTTTGCCGCCAGCTTCCATTTTAACATTGAAGCATGCAACTATTACTGTGAGAATTTCCAAGTTGTGAAAAAGATATTCAACTCATTGACATCAATGAAGCAACCTCAATCAAAATTGTGCAGGAACTTCTTTCTGATCCTGAAATTGCACATAAGTTTTCCTAACTAAAGTCGAATTTTGAGTTTCTGCCTAGTGCCATTACTTTCTTGGAGAAGTCAGCAGTGCTGTTAGTGGATCAAATCGATTTGATAAAGAAAGTTGTGATTGCCCTAAATATTGTGACTGGAAAAGTGGGAAAGGATGTGCAAAAGAAACTTGAACAAGTTTAAAAAAAATAGAGGATATGAAATGCTGTGCTTAGTTGCAGATGTGCTATCAGGGAAAAACTTTTCTCTTGGTGAAATTTCGGGAGATTCTGAACAAAGCGACGTGGTTTATTTCAAGTATGCTCCTGTGGTGTCAGTAAAAGTGAAAAGGAGTTTTTCTGTGTTTAAAGCATTGTTAGCAGATGATATAAAATCATTCTCTATCTCGAAAATCTGCACATGATTTTTGTTGTGCATTGCAATTCTGGACTTTTGAAATAAAAACTCTTTAAGTTTGTCATGTTAGATTAAACTCTAGGAAAATGTAAGATGAATTCTTATGTCTTTTCCTTGTTTTATTTTATGTGGAAATTTTTTGTTGACAAAATAAAAACTTTCAGTTTGGCATAGAAACAGAACATTAAATTACATTTTAAGGTTTTGTTTTGGTTTACTTGTTTTAGTAAGGAAAAAATATATTTTTTTGGTCATTTTTTTAAATTTGGTTCATAAATGCATTTTTAATAGGGCATTTTATAGAAATTTTTAGGTCATCAAAATCCTAGCCCTACGAATTAATATGTGGTAAAGGATTTTTTTAAAGATAGATCAACTTACTGTTTTCTTTTATGATTCAATTGTTTTGATCCACACAGCTGACAGCTGTTATGTAGACTTAGAAATAGTTCTAACTCTTCAGAGATGTTTTACAAACTGCCAAAGAGAAATCGTTCACAATTTATCATACATGCCAGTAGGGGTGCATCTGTAAGTAACTGCAACATTATTACATTCGTACACCATTAGAGTTATGAAAACATGTCTATAGCCAAATATTTTACCCTGACTTACCTAGCCTTAAAAACACAATTCTCTGTAATAGCTATAAAAAACATGCAACATCATTAGGCCTACAAGATGTTTACGTTATGAAAAAATGTCCCCTAGCTAAATATTTTAAACGGTCGGTATAGCATTAAAAAGAAGCACCATTGTTTGTAGGTCTCTCCATAAGGTTTTTATTACACTTCAAGTTAAATGGTAAGTAAAAACAAATAATTTAAGTAATTATTATATTAGTACAACACTAATACTAGAAATTTTCATTAGCACAAACATAAATCTAAATAATTAAGAGTTTTAACAAATATAACACTCACTGGAATAAATTATTAATAAAAGCATAAACTATTACACAGCTAAACAGGCCAGCACTTACACCTCATTTAGTTAACTGATAAATAAATAAAAATGTGTTTTGTAATTATTAGGATACAGCACTATTATTGTTACTTACCGATTGCATAGACGTAAAATAAATTAATTCTTCAGTTTGAACAGCCACAGCACTCACTAAATGTAATTATTTATAAAATATATTTGCTATGACGATTATTAAGACGGCCCTCTGAGCAGGGCTGTAAGTTATGACATGAATGACGGGAAAATGGCAGCATTATCAATTGTATGATGCCATTAAAAAGATCGATGCCTGCATTTAAGCCATACGATGTGTTACTGATGACATTTCATAGCGGTGACACGTCATAGAGATCCGTGCTCGCCGTGCAGGGCTTTTATCTTAGTGTACCAATTCTCTACCAATGGACCTGAGCACAGGAATCGAGCCCAGAACCCTTGTTTTAGCTTACTGATCCTCTACAAACTAGTTTTTGACTAATTTAAAATAAATGAAATATGGTCTCCTCCACTAGACCATTCCCGCAATTATGATTAGCAGCCTGTGTATTGATAATCATTATAATTATTTCCTTTAAAAATTGCAGAAGTGACTTCCAGCAACTCTGATGAAGATGCCTTCTTTTTCAACACTGACAAGAAACATCTCAAGAAGTGAATGAAACTGTTTAATATGACTAAAAAGTGGTTTTTTAGCTATGTGTAACTGAACAATTCGCTAAAATAGTAATGTAAATGAGTATGATATTAATATATTTTAATGTGAGAATAAAATAGACTTAGATTTAATTATCTAGCTAGTACAGTATAAAAGAAAAATTCATGATAGTAGTAGTGTTAACGAGCATGAAATTAATGGATTTAATGTGATAATAAAATAAATGTATAAAAGAACAATAATATTCATGATTGTAGTAGTATTGGTATTAGCGAGTATAATGTGAGTTTTTTTTAGCTAACCCAAACATTATAATAGTAGTAGTGTTAGTAAGTAAAATATAAATGAATTTTAATGTGAGAAGAATATTAACATATATTATTTTTTTAAATAGCTATATTAGAACAAGTCATGACAATACTAGTGTTAATGAGTATAATATAATTATATTGAGTTAATTAATTATTGAGGTTAGAGAAAAGCAGCAATCCATAGTTTTAATATATCTGGGTATAATAATAGTGGTAGTGAAATTATTAATTAAATTGAAATAATTTAATGTCTGAGGCTTGAAACATGCTAGGTTTAATCTGGATAATATTTTTTACAAATTATAAAATGTATCTAATAGATGGACGAATAAGGGGTCTGTCCATTTAATGCATGTGTCAAGAGCGTTTATCTGGATATATTCAGTGTGTCGGTTATCAGTATATAGAATTCTAAAGTAATTACAGACCACATTGTTAAATATATTGTTAATAAGAATAAAATACCCTATATTACAGTTTTTGTAGATTCTAGAAAAACAATATATTAGTTTTCTAATGTATAATCCTGCTCATTTGTCGCTAGATTTTTATACTTCCCTTTACAATTGCATCCACCTTGAATTTTAGGATGAATATTAAAAAAATATATAGAACATTCTTTGATGTGTATCAATGATTATACAGAAAGTTAGAGGAGGTAGAAAGAGTATATTCATTTTGTGAACCGTGCTCAATGGAAGTTTGTACAATATAGTTGAGCCTCCGACAAAACTAGTACGTTTTGACCCATGGTGCACCCCTTACAATAACTAGCCATCTTCCAATTGGACCGCGAATATATACGCTTACCTCACTAACAACAATAGAACAGTATCTAGCTACTTATATATCTAGGACGTGGTTTGAAAATATTCCAGGTTTGATTTGTATTCCAAGTTCACTGATAGTAGGATTGACTGAAGTTGACAATAAATTACTCAGATGATATCTCTTTCACACAATTTAAAGGGGTAATTTAGTCATTTCCACGCATATATATAAAGAGAGAGAGCACCAATAGGATTATCTATAAGTATTGTCGGTTAAGCCTATTGCTAATTTGGTATTGGATAAAAACATTTTCCATAGGGAACCATTTGCCATATAGGAAGCCAGTACAGTTATTAGCTGAGTATGAAAAACTTTATAAAGTAAACTAGTTTCAGAGACGTACGTTCTTAAGGTGAACTGTGGGCTTGCGAGTTTTGGTGTCCTACTAAAGGAAAAAGTGAAAAAGCATATTTAAACTGAGTGCTACATGAAATATTTAATGATACCAATCTTGAAAACTTGTTTTGAGTATTGCGTTATGGATTATATCTTGGCACAAATCAAACAATATGTATTTGAAACTCTGGTTGTAGTTATTCAAGCTCCATTGAGTTGAGGATTAAGGCTGCTTGAAGGTGGGACTGTAGGGTTGAGAAGAGAGCAGAAATAACACTTACTTTGTTATATTTTTCCAGGATTATCACAGGAGTACATGGTATTTTTTAATTTGTAGTTCAAATAAATTTCTATGTCTCTGTATAAGGATATTAGAAAAAATCTTATTAGTTAATATATTAAATTGGTGCAAAATTTTGCCTTTTTAAGTTGTGAGTAGGATCAATTTTTTCTCTATAAAAACCTTGGATTCTAGCACAAATAAAGATACGTAATTTTTTCAAATAAAAATACCACATAGAACTATCATAATTTTGTAACAAAGTTTGTTTAAATTAGTTCAACGATGTGCTGCCAAGAACTCTACTTATGCTTGTAGCATTTCTGCTTCAAGTAAACAAGTGGGCTAGTCAATCATCATAATACACTTACCCAATCTCACCGACTAGGCCAGGGACGTCGACTTCTCAACAACTACGTCCCGTGATCAACAGTCAAGCGCCGAGCCAAGTGCCTCATCTCGCCGCTAGAGACCACCACCCTGCTCAATTCCGCTTAACGTCAACAAAAGAACTTACGAGAACAATGGAGGACTTGCTACGCCCTGCCAGAAGATAATCGACGTTTCTGTGTCGCGCACATTCCCC
>CABEEJ010000020.1:607417-617884 GCA_901482245.1 Timema douglasi | reverse complement strand
TTTTTTTAAACTTCTAAGTTAACTTGCTATAGTTGTGAGCACGACACTGCTCGTTGGGATGAAAACTCCCTATTAAGTTGACTTGCTATAGCTGGTCAATCGCGTGACGTCACAATGTTTTTGCGTGCGTGCGCTCTTTGTCTACAATATACGATTGTTGATTGTAATGTTTATATTCAGCTAAGTTGAAACAATTCACATACGTCAATACTTATTATTAGAACCAGTGAATAAATGTAATAGAAAATAGCACTCAAAATAAACGTTTGAGATACATCTCTTATTGTTATACTCATGAGAATATTACACTGATAATGCTATTTATGTGACTTGCTCACAAATCACTAACGACACTGTAAATCTAGTCACTCGTTTTCTTAACTATCCGGCCCGGAGGACCAATGTTCGGGATTGACGGCTGAGGAATCCCTATATTTAACAACCGGAGGACCACTGAATTATACAACTCAGACTTTACTATTATTTAACGTATCACATGAACAAAAAGAGGACCCTGTTAGGTCGCTTCATTTTGGACAACAATAAACAAACCTACAGGCCCATGGCAATATAATAACAACAAAACAAATGAGCATATCAAAATGCAGACACACAATACACAACAATACTGTAGTCAAAATCAGTCGTCTTTCCTGATACACCTAGAAAACTATGTGTCACTTCCAGATCATGACTGGGTGATCGCTCAAGGTTACAAAATTATTCCCTTCGCTTTTGCAGGAAGCATAGAGTGACTTCATGGGTTATCCTGCTGCTGTCTCGTCCAACCTACATCATGATAAGAGTTGGGAAACATTCTTCATCTATGGCAAGCACCCACGTCAGTAATGTTGAAAGATTGATCAGCTTTGAATACTTAAGCAAGCATCATGAATAATTTTGCGGGTGATTTTAAACCTATCCTCATGCTATTTGTAGATGGGGGACCAGACAAAAACCAAAGGTAACCAAAACTCATCACCCACCCCAGCCAAAATTTTAGAAACTTTGATTTTGACGCATTGTACATTTTCACCAATGCACCTGGTCAGAGGGCATTAAACAGAGTGGAGCGATGTGTGGCACCACATAGTCCGGTACTCCTCAGTCTCCTAGTCATTCCAAATGACATAAACAGATTGGAAGAACGTATGACACCACTTCACTTTTTTGGTTACGCTCCAGTCTAGTCATTCCATATGACAAGTTTGGATCACATCTCGATGAGAGAGGAAAGACAGTTTATCAAGAGCTTGGAATTAAGAATTTTGAGTTTGTTGGTAATACCTAATAGAATTGTGGAGCTAGCTCGTTATTGATGGATTCCAAGTATATGCCAAGTAAATTAATCATTGCAACAAAAAGAATGTACCAAACCTTCCATCACACGACTAGTATGTAGAACATGTGCAGGAAAGTCAATATTTCCTTCGGGTAGATTCAATTATTTTCTTAATTTATTTACAGTATAGATTGAAATCTGCAATTTTTTTTCACGTTGCTTTTATAGGAAACGCACAATGTTTGTACTATTGTTGTCATTTTACAGATTGTCAAGTGTAAAAACACAGTATGTTGCAAACCACTTACAAGCGGCCAACAGCAAATGCTTCCTGATGGCTTAATTATTTCACCATACCTACTGAAGCTGGGCACCACTTCTTTGCAAGTCCTGGTGCCTGGAGATAAGTGTATATTAGCGCCCTTTCTTTTAAGGAAATATGTATCCATAGGGCACATTGAAGGTGGATCCCTCCGTATGTCCTACAATTATTACTGCCCGAGTGACTAGGCTAACCTCCAGGGCAGATTGTGCGTGCATTGCGGCAAATACTTTGCCTCAAAAAAGATCATTAAGGTTCATACCAAACACCTCCATCTTGCAAGCACTCTGAAAAAGGGTGTAGCTATGGTGAAACCTGTTTGTATTGTCACCCAATGCAAAAATAAAAGTGCTGTTGTGTACTTTTCAAGGCACCGATTTAATTGAACATATTGATTGGATTGAAGAAGTTGCCGTAGATGTAGTGGGCTTGTCAGTTCCAGGTGAAGTTTCACCCATTGATTTGATTCCTGTAATCGAATCGATGAGTGACTGGCTCATTCCCATGTGGACGGATGATGTGGGTGTTTAAATATGAAGATTTGTCTCTGATACCTTATTGGCTGCAGAGCAGTATTAAACTTTTTGATTGGGATATTCAACTAAATGACTAGCTCATGTGAGGGGTGTATTGTAGTATTATATACTCATTTATATTCAAGATTTAACATGGATTTTAATAAGTCGGGTCCCTCTTTAAGTATCACAAAAACTTCCCTATGAAATAATTACTCTTGGTGAGAAAAGTTATGTAACACAGGTTGAGGTTGAGGTTGAGGGTGGGGTGTAAGGTCAAGCTAAATTGCTACATGGTGTTACATGGGGAGAAGGGAGGGGTTAAGCCGGTAAGAAAAAAACTTTACGTGGTTTATGGATGACCCCTATGGTGCATGTCCTCCTACAAGTGAGAGCTAATGGTTTCCCATCCATACATCATCTTCAGATGGATAGTTGAAATGAGTTTTTAAATGTCGATTTCAAAACTCATAAAAAGGAAGAGAATCAATCACTATTAATGATGTTTAACAATGAAAAAAATAACAAGATTTTGTGGGTTTGAGTTAGGAATGAGACTAGAATATGATGACATGAAAGGTAAAATACAAGACAATTTGTGGATATTTTGGGGAATTTTGGCATGAACATTTTTCAATAACTGTGTTAGTTGAGGGGAGTGGGGTAAAGGTAGTGATAGTGCTAGTTACCATTGGCTTAAAGATAGTAAGTTTGTAGGATGTACAGGAAGTGCTGACAATTTCCTGGTAAACTATAGACCATAGATTACAGGAGCAGGGGATGATTCTTAAAGACTTTGATTATTTATATTGAAGAGCTGCCACCATAATAAGTCTACAGCAGACTGAGGAACTCCGATGTTAGTGACAGTGACACTTTTGCATTCTACCAGCAAACACAAGAGGCATTATGTTAACGTTAGAAGTGAAAGAAAACTGCTGTTATTCTTTTGTTTTAACTCATTTTGTATTTTTTTTATCATGTTAAGGTCATTAGAATAAAATTAATATGAAGTGAAAACAATAAAACTTGGAATATATAGATTGCATTGTTTCCATTTAAATAGGTGGATAGTTTTCCAAACTGTACAGGATTGTGTGGAAGAATGACCACAGTTTTAGGATTTATCTCAATATTGTTGACACTGTTTGAGAGGATATAATTCGAGAAAATGTTTGTTACCAACTTTAAGATTAATAAGTAAAGCAAGTGAACAACTGAATAAAGCTCTATAGCAAAATACTATTTCAATCTTGGGGGTTAAAAGATTATGTTTATTTTAAACAGTTCTAATAATAAATAAAGAGGTGCGTAAATATATTATTGTATTATAGGTATTATTTAGAAGATATATACCCCCTTGCTACGCGCATAAACGGACCTCGGCTAACACAACTTCGTGGCCAGCCTGTAGACGACCGTAACGGCTTCGCAAATATAATGAGGTATACACGGAATGAATGTTTTCTTATTTCAATATAAAATTGGGTTGGGATCGTATAGTGGGTTAAATTAATTAAAATATTTATCATATATTATTTAATTTTATTTTAGCAATTCACTCGATACACGTCACTCGTCGTAATTAGTGCGAGAGTGGCCGTCAACTGATTTAAGGTGAATTACAATATCCACTGCTTGGTCGTGATATAATATAACTACTACGCGCTATCACGCATGATTATTTTTTATTATAATTAATTATAGCCGCGGCGACTAACCGAGCGACTAACGCGAGGGGTCGTTTAAAGGTTCACAAAAATATGACACCCCAGAGTTCACCTTGGAGCGTCCTTGGCCGTAGCTCGGTGAGACCAGAGTACCGCGTCTCCTACGCTACCCAACGGATACTATGTTTTAAATATTGAAGAAATACTCCCATTGGTCCATAAGATCCAACATGGACGAACCTAACTTTCCCCCGGACCACCCCCCTTTAATAGCTTTTAGGAAGCTATTGTTACTGTCGGCAGCGACTCTCACAATATTCTTTAATACCTGGATTGCAGGTTATTAACCTTACAATACCCCGTTATGCCTATAGGGTTGCTAACACATCCCATTTTCTGATTTGTTCACAAAGAATTGCATCACCCTTTTGTCTATCATTGGTACTAAAAAAGAACTTGCTCATCAAATTGTATGTGCAATATTATATTATGTATAGATCTCACACTAATCAATAAAGATATTCCCAGTCAGAGGTGAGAATATCAATGTCCTTATTTCTCACTCATAAATGTTTAATTTAATATGTCTAGTCAGTCAAGCATTTTATGTGTGCTTTAAATCTACAATACTCAATACATCTTTGGTACTGTATTATTAGTACCCATGTATGTATATTGTACCTAAATTATCAACAAAAAACTTTATACAAATTTAATGGCTACTGTTTTATACTTACACAAAGATATTAAGACAATTGGTATCGTTTGCTAGGATTTCAAACCCTTTAAACCAATCGTTTTCTACTGGAAATTCCTCTTGTATAAAGCTCATACATTTTGCAGGTATTTTAATATAGTAAGGTTTTATTTTTCTGAAAATAGAAAAAAACATTTATTTAAATATTGCTTCAAGTATGGTTCCTCTAAGAGAGTTGGGGATTAAGGTAATTTAACTTTCGGTATAGATTTTTGTACAATGAAAGTATAATTTGGAATGTATAACTTCATTCTCACATAGTAATTTAAATACATGCTTTTAAATGAGTTATAAACATCAGAAGTGAACATTGAGCATTTAGATTAGCGCACCAATGCTCTATCAGTGAGCTTTTTATATTTATTTTGTGTCCAGGGTGATAAATGATCACAGTTTGAGATATAGTCTGTGAGGGTCATGTGTAAATCCAATAAACTACAATTAAAATTTATAGACATGACCGCATAAAAGATAACTACAAATGTCCATGGCTACAATTTATCTTACACATCAATCACAATTTCTACCTAAAATCTAAACATGATATCATAACAAGACATTTGGAAATACATGTAATTTAAATTAAAACAGATGAATTTAAACAAACTTGAATAGAAATTTTTTTTTCCTTTACATACATTACTGTTTCAAGCCTATGGTCTGGGTTAGTTTTTTATTCAAGCTATATATTATTGGTTACCGGTTTGCTAGGCGTTCCATAGCTTCATATGCCATATAATTTTACGTAAGACTAGAACAGAAACAACATCCAGTCCCCAGCCGTTAATTTATCACTATGAAAGGGTAAACTCACATTTCACCAATGATAATTTATTGGCTGTGGCAGGAATCAAACCCGGGACACTTAGCTCAATAGACAGAAATATTTTTGACTGAGCTAAGGTGTTGGATAAATTTAAATAAACAATAGAAAAGTAAAAACACAAAAATTTTGATACTTCACCCATTGATATGGTTGGAAAATGTATGGAGGCATTCGGGATTGTAAAAATGGCTTGCTTATATGGGCTAAAAAACTGTTTAAGGTTTAGGTTGGAAAACCATTATTACCTTGAGAAATCTTCCATGGTTAACTCTTCATTTTCATTTGTTGGACATGATATCTCTTCAGATGAACAGCCTAAACTTCTGATTTGGCTTCTACCTATTTTAAGATTATCATCTTTTGATTGGGTATCACTGTTTTCAATCTGATGTATTCTGTTCATGATTGGCTTTAAGCCCTTTGATCGTGTTTGATAGGGGTGGTTAGAAACCTCTATACTTTTAACTCCTATCATGTTGGATATCTGTCAACACAAAATAATAATAATAATATTAGTATTGCAAACTAAAACATTAAGAAATATAGAATTTTCTATAACCTATATGCCATCCCTTAGTGTAACAAAATGTAAGCCTTTTAAACAATTTAAAAATATATAGTTGGCCTATATGACAATTATTATCTAGTTTAGAAAACATTCTAAATTTAATAAAGCGATTTATATTTGTGTTGTTGATTGCTGTTTATATTTAGGGGTTGGTAAATAAATTGTGTTGCTTCAAGTGGTAATAATTTTCAATGAGTATTTATAAAACAAATAACTAAGGTATAAAAATATAATAAGACAAGAAGATTAAAGCACAATACATATATCATAAACAGCTCTTGGTATTTATCTATCTGTAACATCCGAGAATGAAAGTAAAGATAATTAATTTGAAAAATAATTATTTAAGGGAAGTTGGGTAACAGTGAGGAACTTTTTTATTTTGTTAATTAAAAGGAAAAAAGTTATATTTTTGACTTCTGATCAAATGGAACTTTAAAATTATCATATTTACTGTCATAATCAATATCAAAATAAGACATATTTCTTAAGGATTTTTAAAAATCTTAATTGAGTGAATATGTATTTGTCTCACTGTTCCCCAAGTGAGACAATAATTAAATTAGAGAATTGTTTCATGCAAAATAAATAGGCTTCCATGTTTAAAAAAATTAGAGCTACTTTTATTAAATAAAGGTACATCTTTAATATTTAAAATTATAAGACTAATAAAAAGTTAAAACTTCAAGGTAAAATTATGTTTATATGAATGTAAAACTATTTAAAAATAATAATTGTAAGGTAAGGTGTTGTAACAAAAACTTTGGACGGTGGTAAAATATGGCGAATATCTTTTAATTGCACTGATGTTAAATCTGGTACAGATGGAAAACAAAGTTGATTATCTTGGTACAGTCGGAAAACAAAGTTGATTATCTATCTTCACACTTTTACGCAAGTAGCTTACACTTAAGTCACCATTTTCATTATTATTTTGAATTACCTTTCCTATGTAATAAATCATCTTTTTTTAAAAAAATTGAAATTCTATTAGGATGTGATCACCTTCTACTGGGTCTTTTGATAATTCTTCAAATCCTTGAAAATCCTGTAAATATTCTAAGCCATCAGAATAGTCATCGTACTCAGGTTATCTTCACTAAACAAACACTTCTTTAATTTCTTCTGTGCTTTCCTTGATATGTTACTTTTTTCCTTGTCTTTTCTGATTTCTTCCTTTATTGGTGTATCCATAGCTATCATACTTTTTCCCTTTTTCCCAATTTTTCCTGATTTTTTTATTACTACTAGGAGTGTATTTTGGATATCCTCTTAATTCTTCTGGAGAAACAGCAAAACTGGGTGGTTATGTGGTTTGCTGAGGTCTAATAGAGGATGTTGTTGGACTGGGTTCAGTATGTGGTGAGTTCACATTGAAGAGAAGGCTTACTGAGGATGTTGTTGGAACGAGTTCAGTGATGGTTGAGTTTGCATTGGGGAGGGAATAATTATGGAGGGTGTTGTTGAAACGGGACCAGTGGTTAAGTTCACAGTGGGATGGTTATTTTCTTGAATATTGTATTCAGAATTTTGAACTGTACTGTCAGTAGTTGGTTTATAAGTAACTGAACTTGACATGAAATCAGTATCTGTGAAAATTTGGTCATCAAATGTATATATTCCCGACCTCTTGAATCCAGCTGTAAAATTTTTTGGTGTCATCGCCTTTAAATGAGCTTCTCCAACACAGGCTGCCACTTCATAAATAGTTAAATTTTGGCTAGGTTGTCTGATCATCCAAGAGTACACAGCAGCATTGTAGGCTGTGGTGAAAGGACCAAAAATCCCAACATTAAGCGGTTGTAATTTTTCAGATGAATGGGTCAGGTGTCCTAAAAGATATTCTTTGATGCCGATGCATAAACACATAAAACCATTTGATAACTGCCTTATTATTATCATCCCAGGTTTTTTGATATTTTATATTATTTTTAGTTATCAATTCATGAGCAAGTTTACAACACTCAGATATAGGTAGCCCATAGAACATTTTGGAGCAAGTTACTATATATGATGCTAGAATTTCCTCTTGCTCATCTGTACAAATTTTATTTATAGAATAATTTGGTTTCATTCTAACAGATTGATCTGGAAAAGCCTTCTATTTCATCCCATATCAACTTAAAGTTTGAAAATTTAATTTCTTTTCTGCCGCCACATTTCACAGACTATGACCTAATAAAACTAACTGTACAGACTCGCATTACTTCCTCAGAGAAACTGCCACTTTCAGTCTTTCTTTTAGGATTACGAGGCATTTTTCTTTAAAATTTCAATCTATATTGAAAGAAATAGGATAAATTAATAATATTAGAATTACTGATATCTATTATTATTTTCATCATTGGGGAACAGTGAGACAGTAGTTATGCTGTCTCACTGTTCCCCAGTATGACTTGTCTCACTGTTACCCATAGTGCTTTGTTCTCTTTTATCAATAAGAGAACATAACCTGCAGTGGCGGCTCGTAGCTAAAATTAGTGGGGATGCTGCTAACACGGGAAGCAAAACAGTGCATTTTTTACTTCACAGCCGCAAAGCCAACTTTTCCATTGGTACCATTCAGAATTAAAGCTATGAATATGTTTCTTGTTGTTTCGTTTGCCTGGCTGAGATATTAGAAAATCCGGTGTTGAATTACTTATTTTCTTAACTGTAACTTTCTCATGGAGAGATAGCTGTGAAAACTTAACTGTTGAAGTTCACTTACAGTCATCACAGAACTTATTTCTTGGGGATGCAAGGCCATGGTTAAAGTTTTCTGTTGAATAAAAGAACTGAAAGAAATTGAATAAAATTAAATATCTGTAAGCAGAATAATAATCTAATTCTACACTCTTCTACACTTTATCACATTCAAGAATATGGTACACACTTTTTGATGGCTACTGAAGTACTGAAATTAAGCTTAAGGAATATATATTGTACTACAAAAGTAAAGAAAGAAGGAATTAAAGAAAAAAAGGACTCATTATATTAAATGTTATCGATAATATCAAGTGTAAATAAGGGGGTGCTGCAGTTCTGCAGTGGCTATACACGAGCCGCCACTAATAAGCTGTAAAGATATATGGGAAAAGAAACCATGGTTCTGATAGCAAAAACTAGTAGCCAAGAGGTGGAATAGTTAGAATTGTTATATTGACAATATATATAAATAAATAATAAAAATTTTAAAATGGAGAAAAATTACTTTGGTTAGTACCTTTAAAAGAGCAAATTTCATAAAACACACACTAGACTATTAGAGTACTTGATAAACACAATATGGTGGAAAGTCACAATTACAACATTTGAACACTGCATAGCACCACTTCACAGACATTCAAAACTATCTGTTAATTGACTTGTCTCACTGTTCCCCATGTCTCACTGTTACCCACACTCCCTTAAATATTTGATGCAACATAGTTATCAAGTGAAACAACACATTTAAATTAATAATAATGATTAATAGGCACAAATCAATTTCTTGTTGACTTATATAATCCCTTTCTACTTTGCTGTTAACTGTTGACTCAATGGCATAAAAACCACTAGTTTTGATGCAGTTTAACCTTCTTCAGAATCTTGAATAAAGCTGAGAAGGTAAGGTGTTCTAAGTTTAAAAACGAAACATAATTATTATTTAATGTTTTGATTATCAAACACAACAAAATTGAAACATTGAGTTACTTTCAGTTCAACTTAACAATGAATTAATTTAAAAATAAAAATAAAATGAAAAATTGAATGAGTAAATTAAGATCTTAAAAAGTAATGTAATAAACTTAATAGATACATGAATAAATTAAAAACATCAAATAAGAGTCAATTAATTATTGATAATAGATCACATATGAATTATGTGACTATTTACATCTCCATGGCATTCATATAGCTTCACGGATCCCAAATATATCATTTCAAACGTATGAAACACTACCAAAAATGACAAAAATGTTGGCTGTCGCAAAGCTTGACTTCAGATGAGGAGCATTCTAAATAGCTTCTAGGGTCATCTAAATAAATAAATAAATCCAGGCAAGGACCACTCAAGATAAGTTTTAGAGTGTTGTAATATTTAAGAATTTTCTTGCGATAAGCACTAATAATAGTTTTTGAAAGCTTTTTATTTTTAAAAATTGGCCAGTAGAAGATAACTTCAAACATCTGCTAGAGGCATCTACTTAAAAAAATCCAGAAGAGGGCCATTACAAAAGCTTCTAAGCAGATCCAATTTTCAATATATTGCTGAGCGAAGACCACTTCAAATAGATTTTAAAGGCATATCATTTTCGTGAAAAATTCAGGTGAGGAGCAATCTAAATAACATCTAGAAACAATTAAGTAGTGTTCTCACCTTGTCAGCCCACTCTTTCTATTGGCTGAAATTGGTCACGTGACCACGCCCCTCGCTCTCTGATTGGCTGTTGGTTTCCCCCCTCCCTCCCGCCCTCCTACTGACCTCTTTTCCCAAGTGCTGATTACGAAATTTCCTCCCTTACCTCCCACTCCCCTACGACCCCTCCCTCCCCCTACCCTACG
>CABEEJ010000020.1:510960-607376 GCA_901482245.1 Timema douglasi | reverse complement strand
CTCCCCTACTAACCCCCTCCCTACTAACCCTCCCCTACAACCCCCCGCGTACCACCCCGGACATGTTGGTTCTTGATGATTAATTATTAATGATTGTTAATTGATTTGCTAATTAATTATTGGCTAGGATTGAGGTGTTGGAGTTTTTTTTATTAGCATAAGCTTCACGGCGTCGGGCGTGAAGCACGAAGCTCTTCTGATGGCGGCGTGGCGTAGAATGAACAACTGCTCCCTGTCACAAGACTCTGTTGGACTGCCCGTAACAAACAGCACGAAACTCTCCTGACGACCGTTTGGGGTAGAGTGTGATAAAGAGTTCCCCTGCCTTGAGACCCCTTTCACTTCCCCTCCTTAGAGGTATGTTGCAATCCCTTACGTGGTAATGGGTTTTCCCAGTAACTCACACGTGGCGCCAGTTTGGCGGGTCGACAAGACGAGTCGGGACCAGAATAGATCGTAACCTTGAATGATGACGCAATGGGTTTATACTGGCGCCAGTTTGGTGGGTAACAAGACAGGTCAGGACAAGAATAGATCGTGACATTGAATGAGGGCGCAATGGGTCTTCCCTGGTGCCAGCATGGCAGCCCAACAAGACGAGTTGAGACAAGAATAGATATTGACGTCATTTCCACGGGCAACGGGTTTTCCCGATGACGTCATCGCAAACCTGTTGCCAGGTTGGCGGGCAGACAAGACAAGTTGAGACTCGTAAGGAACAAACAGTGACTAAAACACAGATATTACAAATATATATATATATACTTATTATACAGAATTTAAAGGTTTTACAACTATACATTTTTACAGGAATGACGCATATATTCGTTCATACGTTTTTCTACAGTGTCTCTTAGATGTGTTAATAAAATGGTTTTTAGTTCACAATCCAGCATGTATTAGTCGAAATCGACAACTTGACATGTATAGTAGGTAGCACTGATAAGATCCAGGTTTTTGATGTGATTTTCCACCGTAGGCTGTTCAAGATCGACGACATCCGCCGATTCTGTCAGCGTGTCGCAAACATCCACGACGAGTGTGTCGATCAAATCGTTGCAATAGCGTGAGACGGGTGTCGACCACATGTCCCGTCGGTCGATGGCGACGTCGATGAGGTCCCACACATCACAAAGACGCACCCAGATAGGTGCTAGATAGGTGACTCGCTTGAGTCCAGTGTCTTGTTTCTCGCTGATAACCATACGGTCACCGCACATGCGTCTCAGAGATATTTCATGATTAGTCAAACTAATCTTCTGAGGAGGTTGCGTGTTGCTGAAAAACTTATATATGACCGACTTGTAGCTTCCCAGTTCTTGCCACTCTGTACGGTTAAACACCGCGCAGTTCCATCCGCATTTTTCTAGCTGGACATAGGACGTAAAGTTGTTCTTGACGCTAATGCCGACTATGACTCGCTTGGCATCGACTCCAACCAGCGGGAACAAAGTGTTGAAAATACTGGTGATGGCGAGCGGCTTTACCAGCTTTGCTTTATGGGCGCAAACGTCTTGACCTTCCATGATGTCTGTGCGTTTCGACAACTGTCGCGGTTATGGTCGGCACGCCACCGGGACGCCCCTTTTATAGGCGAACGCTGCTTGGACGCAGCCTCTTGAAGGACGGCAGGACCCTACAGTCTTGAAAAATGTGTTGTAATATTTCACCACCTTATCGTCGTGGCTTGTATGATTGGTGGGCGAGAATAGGCTTAGGAAGGTTTTCATCGGAATGTTCTGGGTGCGATAGAGAAGGTAAATGAGACAGTAATGTCCGAAAACGTCTGAGGCGGTGCTTTGAAGTTGTAGCGTGCTATGGGACGTGCGGGAAGTGTTTTTGCGTATAAATGCCAGATGTGACTTTATACGGGGTGGAAAACCATAACTTTCAAAATATTCTCCCACGCCGTTCTTGTCGATAAAGATGGTGACTCAATGCGTCCCAGGCTTGGTGTGTGGATCAGTGTTGATGACTAGAGCGGCAGGTTGAGCGATTCTTGCGGGTATTTGATCAGCAAGGAAAACACCGACCGTACAGAACGGAACCACGGGTTGGTTTTCAGCGCACTTCTTATGGTGTGCGTGTCCATCTTCAATCATCCAATCTCGAAGTCCCCAAACGATAGAGGCCGAACAGAAATTCCATACAGAAGTATGTGCCATGCACAAGGTGCGGCCCAGTTTAAGTGTTTTCAGTGACGAACAACCTATGTCGTACAGATCTACGATGGGTGTGGACGTGTATTTGACTAGAAACTTTTTCTTTTCTGCCCCCTTGACGTAGACGGTTTCTGCACGCGTTGTGGCACGGGAGATGAGGGATTCGAGCAGGCTGTAATCCACATCACCGCTATCCCAGGTGATACCGTGCAGATTGTTGACTATATAGTCGGCTTTCTTTCTGGCATCGGCGGAAAGTTCCTCGATAGCGTATGGGGGTTTTAACACCCAATGTTGAAGTAATGTACCGCATAGAGATAAAACACTCAATTCCTTGACGTAAAACTCTTGTTGTAGTCGATGAAGCTCTGGAAATTCACAATGACGTCCATGGCTTAAATGAGGGGGTAAGGGGCGGGAAGCCGTTTATATTAACTTCCATAATCGGTCACGACGTTTCTGTCCTTGTCAATGGTGATGATGTTGGCAAACTCCCCGTACACGATACAATTGACGGTTTCGGTGAGAGCTCTGGTGAAGCTCACTTCGATGCTCAGAGAGCCGTGCCTCGTCAAATTCCAATGCGATATCATGTGGGCGGACAGATTAGGTGTGAGATCGAAAGCCATGAGATGATATCCCTTGGGGAAGGCTTCTCGTGTGATGTCGCTACCCTCGTACATGAAAAGGATACCCATTCCAGAAAACAGTGTGTGGTAGGACATGACATAATGTCCGTTTGAAAAATCTGGATGTAACGGTTTCGGCGGTACTTGTTACCCGTCCACGTACAGCGAGAAATGGTTCATGCCGTAGGTTTGAAAGTTTACGGGTTCTTGGTGGCGTCTCCGTTGAACGCAGCGTTTGACACAAATCCCACGATGCACCGTTTGGGTAACCGCCCGGTGAATGCGTTGTCCAGTGATTTCCCTTGCACGCCCGTAGGAATAGTGAGTGTTTTTACTTCCACACGGGTGATGATATACTATGCGGGACTGATGTTTAATGCTTTGGCATGTGCCAACAGTATAGAAGGTGCTACTTTGACACGCTGCACTAGAAGGCCTGCTTCAACGATGTGAACCTTAAATTGAGGGAGTTCAGGGACCGCCATAATACTAAACCCGTCTCTGGAACGGACTAACCTGACTCTGAGTTCGGTGCCGTTCAAAAGGTATTTCTCTTGGTCAAACACGTCACCGTGTAGATACCCCAAGGGATCCACCGTCTTACTTTTTGTGGTGAGACTGCGACGGGCCTCAAATCCCTTGTTGTTGGTGTTAGCCTTCTCAAAATTTCCGGGACTGTCTGCGAACCACAGCCCGAAAGTCAAATGCGTTCGTTTAGTTTCACCGTTGTAATTGAGCAGCGTCTCGATGTACGCTCTACAGGTATACGTGTTTCTTGGTGGTGTGACTAGTTTTTGGTTTAAAAACACATCCACCTGTGTGAATATACAATGCAACCAGTAAATGACTGGTGCAATCTTATCCACCTCAGTGAAAGGTTTCATGATGGCCACCCTGAGATAGAGCATAGTCTGGGAAAAATCGATATAGAACTCACCTTGTCCAGTAACGGTAAATTCGATGTGTGAATCATCGGTGAGGGAAGAGACAGTTTTGTACTGGAGCCATTGCCTACTTTCAAGACTGGTTTGAGTGGGTGGCATGGAGAAGAGATCGAGTTCACTGCTGGCATACTCGCAGGACTCGGGGTGTAGAAATAACATTTTAACTGAAAATATCTACAACGACAGAAGACTGACGTCGTTGCTTCTTGCGACGCCCTTTATAGCCTGAGCCGGTCATTAGCGTGTTGATCTTCTGTTCAACCTTGTGTTTCAGTTTTGTTCCAGCCTCGCCAACACGTTGCCGTAGGACCTCTTTGAAAGACGCCGTTGATTGGCAACGTCGGAGAGCACGTCGATAACCGTATGAAGTGCCTGTTTTCCAATGGCTTTAGCGTCGCTTCTCAGCAACGGTACGACGCTTTTGAAAAGGCCACTGAAAAAACTTCCTATACTATGCCCTCGTTGATAGGGAACACCGTGTTAGATCGAAGATATTCCTGTTCCAACCTGGTTGACGTAGTCTCTTTGGTAGGGACAGTTCATGTTGAGCAGCGTCGAAAATGAAGTTTCACGCACACTTTTCCAAACTCGAATGGTACAGGTTCAACCGTGTCTGTTCTTATATTGATTTCCAAGCTTTCAATTTCTCTTCTAAGCACGGGCATGTAGTGCAACAGATCATATATAACTGTCTTATGTATGCCGTAGAGATAGTTTACGTTGTTAATACCGACGATACGTAACAGCGGTACCACAATGTCACCCATGGGCTGAGACTCGACAATATCGGTGTAGATGTACATTTTCGATGGCAAGCCTAGTAGAATGTTGGCAGCGTACGGTGACTTTGGGACTTTGATTAGATTGTCTGCGGATCGAAACAGAGCTGTAGACTTAGCTGGCTTGATAGAGTCAGCAGCTGTATATTTGGTGAAGAAGAGATAACTTCAACTTTTTTGTTGGGGTTTGTGTACTTGAATACAACTTCTTTGGTAGGGACAGTTCATGTTGAGCAGCGTCGAAAATGAAGTTTCACGCACACTTTTCCAAACTCGAATGGTACAGGTTCAACCGTGTCTGTTCTTATATTGATTTCCAAGCTTTCAATTTCTCTTCTAAGCACGGGCATGTAGTGCAACAGATCATATATAACTGTCTTATGTATGCCGTAGAGATAGTTTACGTTGTTAATACCGACGATACGTAACAGCGGTACCACAATGTCACCCATGGGCTGAGACTCGACAATATCGGTGTAGATGTACATTTTCGATGGCAAGCCTAGTAGAATGTTGGCAGCGTACGGTGACTTTGGGACTTTGATTAGATTGTCTGCGGATCGAAACAGAGCTGTAGACTTAGCTGGCTTGATAGAGTCAGCAGCTGTATATTTGGTGAAGAAGAGATAACTTCAACTTTTTTGTTGGGGTTTGTGTACTTGAATACAACTCCGGAATCACCTTTAAACGCCTTTACTTCATTTAGAGCTTTGATCAATTTATGGATAGTGTTGTAATTACCAGGAAGGATATGATCCTTGAATATTTGCTCCACGCCGTTAGCGTCCACCCAATTGTACCATACAATATTTTTACCCTCAGGTACGGTGGTGAAAGAACATGGATATTGAAATTCAGCAAGAGCGACTTCCCACCGGCCTTCGAGTGTAAGACGGTAAGGAAGTTGCGTGGTGAAATTTGTGAAGGTATTTTTCAGGAAATATCCCATAGAGCTGTCGCTCGGAAAAGTGATGTAAAATTGGTCCTTCATGGTAGGGCGCTGACGTAACTGGCAGGAATCCAGGAATTAAACTTGGCGGGGTAACCTTTCCACTGCACGTACTCTTTCTTTCTGGCGCCTTTACCCTTGACACGTAGTATTTTATCAACTTTAAAAGTTTCGGGAAGCCGTAAGCGCTGCAATTCGGATTCGTAAAACGTCCCCTCCACCTCTTCGCAGTCAAGATCGGCGAGTCTGTAGACGACAGGTTGTCGCAACACGACACTGCTGACTTTGAAAATCTCTTCGCTTCAATTGCTTGCGTAACCCTTTTCAAACAGCATTTTGGATTTGCTAATACGCACCGTGTCACCGATTTTTATTTTCGGCTTACTATTCGGGTTTGGACGCCTTTTACCGTACAGATTATCTCTGACTTGAAGAACATTAGTTTCTGAACAGTCGGTGGGCGTCATCTTGATACTGGAATGTTTTGCACCGTTGTAAGCGTCGACTAGATCTTGGAGGACATCTACATACCGATAGGTGTATTTTTGGTAAATTAGCGCCACATGCGTCCTTTCAGAGTTCTTTTGAATCGTTCCACGATACTTGCCTTCACGTCTGGATTATGTGTGGTGTAGTAATGCACACCTTCTTGCTTGAGAAATTTCCGGACTAGACGTGCCGTGAACTCTGTTCTCTTTTCCGTCTGTATACTAAGAGGTTTACGGCCGCTTTGTTTGAAAATGTCACGAAATGCGTCTCTCATGACGCTCCCTATCTTGGATGGAAGCGTCCTCGCCCATGACATCTTGCTAAACACGTCGATGACGGCGAGAAATTGCACTGCACGGTCGTTGTATTCTCCGAGACTTCGCATATCGTTGAGATCGGCTTGCCAGAGATCGTCAATGTTTGACACCACGTACTTGTTGCGTGGAATATTTTTTATCACCGGTTTTTGTAGGGTACAAGCGTCCTGCGCACGAAGCCATTCTTATACTTTTTCGGGATCTTTCTTGGACGCCTTTATGAGCGACGCCGCCCCTGCAAACATTGCAGGATGAGAAGGGTCGTAGTTGATGTCGGCTAAACGGCCCATTAAGCTCGAAACGGTAGCCACTTGTTTTCATCCACCCTCTTCAGTTTCTTCTTCTCAGGGCGTTGCGTTACCAGGTACCGTCATTTGTCCTAGATAACCTCGCTATTTAACATCAACTAATGTTGGATTAATCAACCAAAATCAACTTTTTTTAATATATATTTTAATATCGACTACTACTCTACTATTCGACAAATATTTTTTAAGGGGGAATACATTATGATGGTACATCAACTATTATACATTGGTTTTTAAAAAGCTTATGATTCAGTTAAAAAGAAGCAAATTGAATTAAATTTTAGTTAAGTTTTAGTAATCCAAAAATCTTGTCAAGAATGTTGGAATGATACGCATGGCAAAGTAAGGGTTGGATATCATTTTTTTGGACCAAATATATTCTTTAGCAACTTGTTTTAAAACAACCTAAATTTGGTTTTGTCATATAAGGTAAGAGAGAACGTTTCACACCCATAGAGAATCACCGGTAATGTTATTGTTTTGTATATTCTTAGTTTTACTTTCTTTGGGAGCAGCTGAGTTGTCAACGACTAATTTCAACTCTAATATCGTTATTGCTAGTTAAAATGGTTCCTAAATAACTTATTAACCATGTCAAATGACAGGTTGTTCTAAGTCATTTCTAAATTATCGTCCTCAATCTGTGTTCTCTGGTCCATTCATAAAACAACCCTTACTTTAGGGTTAGCTATCTAAACCCTAAAACTTCTGGGAACATGATTAAAGACCTAGATACCAAGCTTTATCCCGCGAAATAACTTTTTCGGTTTAAGGAGTCATGAAAAGGCGACATGTATCAAAAGCTTGAGTTTGTATTTTATTTACAATCACAATACTTCTCTCTCGGAAGAGTCAATATAAAGAAAAAAGGGAAACTTAAATTATTTTGAAATTAAGCTAACATTTGTACAAATAATTTTTCACTTCATTTTCTGTGAAAGGTAGCAAGCTTGCCTTGATGGCCTATACTGTGATGCAGCATAGAGGATATAGCCAGATTGTAATAGTTCAGAGTAAGACTTCTTCCACCTTTCGGGGTAAACGAAGTGTACAGCACATAAATAATGGAGCTTATAAGATGGAAATGACATTTAGGTTACAGTTGTAGCTGTATCAAGTATCATAATCAGGGGCTCCAGGTTCGATTACCATGTCCAAGTGTCATTTTTTAAATTAACTTATATTAAAAATTAAATCAGTGCGTTTATACTAAAGGGTTAGAACTATACAAAAATTGCTTAATAATACATTATTTTATACTGTTTGGATATGATTTGGCGATATGTTTGTGTGCTTTACACAGTTCATAATACTCGGGATAAGGATGTGAAAAGATAAATAATCATTTATCATGCTTTGATCTAAAATATAACATAAAGCAGTGAGAATAAATTATTTATCTAGCTTGCATTTACTAGAGGGGTCAAACCAAAGAAATACAAATCTATTTTTATGAATAGCTGACTTCTGATGATTACATGCTCGCATCTTTATAATATACTATTGTGGTGGTGACCTGGTGGTCTAGGGTTAATGTGTCAGACTTCTGTGTGGGCGACCGGGGTTCAATCCTCGGTCCCGGCACAGATTTATCTGATTACCAAACCCTTCCTTCACCTCTGACAAGACATCTCGTGAATGTGAGGAATGCCAGGCCTCCACCGTGGTTCGGATTCCACGTTAAACTGTAGGTCCTCCATTTCATCTCACAATCACCCTACCATCACACATAGCGTAAATGCGTATAACCCGAGCGGGTAGTAAGACGCGATGCTAATAATAATAATAATAGTTTCCCTGGCTAGGCCAGGGGTGGATCCAGGGGGGTTTGGGTGCGATCGTCCCCTCCTGCATAGAAAATAATCATACATATTGAAACCAATACTTTAAAGTTGTAAAGAATGATTGACTAACACTTTCCTCCCCCTATCTCCTATACGACCTAATCAAAATTAGGCAAAATCTCTTTCAACTTAGCTCTAGAGCACAACAAGGGGATTAAAACTAAAAATTTCCAGTATTCATATTATTAAGTTTAGTACTAAAATATATATTTTTCTTTTATTACTAAAACACTTTATACCTATGTACAGTATATATTAATTACATTTATTGTGACGGCGACTTTTGGTTTTATGTTATTTTTGTATTAAAATTACAAGTTGGTTAGTCCAAATTGTGTTATTTCTTGATGTCCTCTTATTATTATTATTATTATTATTATTATTATTATTATTATATTAATTGTTAATTTCAACTAGTTTGTTAAAATTGCAATATTATTATTAAAATATTATAAATTGAGATCTTTATTAATCCAGATTATTAAATTTATCCTTAAAGGAGCCTTGTGAAAACCAATTCACCCCTACAACTAGCCCTGGATCCACCCTTGAGCTAGGCGTAGTTAAAAGTAGTTGTCCTTCTAACGATAAGATAGCATTCATTATATTCCACCAAACACCTCTGTAAACCTTTCCTGTTAGGCTACTAATCCCCACTTTCCTTACTTTTATTTGTACTCAAAACGAGAAGTTAGTGAGAGTGAGAGGTAATGATACTGTCTTCCTCTTTAACCGGGCCGTGACGAGCACGACAAACCGATAGTGCTACGATCTATCGGAATATATCTGTCCCTAGCAGCCTGTGCACACCGTTAAATCATACCTAAACTGTTGAAAAAGTTCAGCAGTTTCCCGTTAGATGGGTCTGTTATCCAAACCACCTCTCCCTCTCCTTCCCAAAACCTTTTGGCATTGTTTAGCTTTCCATCTTTTTTGTATAAGTCCAGCTACAGTAGCCCCATGACTTCTTTGGTGTTGAGTGACAGCTTTGAAAAGTTACCAGACCAAATTATATATCCTTACGCCGAACCATATGATCTGCAAAAACATGGGTTTAGCAGTTGTCACTTCTGACAGTCAAAATTTAGGTATATACCTAAATGTTGACTGTCAGTAGTGAGCTGTGAGCTGTCAGTCAGAACCAAAGAAGCCATGGGGCTACTGTACTCCCCCTTTCGTTACCCATTTATATCCTGTTCAGGTAAAACCCTTGACTTGACACTAATTGTATTTCCCTTTATTACTACTATTAACTCCAAACCTGAGTTATTGAAAATGTTCCCTGTGATATATTTGCATGATGTATGTCAAAAGTTTTTTTTATAGAGAAGGCTTGATTCTGTTTAGCTTATACATAATTTGCATTAACTTTGTTTCCTTGATTAAATAAAACTTATTTGTATAACATAGGTTGTTTAAGAAGAGGTGAAATTGCTAACACCCGCCTTTGTGGCGTAGTTAGCTAACGCACTATTTCATGTAGAGCTAGACTGCCGGGGACGGGGAGATCGAAGCTCGAATCTCGGTCGGGTGAACTGGGGTGGTTTTTCGAAAATGGTTTTCCTCTCTCCCTCCACGCCAATATGGGTTCACTTCCTCTAAATTCAACCTACCCAATCCCTAACCCATTTACGTAATCAGTACTTAAGAGTACAACCCGAATGGGTAGTAAGATACAGTGCAAAACAAATGCTTTGTCTAAATAGCTTTATTCATGTTTTATAAACAAACAATGCCAGGCCTCCACCGTGGTTCGGATTCCACGTTAAACTGTAGGTCCTTCATTTCATCTCACTATCACCCTACCATTACACATTAGCGTAAGTGCGTATAACCCGAACGGGTAGTAAGACGCGGTGCTAATAATAATAATATAAACAAACAAGACCTTTTCGCACTTGCAACAGGATTAGTTTTGAAAATATTAAAATTCAGGGGGCATCAAGGAATTTAATTTAGGGGAGTGGGCCATGTGTGTCAAAGCTATTATTTCTGCCCCCTGAAAATTGTCATAAAATTATTTTAATTTAAAATTTATTTATTTTTAAAGAAATTACACTCACATACGCACACGTATATACAGGTTATTAAAAAAGGTTAATATATTATGGATATTGATTTGCATATTAAAATGAGTAAAGGAATCTTAATGATGTTAATTGCGTCAATACGTCTGTAAACCCAAATAATAATAATAATAATAATAATAATAATAATAATAATAATAATAATAATAATAAAAGTACCTTTAAAAAAAAGTCCACAAACCAACTCACATAAAGGTAAAGGCAATTTTGTATTTTTGTAATAAAAAAAGGTCACGTTGCACCGCACAAACTTTCTTTCGGTTTTCTTAAAAATATACATTTACTAAAAACTCGTAAGATTTGCGAAACGAAATAATAGGTGTATACATTTTTGTAGAAACACTATACCAAAGATAATAAATAAATTAATAATCACCGTTACCTACTCTATGGCATTAGGTACTTACTAGGAGTACTGTTACAGAAAAATTGAGAAAAGAGAAACATCTTTGTCACACAAAGAGTATAAGAATAAAATTCATTTTCAAAGACCTGGATTAAAAAGTAAATAGTCTATATTTGTTTACAGCTCAGAACTTCCTAGTTTTATAAAAATATATTTAAAAATATATATTTACCTTTAATAGTACTTCAACTTTATAACGATGATATTATTTCAAATAGTTATGGGAAATTATGAAAATTGGAAAGTTTCCCTCGTTTAAGGTACCCTCAAAGTCATGTTCATGAAAAAATGAGAATATACATCTTGTTTATAATGATAAACAGTGTTCAGATATAAAATTAATTCAAACTCGTTGTAGTGAATTTTAATAAAATAGATTCATTCTCTTTTTGCCCTTCAATAAACTAACTACCCTTAAATTTAGGGTAAAACATCTAATTCCAAAAACTTCTCGTGGGGATCTTATGAAAATCCCAGATACCAAGCTGTATTCCAAACTGATAAATAGTTTCGACTCCAGCCCAAGATACAGAGAGACAAACAAACAGACAGATTACATTGCGAAAACAACTTTGTTAGTTTCAGGGGGTCAAGAAACGTCGACATTTATCAAAATCTCAAGTTTGAATTTTTTGGCGATCAACATACTTTCTTTCCGAGGTGTCGCGATAAATTAAATATTTGTTTACAAAGCTTATTTACACGCAGCAGAGTTCTAGCCGTTGCTTGCTGTTGGTTTGATAGCCATTGATGGGGAGGTCAAGGTTCGAATCTCGCCTTGGTGAACTGAAGGTGGTTTTCCCTTTATATATATATATATATATATATATTTATACACATATACCTTTAACGGTTTTCCACAAGTGATTTATCACTCTGGTTTTCCCATCTTCACTTCATGCAAATGCGTGGTCACTTCCTCTTAGCTACCTTCCTCATCTCTACCCATTCAGCTTAAGCCGTTAATAACCTGTGTGCTGAACGTAGCAATAAAGAAAAACTTAGTTCTAGATGGCTTATAATCATATAATAATAAATTTATGATTTGAATGGAAACATGATTTACAAAGTTTTTTTAATTCCAATTTTTTTTAAATTTTAGAATGCAATGTTCTTGTTATTATGGTGTTCAAAAAAGTTAACAGCTGGGCCTATTTGTAAAGTTAGGTAGGCATGCAGTATGTAAATTCTATTTAATAGACTCAAAATTTACAAATTGCAATTTTTCTCATAACTCTGGCCCCCTTTAAAAAAAAAAGATATTTCCAATTTTATTTAACAGCCTGGAACAAAGTGTGGTTTTCACTTTGGTTTTTCTATCTTGTGTACAAACAAATTGTGGTGCACTTATTTTAATTCTAACTTCATCATACCATATTATATTTAAATAATTAGCGTAAATAGTGACCGTAAAAATTATGTCACTACAAAAAGAACTAAAAGAAATGGCTATAGTTTTTTTTTAATATTGTGAAGAAAATATATTTATAAATATTTCTACAGTAATAGATAAACAAAATAAATGTCACAATATACTGTAATTAATGATTTCCTATGGTAGCTCAGAAAAATTATACTTTGAAAGGGATTCAAGCCCTTGCCCTTTGACTTTGGAAGTCATTATATAAAACCCCAATATTTTGGCTCAAAACTCGATATAACTCCTTCGAGAGTACCATAGATAAAGGATAGAGTACATCGGTGATAGCTTGTCTTTTGTTGAGTAGTACGCAACAAAGTTGAAAAGACTGGGGGGAGCGGGGTGGTTGACTGGATTAACTGTGAAATGTAAGGACACTCTGAAAGGTTGAAGTATAGGCGGGGGGAGAGGGGTCAGTGGGGTGACTGTCATAGCTACAGTAACGCACCTTTAGTGATAATACATGGAACTACTTGGAAGAGAGATTTGCAAAACCCAGAGATGTCCATCCGAATCTTAAGACTCACCCCCCCCCCCAGCATCCAACATCGTAACAACTGTCATCACATCTAGTGATGGGCATAATCGAATGATTTTAAGAATCGAATAATCATTTGAATGATTTTGAGAAGTAGTAAAGAGTCGGTAATAATCGGATATTTACTACTTCTAAAAGTAGTTACTAGTTGCTCGTTTTTCTTTATGCTACTATTCTCTTCACCTGCTGTCGGATCTCCCAACACGCATTCCTTTGCGTTTGCAGCTTAATAACACTTTTCTATTACTGCATTTAGTTCCTTGTGACAATGTCAAAGACCAAAGTACAGCCACAACAAAATACTATACAGTGAATAAGTGAACGCCTTTCTCAAATAAGTAGCTCGCAATTAATATAAATACTTTTGCGTACGATTAATAATAATAATAATTATTATTATTAGCACCGCGTCTTACTACCCGTTTGGGGTATACGCACTTACGCTAATGTGTAATGGTAGGGTGATTGTGAGATGAAATAGAGGACCTACAGTTTAACGTGGAATCCGAACCACGGTGGAAGCCTGGAATTCCCCAAATTCACAAGATGTATTGTCAGAGGTGAAGGAAGGGTTTGGTAATCAGATAAATCTGTGCCGGGAGATTAATAATTAAATAAGGAACATACGTTTCCCTTTGTGTTTAAAAGAGTCGAAATAATTTACCTTTTATTATTTCCTAAACATAACAAAAATATATAATCTTACAATCGTAAAATTATTTCAGTGAATAAAATTATAATACGATCTGAATATTACGGACGGGCAATGTTTTATTAAATACATAAAACGTATATACTTATCTACTTAATAAATTATAGTCAACGTTAAAAAAAATATCTCTCAAACCATTCTTACTATATGCGATTAGTTAGTTAGGAAGGTAAAATTTTAAGGAAATGAAAAAGAACAATCCACATAGTAATGTAGCAAAATAATCGAATCATTTTGTAATTTTCATTTGAATTATTTTTGGCTGTTATTCGATTGTAAACTCTACAACCACTTAAACTTTGTATTAAATTAGCCTTAGAATCATTCGAATGCGTAAGGTCAATTATTGTGTAGCAATGGGGACTATTTATTGAAAATGAACCTAATAGAAATAATACCTGTATAGAGATAGCCTGGAAACATTCATAATCATAAGGTCGATTTTCCTCAGCACTTCTGGCAAGGCTGGGGTAAGAGAATGAATCGGCCAGCTCGCGTCAAGTCAGCTAACTAAATGTTTTCATGCGAATGTTTTTCTCATTCGAATGATTTTGAAAGAATCGAATGAATCGATTATTCAGTATAATCGAATGAATCGATTCTATTCATCCGATTCTGCCCATCACTAATCACATCATTTCATTGCGGGTACTACGTGTAGACAACATCCTATGATGTACCCTGGGCAAAGTTCTGTGCCAACAGAGGCTAATAGAAAACACGTAAGGCGACCGAACCTGGACGTCAAAGNGGGGGGGGGGGGGGGGCTTTGGGGCCTGTAAACCCCTCCCCCCAGCTGAAGACCCTCCCCCTGAAAATTAAGAATATTACAAAAATATGGTTAGCTTTATGTTCTGCCAATTAGGCTTAATACAATATATTTTGTTTTATTATATTTAATATAAAACTAACCATTTTGTGCAGTAATTAGGGCTTTTCAAATGAATACTTTTTTTTTGTTGATTTTTAACTTTACTGTAAATTTGCATTTAAATGAAAACTGGACCTGTGATAACGTAATATTTTCTATAAATGGTCAAAGTCTTTACTCTTTGTACATAAAGTTTTGAAATGGCTACAGTAATTGAAATTATTATTTTAGAGCAACTATTTAAACACTATTGTATTAGAAAGAGAGGAAGGGGCAGTTGATACTATCATATTTCCAAACCCCCACGAATTGCAAATCCTGGGTGTGAAATAGAATGTGTACACACAGTCCTGTTAACCAGTGGCGTATAAGGACAGAGGGTAGGCCGAGGATCCGATTTTGGTGCAAATTAGCTTAAATATTACCATTTACATCCTTTTAGATAAAGAATTTTCCTGGACTCCCACTTTTTAGGGAGCATCGCTGGTTCTTTCTTATCCCCCTACAAGGCCGTAGCAAGCCAATCATTTCAGGGGAAGTTTGGTGAGCACATCCCCCAATTGCTGTACACTTAAAAAAATTTAAATTATAAAACGTTCTAGAAGCTATCTGAAGTGTTTTATGTATGACAACATAACATCATAACTGCTGAAGGCCAGAAAATTTCTACATAATAAACACCTCTAGAAGCTATCTGAAGTGTTTTATTTATGGCAACATAACATCTCATCATAGCTGCCAAGGCCAGGAAAATTCAAAATACTAAAAACCTCTAGAAGCTATCTGAAGTGGTTTTTTTGGGCAACATAACACCATAACTTCTGAAGGCTAGGAAAAATTCTAAATCTTAAACATCCCTAGAAGCAGTATGAAGTGGTTTTAGGTTTGCAGCATAACATCATAACTGCCAAAGGCCAGGAAAAATGCTAAATATTTAACTTCTCTAGAAGCTCTCTGAAGTACTTTTTATGGTAACACAGCCCCCTAATTTGTATTTGTATATTAATTTTGGTATTGTTTGAACCAAAAATAAAGCCAAATATATCTCGTTCATAAAATTTCGGGGGGGAGGGGGGTGTTGAATCCCCAAACTCCCCCTGGATACGGCCTTGTCCCCCTACTTTGAATAAAATTTCCAAATAACACAGTAATTGAAATAAATAATGGCACAATTATTCAAATTATTATGTAAAAAACCACTGCCCCCTCAGATCAAATTCCTGGGTGCGCCCCTGGTGCCATGCGATAAAAAATAAATAAAAAAACTTGAGCCATCTTAAAATTAAAAAAACTTTTAGCTATTGATTTAACTTAAATTTACCTTAGGTTAAATAAAGGTGTAATAAGTATAGTAATTATTTGTCACTAAGCTAATTAATAAAGAACTTACCTCTGACAAGCAACAATATTGACATTAATAAAGTGGTTTTCAACCCTTTGATCCCAAAATTTTTCTCTTACCATCGCGATCCCTTGACCACATACAAGCGTTCATTTTTAAAAAATACTTATTTTCACTTTATCTTACCATCCATCTGGGCTATCAGCATTTAATTTCACTTGTAGGGTTAACAATTTCAAACTTTTGGCTGCCAAACTAAAAACGTTTCCTTCGCCTTGATTAGTAAATCTACCAGAATAAAATATGTAAAATTTCAATTTTTTCTAGAAGCAATTTTATAATTAATTTTAAATTAACAATTAGTTAACATTTTGTGTGTGTATGGCTTAACACTATTAATGTATTGAATGATTAAGATTTTATAGTAAACTAATGTATATACATACCTTATTTTGTAATATTATTGTGGGTTTGTAACACATCAAAAACAATACGGAAATTTTGCAAGATATGTGTGTGGAAGGAGTTATGATGCAAAAATGTCCCAATATCCAAAGGGGTCCATACTCTAAAAATAATGAGACCACCACTCTAAAGTATTTTAAATTTAGTACTATTCAGTCTTGTATTTAAAAAAAACATAAAATATGTCAAAACCTTTTATTTGTCTTGCTTTCACGAAATTTCTGCTTCTGAAAACACATTCAAAATGTCACTGAATTATATTAACACTGCTGTACTGTTCGAACAAAAGAACAAGACTAAGGAAAAAGGAAGAACTCAGCCCACTTGACTGGGATGTTCTCTGAAAGCAATGTCTACTAAGGTCAGTGTTGTGTCGATGACGGGGTGGAAGGGGAGGGAGTAACTCAAGAGGGGTTTTCCAAGTCACAAAAGCTTATCGGGCGAAATCTTGAGAAACAGTGTTGCCACTTCAATAGCCATGTAACTATAGACTTCAGACGGTGGGACCAAAAATGTTTGATTTATATTAACTTCCGAATGAAAAATCTGATGTATTTTTATTTAATGTGGGGTATGCCAGGCCTCCACCGTGGTTCGGATTCCACGTTAAACTGTAGGTCCTCCATTTCATCTCACAATCACCCTACCATTACACATTAGCGTAAGTGCGTATAGCCCGAACGGGTAGTAAGACGCGGTGCTAATAATAATATATGGTTCATTTTCAGTGATGGATGAAACAGAGTTCTAGTCCTGGCCGGGAAGCAGAGATATTATTTAAAGTTGTTTTAAGCTCGTAAAACCAAACAATATTTATCCTTGCTTTTCAATTATCAATTTAAACCTCCTCACTCTGATATTGTATTATTACTTGCCTACAACATGGCCAGTTTTATTGTTTGGATTTCCAGAATTGATTTAGTAAAACACAGATTTGACAAAAATAATCACATTTAACATTATACTTTAAATTTACTATAAAATGATAATAATCAACGCAAATCTTAATAAATCACACCTTTTCTCAACCAAAGTATTAATTTTTAAAGCGTTTTACTAATAGTTATATTATAGCCGCTATGGTAACATTAAATAAAGTACGGAATTGAACTATGCCCCCACAAAGTTATACACAGTCATAACAACTTTGAAGAAACAAATAAATTCACTTTTATAACTAAAATATGTCCAATGGATGAGATTTGATCAATTTTTTTTTTCCACCCGGAAATTATACAAAATATTTTATATTAGGATTGGGACCCTTAAATTACAGAAGTTTTTTTTTAACTCAGCTTCTTAAAAATAAAGTAATAATCTTTTAGAGTTAATATGTTATTTACGTTACATGTGTGGAATATAATAATTAATCATTAATAAATTTATAATTGGCTATAAACAGTAATGAAGATTCTGGAAAAGGGGAGACTTTCTTTATGTTACTATGTAAAACCAAGCAATGTGGGCAACAGTGCCCAAATAACGTTTGACTTGGTTAAACTTTTATTAGCTAGAAAAATTACCAGCCCGTATGCTAATGAGAGCAAACATTATTAATTAGCTTAGTATGTAAGTATTAATTATTGGTTTTATCATTATCAGAACAATAAAGTAAAATTAATTTAGTAAATCAAACCATTCGGGCATCGCTAAAAGACATAACCCCTCCCCCATCACTCCTTCCTAACAGTCAAGAAATAATTTAACGACTTAAGGCCTTCTCTAACTTAGGCGTTGGGCATAGCTAGGCAAACTATTCTGCAGTCATGTGTGGAGGTATATCATACCTCGCGGTCTCAGTGAATTATAAGTGGCTACCTTTCAATTTCGACGGAGTGTACATACCTTACAATACATATATTTACACAAGAAAAAATGATAGACAAAAAATGGCTAAATAATGTTATATACTGATGAATAGTTACGAGATAAAACAAGTAGCTAATAATAAGAAGAAGAATAATAAGAATAAAAAGCAACATTAAAAACAAATACCTAAATAATAAACAGTAACATTGTGCAAAAAATAGATCAGAATATTGTAAGTTTAAATAATATAGGCAGAGCCTCTGCATGATAAATTATTGATATGGGATATCCTTAAATAACTCTCTGAGTTTAGCTTTCCTTTTATGATAAAAGTCGAATTCGACCTATCTATAATTGGCGCTATGGATACAACGACAACGACCTATAGGGCTCATCTTATAAGAGCTATCGAGAAAAAATAATTTAGGACTACGAGAAGCCCGAGAAGGGATATGAACGCCTACATGATCAAGGGCAAATTTGCAAGAAATTTTGTTATTGAAAATATTAAAAACAAAAAGGGCATCACAATAAAGTCTATGCGAGAAGAGAGTTTGGAGCCCTAATAGGTTTTTAATTCTATCATAATCATAATAAATCCTGTTACTAAAGTATTTATCATAGCATGCAGCAACAAATTTTCTTTGAACGTTTTCTAACCTAAGAGAGTCAGTTAAGTTAATGGAATTCCACGCAACAGTAGCATATTCTAACTTAGATCTAACCAGTGCGTAATACAGATATAAAAAACAGTCAACTTTCTTAAATGATGAAGTAATAAATTTAATAAGCCCAAATAATTTCAATGACTGTGAAATGACATGGTCAACATGATGGTGGAAATAAAGTTTGTTATCCAGGAGTACACCAAGATCATTAATACAAAGTGTATGAACTATGTAATCACTGCCCAATTTATAAGTAAAAAAGAGAGGATTAGTTTTCCTAGTAAAATATATAGATTTGATCTTAGATTTTTTAATAGACATTCCATTTTCCAAAGACCATTGTAAAATACCATTTACATCATTTTGTAAATCTATACAATCTGCAATTGATTTGATAGTTTTAAATAATTTTACATCATCAGCAAAGAGTAAATAACTAGAAGCGTTCAAATATTTACCAATGTCATCAATAAACACATTAAAGAGAAGAGGACCTAAATTAGACCCCTGTGGTATGCCACAGGGTGCTAAAAATGTATTTGAGGTGTGTGAATCAATTTTAATAATGAATGATCTTTCATGCAAATAACTGCTGAACCAATTTACATAAGAGTGAGAAAATCCAAAATTACCAGGTTTAGAGAGAATAATATTATGCTGACATCAATCAAATGCCTTACTTTGGTCAAAATAAATAGCATCAACCTGACCTTGGGCAGAGACATAAGGGGCAACATGCCCAAGAAATTCTACTAAATTAGTGAGAGTAGATTTATTTTTTATAAAGCCATGTTGATTATCTGAAAGTTTATTTTTAAGGTGGTGCAAAGTATGCTCATGTATGATTTTCTCGAATACTTTGGAGAAAGTGTTTAAGAGAGAAATTGGTCTATAATTACAAACATTTGTTTTTACCCCTTTTCTATAGATAGGTATGACAACAGATTGTTTCCATGTAAGAGGAAAAGTTTCACTTGATAAGCTAATGTTAAATATATGGGCTAACAAAGGGATGTAAATGCTAGCACAGCCTTTAACAACAAAACTTGGAATTCCATCTGTCCTGGCACATCTAGAGGAACTCAATTTTTTTTATAGCATTAGCAACATCCAAGGGTGTGATGTGGCATGGATACAAGGGCGCACTAGTTTCAATAACGGGGCAGGGTAAGAGAGGAATAGCTGAATTATAAACGGAATGAAAGTAGGTCCCAAACTCATTAGAAATTAATAAAGGATCCGCTATAGACTTGCCATTAATTTCTAGGTTGGATGGGAAAACTTTATTCATGCGATTATTTTAAACAAATTTCCAAAAATCTTTAGGTTTGCATTTAATACTATTTTCAATTGAGTTCATCCAGTTGGCTCTGTCTATAATAAAAGTAGTTTTAACTAATAATAATAATAATAATGATAATAATAATAACAACAACTAATCTTCAAGAAAAGGCAAGCGGCGCTTGCCTTGCTTGCCCTGACACGACGCCACTGGCTGCTACCAGGGTGCTACGACGGGTGTCGGTGTACGCAGCTCCATAGCAAAGCATGGCAAGAGAAAAACATACGATTCTTGTACGATACCGTACGTATATGGTACTATGCCGGTGTGCGAGGACCTAAATATCAACATGAGTACACACAAATATATGGAATACAGAAAGTGTTAGTTTTGTATATGGCAGTAAAATGTAAACGCATGGTATCAATAATTCAAACTTTTTGTTTTTAGCACTAAGTCTTACTAATTGTTCAGTTTGTACGTGTATGTATTGATTATTATTATATTAATGAGTTAGAGATGAGGAAGGTTGAATTTATAGGAAGTGTATCTGCATTTGCGTAAAGGAAAAGTAGAAAAACAATCTTGGAGAAACCACCCTTTGTACACCCGTCTGGGATTTGAGCCCCAATATCCATGTTATTTGCAGTCTAGACCAAAGGTTTCCAAACTGTGGTACATAAAATTATTCCTGGTGGTACGCCATGAGAAGCCAAACAATTCAATTAAATTAAAGTCGTAAAAAGATAGAGCCTCATTAAATGCTATAAATATATTACGACTAAGGCCAACTAAAATAAAAAAAAGATTTTAACAATCATTAGAAGGGGGAAGGGGGGAACATCGATACCAAAATATTTGGTATCTAGCACTCTCTTAGTACTTCAAATTACGGAATTTGTTGGGCTGGTAAACCTTTCTAAAAGTTTGGGAACCACTGGTATAGACTATTATGAAGGTGACGTCTTAGACCATGCAGCCATAGGTATAAATGTTACACTTGACAAAGTTTTGGTTATCTCTTTTGTTTTATGTGAAGTTAAACATGTGTACTTTTATATTAAATCCCTCAACAAAATTATTTATACAAGTAACACTGGAATTGTCTTTAGTTATTATAAAATAAATACAAATTGTTACATCAAGATTACAATTTGTATTGTAATGTTTGAGGATTGAATAATCAGATTAGGCTCGTTGGGATTATTTTATACCAGTTTTCACGTTTGCCTGATTTCATAGTAAAGTATGTCCACAAATATTCAAAGAGAAATACTTTTGTCAGTTCATACGATGAATGAAAACATTATATCACAACAGTCAAAAACGTATCTGAACCAAACCTTACATTGAAACGGTGGCCCTTGGACCACAGTGTTCTGATTATCATTCCATCATAACTTATTGCTTGGACGACAACTGGAAAAACTAAAACTTAGCCACTATATATATATAATTTAATTCATAAATATGTGTACATGGTGGATTCTTTGATTCAAGCTTTCGAACAATGATTTATTCAAGAAAAAAGTATTACCGCAATATAGAAGATATTACCACTTGACATTGACATAATTGATATTTAACTCTTCTCTATGTTTTTATATATTTCTTATAAGAAATTTAAGGTAGAAATAAGATTTCTAAAAATAGTAGCAAAGATGTATATCATGGTTCACTATTTCTAGTCAAGAATTTGAAGAGACGCCTAGCTGTTATTAGACCATTTGTTTGGCCAATGTATTTACGAAATTTATGAGGACTTTCTAAGGACTTTAACAGGACTTCTCTCAATAGTGTATCTTGTGAACAAGCGTTTCCTAAACAGATTCAGGAAAGAGTAAACATTAGGTCTATAATAAGTCAGGAACACACCATTAAAGGATTTGAAATGATCCCAATGTCCTTGCCCTCATCGACAGTCAAGGGCGGCCGCACGGGGCACCAGCTCAAGGCGGCCCCTCTAGATAGAGGACCAACATAACCTAGAGTAACCTTGGCATGGTATAAAAATAATTACCGAACCTAGCTCCTCATCTAACGTAACCTGGGCGTGATAAGAAAATAGTCTCCAAACAAAACCTCCCAACTCCAAACTTAATGTAGCCTGAGAAGGTGACCTGGTGGTCTAGGGGTAAGGTGTCAGACTTATGTGCTGGGGGTCCAGGGTTCAATTCTCGATTCCGGCACAGATCTATCTGATTACCAAACCCTTCCTTCACCTCTGACAAAACGTGTATTAATCACAACTTGTGAATGTGAGGAATGCCAGACCTCCACCGTGGTTCGAATCCCACATTAAACTGTAGGTCCTCCATCTCAACATACAATCACCCTATAGTATCCCCATGGCTTCTTTGGTGCTGACTGACCGCTCACATCTGACAGCTGACAGTCAACATTTAGGTATATACCTAAATTAAGACTGCCAGAAGGGAAAGCTACTAAATACATATTTTTGCAGATCATATGGTTCGGCGTAGTAATACGTAAATTGGTCTGGTAACTTTTTAAAGCTGTCAGTCAGCACCAAAGAAGCCATGGGGTTACTGTACCATTACACATTTAGCGTAAGTGCGTATAACCCGAACGGGTAGTAAGACGCGGTGCTAATAATAATAATAATAATAATAATAATAATAATAATAATAATAATAATAATAATGTAACCTGAGAAATGTTTGTAGAATGATTACCATTTGTGGAGTTTCCCTTCAGATTATTTTCGTTGTCACGCCCTAGTTACGTTAGGTCTAGCTTTGTTGAGTTTGGGGATTATTTTATATACTTTCTTAACATAACCCCCACCCCCCTCCCAATCATATAGGGCTACACCAAGAAGCAGTCCCACTCGGGCGCCAAATTTAACTTGGTCCGTCCCTGTCGACAGTGTCGTAAACTTAGGGTGCGGCAGAATAGAAGACCAAGTTCCCTTTTGGGTCGTATCTTCCTTCTCGAACTGAGTACCTGCTTGAGGAGAGGAAATACCCCCCCACTCTATTACTTTCCCTACCCTGTTGTGACTTGTGTGTCCCTCTTTTGGTTGATTGGTTTTCTGTATTCTGTAATTCAAACAAAGCAGAGACCGGCCAGCCACCTCTACCTGAAGTTTTAGGCTCACAAAGTGTTTGAATAAAGGCTACATTGAATAAGCTTTATTCCTATATATAATAATAAAAGGAAGTGTTTGCCTTTCTGTGTTTGTGTGTGATGCCCAGTCAAATCTACGGCACGCAGAGATCAGAAAATTTTAACATATATTCCATTCACGGTAGGAATTACTCTCTGAAAGTGTCTTTTTTCCTACCAATATCCTACTATATAGTAGATTTATGGTAGGGAAAAAGGCCTTTAAGAAGTCAATTCCTACGGTGAATGGAATATAGGTGGACGGAAGTGGGGATCCAAGTGCAGCCCAAAGCCGGGTTTTAAAATTTATAATTAGCTTCTTAGTTAGCCTATTTTTAACAAATTTTTGAATAATCACGGGGTACGCCGTGTGGGATTGCTAGTTTCTAATATACACTACTTAGAAAACGGCTTTATTTATCCAGTAAATTATTATTATTATTATTATTATTAGCACCGCATCTTACTACCCATTCGGGTTATACGCACTTACGCTAATGTGTAATGGTAGGGTGATTGTGAGATGAAATGAAGGACCTACAGTTTAACGTGGAATCCGAACCACGGTGGAGGCCTGGCATTCCTCACATTCACAAGATGTCTTGTCAGAGGTGAAGGAAGGATTTGGTAATCAGATAAATGTTTGCCGGGACCATGCAGTAAATTGAAACCGTTATAAATCTGCGTTTAATTAAAACATATTTATGTTATGCCTGTTGCTTAGTGCTATGTTGTTTAGAAAAAATTGTGACTAATCATATAATATAATGATTCTCTAGCTCTTTAAAATCAATTGAAAAGTTATTCATGCACGTTCTACCTCGAAGCTGTAAATTGATCAAAACATGATAAATATTAGTTCCCCAACGAGAATTAAACAATTAGCCTTGTAAAAGAACGCTCTAAGTATTTGGCTCAATTATCTAGAGCAGCGGTTCCCAAACCGTGGTACGTACAATTATTGCAGCTAGTACTCCGTGAGAAGCCAAACAAAACAAGCAAATTAAAGTTGTAAAAAAATAATGTCTCATCAAATAATATAAATATATTACGACCAAGTCAAACCAAAAGGAAATAGATTCAAACAGTTGTTGGAGGGGTAGATATAAGCGTTTTTGAATATTTATTTGATACCTGTGCCCTATTATCCGTATTGATTGAGTAGAAATGTTAAATAATGATAAATAAAAATTTTTAATCTATAAATAGTGTTGTGTCATTATATTCTTGGGCACCATTCAAATGTACCTAGATATTAAATATTCAGCATGACCTTGGTGGCACTCTAAAATACGGAAAATGTTTGGGTGGTACGCCATTCAACAAGTTTGGGAACCAACGATTCTATAGTTTAGATAAATGCGTAAAAATAAAGGTATAGTCTCTATTCATATATTCATTTGATAAAAGTACATAGTATATTCAGGAACTACTCTCAAAACGGTGTGAGACAAGCACGTAGGTATGATTTAATTTTTTACTGCGGGAGGGTATTTGGTTGGAAAGAGTTTTTTTTAGGGGCTAGCTGCCCTCCCTCCCATGAACTACCAATGGAAGAAGTTTTTTTTTTTACATTATACACTTCTCGGACTGATTTAAAAAAAAATATTGTAGCTTTGGACTAGGGTTAAGTATTCCCCCATTGTGTACAAAATACCAATTTTATCATAGCTTTTATTAGAAAACGTTACTGTTGAATACATTTTGGAGAGGCACGCTGTATTTGCAGTTGAATAACGTGTTTGTTTCTTGGTGACCTGGTGGTCTAGGGGTAAGGTGTCAGACTTCTATGCTGGCGGCCGGGGTTCAATCCTCGGTCCCGGCAAAGATTNTCCCGGCACAGATTTATCTGATTACCAAACCCTTCCTTCACCTCTGACAAGACATCTTGTGAATGTGGGGAATGCCAGGCCTCCACCGTGGTTCGGATTCCACGTTAAACTGTAGGTCCTTCATTTCATCTCACAATCACCCTACCATTACACATTAGCGTAAGTGCGTATAACCCGAACGGGTAGTAAGACGCGGTGCTAATAATAATAATAATAATAATAATGTTTGTTTCTTATTGCAATAGATCACAGGAACATATCACAATTATATATAAATATTTACTAGCCATTACAATAAAACACATTTTGAATAGTTTCACTGTAGGATTTCTGCTGGGATTTCTATGTAAATATATATTCTATTCCTCGCCAATTAGATGTTCAGAAATTATAAATCTCAACGAATCACCAGATTGTGGGCTTGCTGGAGAAACTCATTAAGTCAAAATTCCTAATTTGTGAGAAATGCAATTTTTAGTTTATGAGTGAATGATACATTTACTTAAAAAAAATCATAAATCCAACTTAAAAAATTTATTTTTTCATAATATTAGGAACATACTTTAAAACATTAAGTGTCAACAATTTTTTCATAATCTATTTTGTTGATTAAATTTAATTAATTAATTACTTTCACTTGACTTTGTGAGTTTTCACTGATAAGAAAATACACTATTAAAGGTTGACTTAGTGAGATTTTTCTGATTAAAATTATATGTTATAGAAGGTCGATTGAGTGACAGTCATTATTTTAGAATCATGATAACTACTGGTTAAACTATTTATTTTAATAATCATTCATATACATTTGTTTTTAAAGGTCTTGAGTCATAATTCAAGATTTATTACTGATTTGAACAAATTATATCCACTTAAAAATACATTTTAATGTTTACTTATTCAAATGTAAAATAAATGACATTAAAATTGGAGTACAATTAAAAAACCAACAAAAGGAACACAATTTTTCTCATGTTCATTACATAAAATCTGTTCATTGAATTTCTTAAATAAAAAGGCATTTTGAAAGTCATTCAATTAGAAAATAAATAATACTATATTAATTAATCACTTTAAAAAACACTATGTCTTGGTACATGACATAATGCCTATTATTTTAAATGTCAAAATAGGAAATTAAATTAATTTGACTTACAATTAAAAATTGAATAGTTTGAAAAAAATTACATTGAAAATCCGGAAACAATGAGTGAGGTTACAAATTGCATGTTTAAAGTCTAAACTTATCCAAGCATTCTCATTTTAGAATCTAGAATCTCTGATTCTGGGACCCTCTCATACATATTGAAATCTGGGATTGAACTATACCAAGCATGGTATATTTCTGGAATAACTTTCTTTCGGCACAAAGAATAGGTCTTGTTTCTTCTCCTTGCTTATATGAAGTTTTTTATAAAGATATTGCACATTGCATTCACTATCTAGTTGATTTATGCAAAGTTTCCCTACATCAATTTTCTGATATTGTTCAAAATATTCATACCTGTATTTTATTATATTTGGGGAGTATTTTGAGAAACGAAAGCTTTATCTTTAACCAACAAACTTTATTACTAGCACTATCAACAGTAGTATTCCTAACATTCTTTGATGCCAGGTTCTTTATATAAAAAAAACGGTGAATTTCAATTCCTTGACTTGATTAGGTCCACTCATTTTGTTTCTGTTCCGCATTGATCTCGCTGTTCTAAAAATTGTCAGACAATTAAGAGGTGAATATACTGGAACAGACTTTTTGGAATTTTTTATTGCATTATGAACTGAGTCCACCTGACCACCTCCATATATGAGTGGCCACATACCATAAATGTATGGTTAATTATGCCTATATGTGTGTTCTGTACAATATATAGCATAAAGGCATATATATATATATATATTTGTAGCGATTTTGACCGCCACATGTATCAAAGAACAGTGATAATTCTTTCAAATTAGAGGGAAATTGATTCATCCACTGTAGCAAGCATGAACCTATCTCTGAGATTCCTCTTTTTCCATCTAGTTATGTCCATGCATAGCAGTATGCATTATTAGGGGAAGCCGATTCATAGATGGTTAAACTATAACTTACATGTGAAAAATAAAACAAACAAAATAGCCTAAAAAACAAGAAAATACTATTTCCTAATTATTGTTGTCATTGATAATGTCGAATGAGCAAGTGTTAACAGGATAGATTTAACTAACCAACTGTGTAGTTAGTAAGATTTCTTTTATTATCTTTTAAATTACAAACCAAAACAATGCTATGGAAAATTCACTAATTCAGTTGACATGACTTAGTGAGATTTTCTTGACAGTTAATTGTTTCTGTTGACTTGGTGAGAATAACAGAATATTTCATTGTTAGTTCAAATAACAACAAATGACTTAGTAAGTTGTTTCAAAATGAAGAGCAATTATTTACCTTTATAATGGTACCAAAATCTAAAAAAAATGGAAAAATGACTTAGTTTTTCCAGCAAGCCCACGATATTAGCGTTAATATAATATATAAAATGGAAATAAAATATTATTTGGTTTTCATTTTATATATTTTTACATATTTTGACATGTTTGTATATTTACAGTGATTTTATATAAACCTACCTACTTTGTGATTATTTAATAAATTCTTTAGTAAAAATTATTGCAAATTTGTTGAGTTTTACATTGTTTGATTTGGTTTGGTTTGTATAAATCATCTGAAAGGAATTTTTCAATGAACGTTTGAAAAGGCTAAAATCTAACTCGGGTAGTCAAGTGTTTTTCCATTAGTACAGACCTTCTCTCCTCACAATGAAACTTTTGATGCATTTTTTAAAAGAATTTAGCAAAAAGATAAATAATTTCTATCTGGAAACTCCCTCCACACCAAAACAATAGTCCAACGACTTACATTATTATCTTGTAATATCCCTAATGATTTTAGTTTCACATGACCGGTTAATAGCTGGGGTGGCGTACCAGCACACTTTTCCTATTGGCTTAGAACTGGTCACGTGACCACGCCCCCTCGCTCTCTGATTGGCTGTTGTTTCCCCCTCCCACTCTTCTGACACCCTAGCCCCTCCTCCTGACCCACTTTACAATGTTCCAAACTTGTTTAATCTTGTCCAAACTGGTTTTTTATTTATGCTCATTGATTATTTTGTCTGCTCATTGGTTATTTATGTATGCTCATTGCTTTTTTATTTGTGCTCTTTGGTTATTTATGTATACTCTTTATTTTTTTATTTGTGATCAAAGGTTTTTTTTATTCATTGGTTTTTATGTCTGGGTAGGATTGGTATGCGGTATTGGTATTGGTATGCGGTCCACAGCGCTGGGTGGTATCGCTAGTGAGCATCCTCTCTGTCGGGAGCAGAGCATAGAGTGTGACCGCTGTACAGTCGACTAGGCCAGAGCGCGTAAGACCCTTCCTTCACCAACCGTACTCGCAAGGGAACGTGCAGTCCGCGACAACATGACCTTTCCCACCGGTAGAGTACCATTGAATGCGAGAATACCCTCCTTCCACTTCCCCGCATATCGTCATACCCCTCTTCTACTACCTTTCTCTTTTTCCTCCCTCCTCGCCAAAATCCATGGGTCATGGACGTGGTGTGGCATTGTTGAGCCATTTAAGTTGTGGGGGTCAGATGCCCCTACGTGGAAAGTTTTATGTATCAACAGCTCGATGTTGAAAGAGAGTGCCAACGACCCCTCCCCCCCTTGTGGAAGTCATGAACCCCGAGTCCTTTGAAGCAACGGGTCATAGACCTCTGAGTGCCCCTAAGCCAAAGAACCTGGTTGTGTTTCAGCGTTCCATTTAGATTCAAATAGCCAAAGCAAATATACTCCAGATTGACATAGGATTAAAACCCTGGGACCTTTGGCACATCAACAAATATACATTTCTGTCTCTCCTGCTAAAAGCGATATAATTATTAGTACTGAAAGTTTTTTTACAAATGTATCTCGTACCACGAAAAGTATACTAGGAATATTTATTAACAAACAAATAAAAGTTTTAGAAATTTGGCTCACGCCGTGAAAAGTATACTTGGAATATTTATTTACAAAAATAATAGTTATAGAATATATCTTACACATTGAAGTAAATTATACATGATTAGGAGTAGAGGAAACAGTAATCAATTTCTTGAGTTCGCAGTGGGAATATTGGCCGTGGTATTAATTTACCAAGTCTAGTTTAAAGAATATTTGAATATATGTACACAGTCGGATGGTTTCAATTTAAAATATATATACAAACAACTAATAATCAGGTAGGAGAAGGATTGTACTGGCGGATAAAAAAGTATCCTGGGCGCATAAAAAATATGCGTGTTTTCATGCAGAAAAAATAGCTAAAATCTTTGAAAAATGGTACATAGTCATAGAGATGTGGAAGTGAACATTTAATGCTATGAAACGCATAGGCAAGGGCTTGAAACAATTTGAACTCTAGCACGAGGTGTACAGCAAGTAACCCCTCTGTCCCAGGGACGCATTCTTTGGCAGGCGTACAAATTGTATCAAGCTCTTCCACGAATCAGGACTTTCTTGTGGAGAGAATATCAAGTACTTGGATATGTGTTTATTGTATCATTACGTTTGCAAGCAGAAAAAATATCTCATCGGCCACCCCAAAATTCACTTGGAACCAAATTGTCCGTCTATAGACGGAGTAGAAGGAATAACCGAAGTTACCGTGACGCCTCCGTGGGATTTATTCATGCCCGTATTGCCTACACGGATGCACGACAAGCTAAAGTTCATCTTGTGCAGGAAATGCGAGTGGGAGGGGGGCAGAAAAACCAAGGCACGTGTCAGCAAAATGACAAAAATATAGCTGGTTGACAGGCATCTGTGTGATTGACGAGATCTGGAAAGCCGCTGAGAAAGGCTACACCGTTAAAGCAGTACACGAAGTGTGGGAGTACAATGTTTCTGTTTACGATCGTCAGACACGTTCTGGCAGACTGTTTCACGGGTACATTGATACTTTTTTGAAAATCAAACAAGAAGCCAGTGGATGGCCAGATTGGTGTACCTCACAAGATGAGACGTTAGCTTACATTCAAAATTATAAGGAAAGGGAAGGGGTAAACTTGATTTCGGCTCTGTTCGGCCTGGTCTTCGCACTCTGGCTAAGCTCTTTTTAAATTAGCTATGGAGAAAGTTTGGGCAAAGACCCGATTTACCACATGTAGACGTTGTTAACGACTATCAGGGCATCCACTATTACCAGACGGATCCGTACATCACCGTGGACAGCGTAATTGATGTAAATGATGAGGTTATGTTCCTCAATTACAAGGATGCGCGTGACGCGTTGCACCCTAACCCTAACACGAGTGTGGTGGTAGCATGCTACACGACTGCTATGGCTAGGTTGCACTTATACAACATCCTTGAAAAATTGGGGGACAGCGTATTGTATCATGATACAAATTGCGTTCTATTCACGGAACGCCCCGGCGATTTGAGTCCACCGACCGGAAACTTTTTAGGTGACCTCACTGATCAACTTCAAGATTACGGTCCGGGAAGCTACATTAGCACCTTTGTATCCGACGGCCCCAAGAATTACGGGTACCGAGTTTGTGTTGGTGGTGATCCTGCCAAAACAAAAACGGTGTGCAAGGTTCGCGGGATCACCATAAACCACGGCAATCGGAACGAAGTTAATTTTGACGTTTTGAAAGCGATGGTCACCAAACAGGCCGCGGAAAGATACATACAGATACCGCACAAAATTGTAAGAAATGGTCTTGCGATTGTATGTACCGTTTCGCAGATTAAAGTCTACCGGCCCGTGTACACCTAACCGGTGATAACCGATGATTATAATATGTTGTTGTTTGGGTATCAGAGTCCTTGTAAACAAGCTCGCCACGACTAAAAGGGGATCATTTAGATGGGTTAAACAATCACCTTTTCTTTCTTTCACTCTAGACAGTTCCATTGACATACCATTTTTCAAATATTTGATATTTTTATTTTTTTTTCTGCATGAAAACGCGTATAATTTTTATTGATTTATTTTATGTACCCGGGATAATTGTTTTATATTTTCTTATCCGCCAGTACAATCCTTCACCTACCTGATTATTTCTAGTAAATATAATTATTTGTTTGTATATATTAGATTTTTAATAAATTTTTTTCCTTGTACATATTTAAATTGAAACCATCTGGTTGTGAACATACATTCAAATACTCTCTAAATTAAATTTTTTAAATTAATACCGAGGCCACTATTCCAGCTATGAGCTCAAGAAATTGATTATTGTATCATCTACACCTAAACGTGTATAATTTACTTCAAGGTGTAAGATATATTCAATAACTATTTTTTTAAATAAATATTCAAAGTATACTTTACGTAGCGTGAGCCAAATTTCTAAAACTTTTAATTATGTTTAAATAAATATTCCAAGTACACCTTTTATGGTGTGTGATATATTTGTATAAACTTTTGTGTGTAAATAAATATTCCAAGTAAACTTTTGATGGTGTGAGATATATTTGTATAAACTTTTATTTGTGTGCAAACAAATATTCCAATTGTACTTTTCATGGCGTGAGCTATATTTGTAAATAAATATTCAATGTATATTTTTCACGGTGTGAGATATATTTTAAAATAAATATTCAATATATACTTTTCACGGTATGTGCTATTTTAGTTGGTGAATAAATATTATAAAAACTGTTATGTTTGTGTTATAACGTCTACACCTCTCTCACTCCTATTATATAAATACAAGTTCATTTAGCTTATAAGCTCAGTCTCAATCTATATGGACAAGTTGAAACATTAATTTTCGGCCATCATCAGCGACCCTTCCGGCTGTGGAAAGTCACATTTTGTAGCCGACTTTATCCATCACTTTGACACAATGTGTGACTTTAAATTTGATAAAATCACCTAATATTATGCTTTAGGGCAACCGGGATATGAACAAAACGGGTCAAGTCCCCGAATCTTATTCTGAAAGGGTTTGCCGGAAATGGATGACACCTGTAATGACTCTCCACAGCTGATTATCCTGGACGACCTGATGCGTGAAGCCAACGAAGTGGTCGTCGATCTTTTCACCAAAATGTTTGCCACCATCAAAATATTAGCGTCAAGTACAATACACAAAATATATTCCACCAGGGCAAGGGCCGAAGAGACATTTCCTTAAACGCACATTATATCGTTCTTTTTAAAAATCCAAAGGATAATGCTCAGATTAAACACTTCGCACGTCAAGTCGGTCCTGAAAACCCCGTGTATTACAAGAGGCTTACGCTGCTGCTACAAGTACTCCCCACGGGTATATAATGTTGGATCTCAAACAAGGTACACCGGAATGGTTCAGATATAGAACCAGCACACATGTCAGTTGCTGCGTGTACCTACCACGCAAAACTATAAAAACACCGACATTTTCCGATTACAGTTCATTTCATAAGAATGAATCCCAAAGTACTGATGCAAGCCCCTCTGCTAAGTGCGATGCATCCCATGAACCCGCATTAACTTGTCGCTTTGCTGAAAACGGCCAAAAAGAAACTGATTGACCCTGTTAGCTGGTGTGCCTACAACACTTTAAAAGGGCGGGTGCCGTTGAAAAATGCGCATAAGACCAAGTTACGTGCTCACAAGCAGGTGTTGCGCAAGCTTTTCATAGAGAAGAGTGCTGGAAGAAGAAGAGACGACTACTCGTTCAGACAGGAGGAGCGTTCTTGCCCTTACTTTTAGCCCCTTTAATCAGCAGTGTCCTCGGTTGCTTAGTCAACAAGAATATAATGGAACACATGAAAAAGATATTGGTGTCCTCGGAAACGTTACACCGTTACGAGCAACACCACCAACAAGTGACATCGGCAACAAATCTAGTGGTCTCTGAGCTGGACAAGGCAATGGAAAAAATCCTTCACTTCAAAATTTGACAAGTATAAATGGACTTTATAGCAACCATTTTTACAGCGCTATTTGCACTTTAGTCAACAACTACATCCACCACGACCACGACTGAAGTGTCTGTAATTCCCAACCCTGCTATACTCAATACTGTACCAGTACAGGCACGCAAAAAAGCTGAACGTTTACTAGAATATATTATTTCCCGAGGCGGCATCTCTTGGGACTCAAATGGGGAAATGAGTATTCATGATATCCCTCTCCATGGATCCAATATTGTGGATTTAGCTAACGATTGGGTAAGAGCAAAAAGACACAGTGGGCCGTCTGGGTGGCGAAAGTTTCTCACGGCACTTAAAAAAAATAATGTTCCTAAAGAATTTATGGTAAATCTGAAAAGTTTGGCACCGATTAGAGAGCCGACGCCCATACCCCAACAACTTACACCGTCGCAAAGCCCTAAGAAGAAGAAACTGAAAAGGGTGGAGGAAAACAGGTGGCTGCCATTTTGAGATTAACGGCCCGTTTAGACGACATCTACTACGACTATTCTCATCCTGCAGGGTTTATAGGGGTGGCGTTACTCATAAAGGCGTCCAAAAAAGGTCCCGAAAAATTACGAGAATGGTTTCGTGCGCAGGAAACTTATACCCTACATAAACCGGTGATAAGAAAAAGTTTCCACGCAACACGTACGTGTTGTCAAACATTGACGATCACTGGCAAGCAGATCTCAACGATATGTGAACTCTCGGAGAATACAATGACGGTGCAGTGTACTTGCTCACCGTCATCGACGTGTTTAGCAAGATGGCCTGGGCAAGGACACTTCCATCCAAGATGGGGCGTGTCATGAGAGACGCTTTTTGGGACATTTTCAAACAAAGCGGCCATAAACCTCTAAGTTTAAGATGGACACGGGTATAGAGTTCACGGCACGTCTAGTCCGGAAATTTCTTAAGCAAGAAGGCGTGCATTACTACACCACTCATAATCCGGACGTGAAAGCAAGTATCGTTGAACGATTCAATAGAACTCTGAAAGGGCACATGTGGCGCTACTTTACCAAAAATAGTAAGTATCGGTATGTGGACGTACTCCATGATCTAGTCGATGCTTACAACGGTGCAAAACATTCTAGCATCAAGATGGTGCCTTCCGACGTTTCAGAATACAATGGGATTCAAGTCAGAGATAATATGTACGGCAAACGGCATCCAAATTCGGATAGTGAGCAAAAAAAAGTCGGCGACACGGTGTGTAAGAGTAAATACAAAATGATGTTTGAAAAAGTCTACGAAAGCTATTGGACCGAAGAAATTTTAAAGTCAGCAGTGTCGTGTTGTGACAACCTGTTGTCTACAAGCTGACCGATCTTGATGTCGAGGAGGTAGAGGGAACGTTTTACGAACCCGAATTGCAACGCGTACTTCTTGCCGAAACATTTAAAGTTTATAAAATACTACGTACTAAGGATAAAGGCATCAGAAAAAAAAGTGTATGTGCAGTGGAAAGGTTACCACGCCAAGTTTAATTCGTGGATTCCTGCCAGTTACGTCAGCGCCCTACCATAAAAGACCCGTTTTACATCACTTTTCCGAGCTACAGCTCTATGGGATATTTCCCGCAAAATACCCTCGCAAATTTCACCACGCAACTACCTTACCGTCCTACACTGGAAGGCCGGTGGGAAGTAGCTTTGGCCAAATTTCAATATCCGTATTCTTTAACCACCATACCCGGAGGCCAAATTATTGTATGGTACAATTGGGTGGACGCTAACGGCGTGGAATAAGTATTCAAGGATCATATCCTTCTTGGTAATTACAACACTATCCATGAATTGATCAAATCTCTTAACAAAGTAGAGGCATTTAAAGGGGATTCCGGAGTTGTATTCAAGTATATAAACCCCCCAAAAAAGTGGACATTGTTTCTTCTTAACCAAATATATAGCTGCTGACTTTATCAATCCAAATAAGTCTACAGCTCTGTTTTGATCTTCTGACTAAGCTGATCAAAGTCCCAAAGTCACCGTACGCTACCGTCCCTCGCACATCGTCGATCCTCAGCCCGTGGGTGACATTGTGGCACCGCTTTTACGTATCGTCAGTATCAACAATATAAGCTATCTCTATGGTATACATAAGACAGTTAGCTATGATCCGTTGCACTACATGCCTGCACTTAGAAGGGAAATTGAAAGACTAGAAATCAATATAATATCAGACACTGGTGAACATTTACCATTCGAGTTTGTAAAAGTGTGCGTGAAACTTCATTTTCGACCCTGCTCAACATGAACTGTCCCCACTAAAGATACTACGTCAACCAGGCTTGAACAGGTATATCTTCGATCTACCACGGTGTTCCCTATCAAGGAGGGCATGCGCTAAGAAGTTTTTTCAGTGGCCTTTTCAAAAGCGTCGTACTGTTGCTGAGAAGCGGCACTAAAGCTATTGGAAAACATGTGTTTCATACAGGTATCTACGTGCTCTCCGACTTCGCCAATCAGCGTCGTCCTTTCAAAGAGGTGCTACAGCACCGTGTCGGTGAGGCTGGAACTAAGCTGATACGCAAGGCGGAGCAGTAGATCGACACACTGATGACTGGCGCAGGCTATAAAGAGCGTCGTAAGAAACACCGACGTCAGTCTTCTGTCGTTTCCTGACGTAAAAGGATCCAGAAATAAGCGGTAGATATTTTAGTTGAAATGTCGTTTCTACACCCTCAGTTCTGCAAATGTGCCAGCAGTGAACTCGATCTCTTTTTCTTCCCACCCACGCAATCAAGTCTTGAAAGTGGGCAATGGCTCCAGTACAAACATGTCTCTTCCCTCACCGATGATTCACCCATCGAATTTACCGTTACCAGACAAGGTTAGTTTTATATCGATCTTTCCCAGACTATGCTCTATCTCAGGGCGGCCATCATGAAACCTAACGGGGGAGCTTTCATAAAGGTGGATCAAATCGCCGCCTTCAACAACTGGTTGCATTCGCTATTCACACAGGTGGAGGTGATGTTAAACCAAAAACTAGTCTCAACGCCCAGCAACACGTATTCTTATAGATCGTATATTGAGACGTTGCTCAATTACAACAGTGAAGCCAAAAGCATACATTTAAATTGTTGTCTGTGGTTCGCAGACAGCCCCGGAATCTTTGAGGCTACTAACGCCGGCAACAAGGGATTTGAGGCACGTCGCAGTCTCACCGCAAAAAGTAAGACGGTGGATCTTTTGGGGTATCTACACGGTGAGGTGTTTAACCAAAATAAATACCTTTTGAACGGCACCGAACTCAGAGTCAAGTCGGTCCGTTCCATAGACGGGTTTAGTCTTATGGCCGTCTCTGAACTCCCTCACTTTAAGGTTCACATCGCTGAAGACGGACTTCTAGTGCGACGTATCAAAGTAGCACCTTCTGAACGTTTGCCACATGCCAAAGCATTAAACGTCAGTCCCGCAAAGTATCCTATCACCCTCGTGGAAGTAAAAACACTCACTACTCCTACGGATGTTTAATGGAAATCACTGGACAACGTATTCACCGGATAGTTGTCCAAACGATGCATCGTGGGAATTGTATCAAACGCGGCGTTCAACCGAGACGCTAACAAGAACCCGTTTAGCTTCCAAACCTATGGCATGAACCATTTCTTGCTGTACGTGGACGGGGAAAAAGTTCCGTAGAAACTGATACATCCCAATTTTTCAAACGGCAACTATATCATGTCTTACCACACACTGTTTTCTGGAACGGGTATCCATTTCATGAACGAAGGTAGCGAAATTACACGGGAAGCCATCCCTAAGGGATATCATCTCATGGCTTTATATCTCACACCAAATCTGTCCACCCGCATGATATCGCATTGGAATTTGACGAGGCATGGCTCTCTGAGCATCGAAGTGAGCTTCACCAGAGCTCTCACCGAAACCATCAACTGTATCGTATACTGTGAGTTTGCCAACGATATCACCATTGACAAGGACAGAAACATCGTAACCGATTAAGGGAGTTAATGTAAACGGCTTTCCCCCGTTTACAGTGTAATTTAAATCATAGACGTCATTGTGTATTTCCAGAGCTTCATAGACATTAGCAAACAGTTTATCGTTAAGTAACTGTGTGTTTTATCTGTATGCGGTACATTACTTCAATATTGGTTTTTAAAACCCTCATACTCTATCGAGGAACTTTCAGCTGCCGTTAAAAAGCAGGCTGACTATATCGTCAACAAACGGCACGGTATTCCCTAGGTTAGCGGTGATGTGGATTACAGCCTTTTCGAATCCCTCATCTCCCGTGCCACAACGCGTGCAGAAACCGTCTACTTCTAGGGGGCAGAAAAGAAAAAGTTTATAGTCAAATACACGGGTACACCCATCGTGGATCTGTATGACAGATGTTATTTGTCTTTGAAAACACTTAAATCGCGCCGCATCATGTGCATGGCACATAGCTCTGTGTGGAATTTCTGTTCAGCCTCCATCGTTTTGGGACTTTGAGAATGGATGATTGAAGATGGACACGCACACCATAAGACGTGCGCTGAAAACAAAACCGCTCTTCCGTTCTGTACGGTTGGGTGTTTTCCATGCTGATCAACTACCCGCTCGAATCGACCTGCCGCTATAGTCATTAACACTGATACACACACCAAGCCTGGGACGCATAATTTCGCCATATTTATAGACAATAACGGCGTGGGAGATTATTTTGACAGTTATGGTATTTCACCCCGTATAAAGTCACATCTGGCATTTATACGCAAAAACACTACCCTAGCACGCTAGAACTTCAAAGCATTGCCTTGAACGTTTGAGGTCATTACTATCTCATTTACCTTCTCTATCGCGCCCAGAACATTCCGACGAAAACTTTCCCAACCTATTCTCGCCCACCAATCATACAGGCAACGACGCTTAGGTGGTGAGATATTACCACGCATTTTTCAAGACTGTAGGGTCCTGGTGCCCTTCGAGATGTTGTATCCAATCAGCGTGCACCTATAAAAGGGGCGTCCCGGCTGCGTGCCGACCATAACCGTGACAGTCGTCGAAGCGAACCAACATCATGGAAGGTCTAGACTCTTGCGCCCGCAAAGCAAAGCCGGTGAAGCTGCTCGCCATCACCAGTATTTTCAACACTTTGTTCCCGCTGGACGAATTCGACGCCAAGTGAGTCATCGTCAGCATGATTGTCAAGAACAATTTTACGCTTTATATCCAGCTAGAAAAATTTGGAGGGAACTGTGCGGTGTTTAACCATACAGAGTGTCAAGAACTGGGCAGCTACAAGTCGGTAATATTAAATAAATTTAGCAACACGCAACCTCCTCAGAAGATTAGTCTGACTAATCATGAAAGCTCTCTGAGACGCATGTGCGGTGACCTTATGGTTGTTATCAGCGAGAATCATGACGCCGGCCTCAAACGGGTCACCTATCTAGCACCTAGCTGGGCGCGTCTTTGTGATTTGTGTGACCTCATCGAAGTTGCCCTCAACTGACGGGACATTTGGTGACACCCGTCGCACGCTATTGCAACGATTTTATCGACACACTCGTCCTGTATGTATGCGACACGCTAACAGAATCAGCGGATGTCATTGATCTCGAACAGCCTACTGTGGAAACGCACATCAAAAACCTGGACCTTATCAGTGCTACCTACTATACACGTCAAGTTGTCGGTCTGGACTATTACATGCTGGATTGTGAACTAAAACAATTTCACTAACGCATCTAAGAGACACTGTAGAAAAGCGTATGAACGAATATATGAGGCATTCATTTAAAAGTGTACAATATATATTATGTATGATGTCTTTTAAACCTTTACTGTTTAATAAATATATGTTTTGTCATATCGTGTTTTATTCACGAAAGACCTTTCTGTCCCCCTTACATGTAGATATGAGTTTTGACTTGTCGAGCCGTCAAACTGTCACCAAATATTAACAGTGTCAATGACCTCTTGTACTTGTTCACAGTTTCAAGGTCATAGCAACTCCAACATAAATAAATAAATAAATACATTCCTAAATAAATTATTAAATAAATAACTAACCTAAGGGTATTCTTAAGACGTGAAATCAATTTAACATAACATAAGGAAAAAGACAAGAAATCAAATATATATACATCAAAAGAGATAAAACCATATATGATGGTATAAAAAATACGATAGATGTATTTTGAGAATATATTGAAAGCTAACTATGTGTATGAAAGGTTAATATAAAAGATCATTTCAAAATTACTATCTTCCTTAACATTAGTAAATTTACTTTATAAATTTAATAAGTCCAAGTTTCTCATGTAACCTACTCACAAAATAATATTATGCAGTTCAAAATAATTATACTCCTTTTCTCCAAGAACACAACTCTATTTACACAATTATGAGGATATTTCAAAGTATCGCAAATATATACAAATAGAATATGAATCCGAAAGGATTCTTAATAAGAGTAAAATATATTGATGCATTTATCATTAGTCATTACCAAAAATAGACTTAATTAATTTATCTTCAAGAAGACAAAACATCCTCAATGAATAAATAATAAAGGAAAAACTAGATTACTCGCAATGCTATTTCAATATTAAGTTAATACCTGGCAGAATAGATAAATATAGGTAGAGATTCACAAAAAAAGACAATATTAAACAAAATGAACTATCGGATCTAACTACAGAATATTTTTTCTATCTATCTTCCCACCCAAAAATAATTCGTATAGCAATATTCAATTTTCGATATATATCGATCTCAGTCATAATTTCTGTGTCGAATATAATAGTCTCTGAAAAATCTCATAGCATTAACCATAATCAAATTTAAATTCAATCTTCGCTACAAGAGTATATTACATTACAAAAAAGAAAACTAATACGCCGAAAGAAGAATTTTGAAAAAGTTACATATTACATATAATCTAAGCCGAAACGTTTAAATTTTCCTTAAATTTTAAATACGTTTAGCCAAGGCTACGTACTCGTCTACCCAGAGTCAAACCCAAGAGTGTCGGTAATGACGACATACAGGCATTATATACGCTTAAACCCAGAGAAAAGGGAAGGCGAGAAACAAGATAGGAAGAACATAATTGGGTCGTGAGGGAGGGGATACGCATAACAACCATAGCTCTGAGAACTAACTCAATTGCTTGAGAGCATTCTCCAACAAGTCTCATGATATTTTTATATCCCTAGCTATTAATTATTTATTTGTAGCTTAAAGCGTTTATTAGTCAATTAATTAGTTATTTAGTTAATATTTACTCAAATCAAAACATAACCCAAACTAAAACCAAATCATATTATTTTAATAATTTTTCAAAACATATATCACCTAATAAGCTTATTTTATACACATTCTTTCCTAATAGTTGCTAACAATTTGGCTAATGATCAACTATGTGATGAGTTACCAATTTGCATTCATTTGCCAAAACAAAATAACTCAAAATTGCATTTGGATATTTATCACTTTATAGTAAGGAAATAAAATCATAATTTAGCCACAAAGTAACAAGTTGACACACAAGTAGTGGCAGCACAACTTCCTTTGATGTTGTATAGAAAGTCAAAATATTCTCGATGTCCTTTGATGTTGTAGGGTGACTAACTGCTACATATACGTCTCAATATGTTTATAGTTCAAAGTAGATCTCTTTCCCCGAATGAAATATCCCCAGCGCCAGTATGGCTCATGCTTAAAACATTAGTTTTTTTTGAGTCCGAGCGCATTAAGTGATTTTCTAACTTTTCACTTCATACTCTAAAATTAATATTATAAGTTCAGTTATTCATAGATGTCATAAAAATATTATATATATATATATAGAGAGAGAGAGTTGGTCTTTGTATGTAACTTTGTCATACAAACACCGGTTAACACATCGACTTTATAATTATTTTCTATTATAATCAAATGATATTGATTTTCTTTTTAAATATGCTCTGTCATCAAGTGAGTAATGTTGTTTTCTATTATTGAATGTGGAAGTCATTTTTATGGGTTCCTTGATAGCTATACCCTGATTTTGGTCAGAAGAAGAGTAGAGAAAATTCAAACATATTTTTTTGCGGTTGATATTGACAACATTTATTTATATTACTTGTGTTATTTTACAGATATTGATAATATCTATCAAAAGTGACAGCTGCAGATAACATAACTCTATGTATGAATACATTAAAATTGTTTTAGTAACTTTAGTAACTAACTTATACTGTTCTTCCTACCAAAATCATACTATAGATTAACTGCAGCCCAAAGAGTAGTAACATAATACATTTTTGAATACTGGATCAAAACTTGCCTTCGATATTGTGATGAATGCCATTTGGCATTTTATTTTCTCTTCCAATTGTTTCATTTAGAATAGTCCCACTGTGAGAGGTAAAACTCACTCATATAAAATCTTTTTAAGCGTCATTAGAGGAAAGGGAAACGTTGTCCTTCCCGTGGCTTTTATCTGGATATCAGCTAACCTTCTTAAAGGTGGGCATACTTTACCTATCACTTGCTCTACAAACTACCAGCACCTTTAGCAAAGACATCTATCTCTAGCATAATTGTAACATCGAATGATGAAACCATCATTAGATAAGTCAAACTTTTTATATGGAACGAGTCGACCATGTATCCAAGCCACACATTAGATACAGTCAATAAATTAATACAGAATAAAACGAAAAATTATTTCTCATTTGAGGGAAAAGTTTTATTGTTGGGAAGTGACTTCAGATAATGTCTACTAGTTATTCCACATGCTTATAGGACAGCAATCGTTCAGATAAACACTAAATACTCTCAGCTGTGGAAGGAGTTTAAAATTCTTGAGTTATATTATTATTATTATTAGCACCGCGTCTTACTACCCGTTCGGGTTATACGCACTTACGCTAATGTGTAATGGTAGGGTGAGTGTTCGAACCACGGTGGAGGCCTGGCATTCCCCACATTCACAAGATGTATTGTCAGAGGTGAAGGAAGGGTTTGGTATTCAGATAAATTTATGTCGGGACCGGGGATTGAACCCCGGCCGCCAGCATAGAAGTCTGACACCTTACCCCTAGACCGCCAGGTCACCTCTTGAGTTATACACCAATGTACATGCAGTAGACACGAAACCAGGCGTTAGCTAACAACGCCCCCGAGGAAAGTAGTTTGAATAAAAATAACATAAAAATTCCAGAGGAAATATTGACACACGGCTGAGTCTAAATTATATTTTGAAATTTTCTAACACAGCTATCCTGTATCCCCACAATAACGAAGTTGCTAAAATAAATGAGGTAGGATTAATTATTCTAGAATAAGAGGCCCATTGTTACATCATTGTGGACTCATTTCATTCTTTCAATACTTTGAATACCTTCTGAGAGTTTTAGAATAAAATTAGATATAGATAAAATCTGTGCCAGTAATCACATCAACTTAAACTTTAGATGTAGCATTGGAAGTATGTGATGGTTCCCCATTAGTGCGTAAGACCAATCCATTAGCATCTTTATACCAATCGTTGTACATTAATCTGGTGGATAATATGTCCATTACTATATATATCGTACAAGTCTCTGTGAAGAGTTTGGTGGTGAGCAACAGACGTTGTTTACAAATCCCCTATATCAAGACTTAAATAATTTAAATAATTTGTAACCTTTAGGACTACTGAGACGATTCTCCAGTTGGTAATGAATCTTCCAAACATCTTTCATTCCATTTCTGCTAATTCTTTCAAAGTTTGCAGTCATGCTTCGACCCTTCTTTATATTCTCAATCAGAACAGCTACTCGTATATAGATTGTATCCATAATATTGTTGAGAGTTACATTGCATACTATTCCACATATCGTCGTAAGCCTCGTTACAGTCAATAAACGTTCCGAAAGGTCTACCAATATTGAAGATATGACGAGATCCAACATAGAAATTTATTTGAGTGGTTGGTATAAGATTCAATTCTGTCTTCTCAACTGCCTTATATTTGTAGAGCCCATGACCAAATTTTGATATGGGTGACATAATGTTGCATCTTAAAACGAAACTATGTGTACTCTAATCAGATATAATAAGGGTATTGAACCCATTCCTGTACCATCCATCGTTAATGTCAACATATTTGCTTTCTACTAAAAACTATGCTTACTTTCCAGCACAAAGAAAACATTTCTTAAACCTTCTGAAACGTCATGTCTGAATGTTCATGATCATCATGCACATGTCTCAAGTTCGTATCATCCATCTTGGAAAAATTAGATTGTTAGCGTTATTTATGAGTACCTGCTTGGGTATTCGTGTGTATGTCTGACAAATATATAAACAGTCTATTGCTCTGTACTTCCCATGACTGAAATAGGCTAGTATTTTATATTGGCTATCGCAGTCAACATTATCTACAATTAAGACCGTCAGGATTTGCCTCCTTCAGAGGAGTTGTAGTCAAAAAATGGGAAGTAGCCCATTCCATTCATGAATATAAAGACTTGATATAAATTATGTTATTTAAGTAAGTACAATGATTTGGAGGAGACGTACACGTACATATACTTGAACATTAATATTTTTGGTTACTCCAGCAAACTTATTTGGTCACTCATTTTCCAACAGTTAGAGGATCTACATATGATAAAACCCATTGGTTCTGGTAACAACATTTCGTGTCTCTGAGCGAGTGACTTTCCTTATTCATGATCGTTATCCAGTAGCGTCTCGTGACCAAAATTCTTAGGCAAGCTTGGAAGGGGTGCACCCCAGCTTAAAAGGAGACGTCCTGGATTATTATTTTAAATTTGTATGCTCCAAGAATCTATTTGGATGGGTTTTTTTTTGATGGTTGTGGCTTTGGGCGTCATTTGGTTCTGTGATTTACATTATTGTACTATTACTTACTATAGACATATAATAATAAACTTTCGTTTGTTATCTTTCACTGATACACACATCAAAACAAAAGCGCCTGCTACTATAAACTCCACAAAACAATAAGGCCCGGTACACACAACACAAATTCTTGTACTAAAAGTTGCGCAAGAAATTGTACAATATCTTGGTCACACGGATTGCATACAAATTTAAGCAAGTGACTGTTCTCACGACACTTGTGATTGAATACAATATTTGGAAAAAAAAAGGTGTTTTTTCCCTTTTAATGGAAAAATGATGATTGAAGGATTTGGAAAATATTGGTATTTAATGTAAATAATTTCCTAAATATTATTTTTTAAAAATTTCCCCCATTTTTTAATATTTCTTTAAAACCGTTATATTTGGGGTTTAACCTCTTTCAAATATAATTATTTGTTTATTTTCAAGCATTTAGCTGTTTTTCTTACAATCACTCTTTTTTTTAAAAAAATGTAACTGTCTATAATATGAGGTTTACGTATTTACAACTAGAAAGCTGTACAAGAAAAATGGCTAATATAGGACGCGTTCTATTTCTTGAAATTGTATACACTAAGTTGTACATAGGAGATCTGGTACAAATTTTGTGTTAACACGATCCCATCATCAGGCTGCAGCTTCTTGTACAACTTTATGTACAGAAATAATTGTGTCGTTTGTACTGGGCTTAAATATGATTATGCACGGGTCAGTACCTTGAAAATATTAATTTACCCTTTCATTCTTTACCATCCCTCTTATGTTCGGAAAGGGGAAGAGGGGGGTAGTGACTATGGTTCTAGTCGTCACCTTTCGGGCAAGCGAAGTCATAGCTCGGCTACTTGCATTTTTACCTGACATCCTCAGCTCTTCCCCTTCTAGCCCCTTAGAAATCTATGACGTCACAAATAAGAACTACACTAGCTACAGCGATGGTATGAACGTCGGACAAATACCGACTTTCAACCACCAATAGATGGACTAGTGCACGTCCTACATTCATGTTACGATCGCTGCCATGGAGGTTTTTTTTTTCAATCCCACTGATGCTTGAATTACATGTAAATGATTACCAGGAGAATATTTTTCAAACATACATATCTTCAATCAAAGTCAAGCAGTGCTTGCCTTGTTTGCCCTGACGCAACGCCACTGTCGTTATCACACCTAGGTAAAGTATGCTTATGTTCAAAAGTATCACGATAACTATTATGAGTATGTAACAACCAGGTGTATACAACAGCTTCATTATATGTAATGAAGTGGAGAGGTAAAAAAAAGTAGTGGGATATTGAATAATATCATGAAATAGTTCCTGATTGAGGTCCTGGTAGCAAGTATGAAAAATGGCTTAAACTAGGGGATCTAGGTGTTAATGCGTTAAACCAAGTTTGTAAAGAAAACGATATCACATACTATCAAGCTAAAGATCTTTCAGGATGAACTATAGCTGATTGTGAACTTGAATAGAAAGCAAAGAAGAGAGTTATTTGATCCTATTCAAAGCTGAGTGAGAAAGTTTCTGCGTGGGCTGTTGCTAACACAGTGAAAGATAAAGTCATAATGAGAGTCGAACTATTGAAAAGACAAAGTATGAGGACCATGAAAAACCACATCGTGTACGACGTACCAATAAACGTTGTACAGCCCGTTGTCGTACGAATAAGAAGAACACTAGGAAAGAAAGATTTTAACCCATACTGCCTCTGATAGCTGCTTTAAGTGTTTCTGTGGGAGGCGCTGCTACAAGTGGTGCCACCGGTATTGCTAAGGCAGTCAATAGTGCAAAGATTAACACCAAGAAATTGAGTGAAGATAAAAGACATAATCGATAAATTGAGGTGATTTCAATTTGTAATTGGATGTATCTACTTCTGTAGTAAAACATATATATATCGAGACACTACCTAGATGACCTCTTACCAAAAAAAGATATAAACAGGTTTGTCGAGCCATTTAAGATTCGATACTTTAGAAGTGTTTTTGAAAGGGCTGCTTTACATTATGGAATACCATGGAATAAAAAGTTTGATATTAGCCATCTTGATGAACATTTCATTAAGGGTACGAATTAAGAGGAGTATACAAAACCAGGAGGTATGCCGAATACTTTGATAGTTTTGATGATTTAAGACCTTCTCCTGAACTCATACAGTACTTCAGAGCAATGGTGGCTTGTCCTAAAGAGTATAATGGCACGTGACCTCCCCCCTCCCCCTCCCCAAATACCACGTTGTACATACAAACAACTATAAGGTGTTATAATATTATTTAAATTATATAAACAAGGGAAATGTTAAAATTAAAATAAACTTTTGAGGATTTTTTTAAAACTATGACATTTAAAATTTCGTAGCAAAAACCTTCAAACAGAAATATCTTCCCGATCGGAGCATGATAATGAATGTTCCCCAAGTTCACGTCGGAATAGGAGGAGGAGCATTTACGTGCAGAACGCTGTACTCAAGACTAAAACGGTCACATGCTAACGTGTTCCCTTATTTGTATAGCGAGGGTGTGTTGGTTTCAGTCCAATGCTACCAGATTAGCCGTTTTCACCAGATATAGCTTTTTTCAGAGTGGGTTTGGTGAGCAAAATGATCAAACAGCGGTTAGTGGGTTTCTAGTTTTTAAAATTATAATTTAGTTTTTTACTAGTGGAAAACATAAAAAACTTTATTTAATTTTTTATCTTGTGTTTGTATGAATTAAGTGTGACTAAATAAAGGCAATTAATGAACTTTTGGATACGATGTTTCAGTTAATCAAACGGAAGCAAAGATCCAAATAAATTTAACAAATTTTACTGTAGAATGGAGGAGGAACTTTTTATACAAAATGTAAATAACAGGTAAGTATATATTTTTATTGTTATTTTTTATCTTCAAATTTGTGCCCTACCAAGAAAAAAATTCACAAGTTGCCACTTATTCAGAGGTATACTTATCAGCTATCAAGACTATGATACAGTATTCGTCTGTAATACATGGCTAGCTTTCCTAAGCATAAATAAACATGCTATGAATTGATACGATTAAACATGTGACTTAACAATTGTCAGGTCAGAGTTCTAATCTGAAAGATAACTACTTACCGCACATCTTATTGGGAGAAGAGAGTCGTAAAGAGGAATTGTTTATTGGTATGATCAATCTTTCTACGACCAATTCCATACCGAACATTGATGCACGTAATAATATTATATTGTGGAGGTAGAAAAACTTTATTCCGTCAGATACTTATGAATGAGAGAAATTAGACCCGTAATTACGTCGTGATATGGATGCTGGTTTAAGGTTTTCCACTATCGGTGATACCAACTTAAGATTACATATTACCTGTTCCGAAAATATACAATTTACTCGATCCAATACTTTTGCCTCTCCGATAGGTTTTGATAATGTCAATATTCCTCGCAAAAGTCACACATTTCATACATTACTTTAAATATTATATATGTGAAATTTATCCATTCAGGTATACTACAGCATTTCGTGTGGATCTTATGTCAATGGAGAACTAAGTGATAGTCTGCAAGAGCTTATCATGAGAATCCTTCCATATTATAAACACCGATCAACATAATTTACCTTCCATCACGAAACTCTCTGATGACTCGTGTTGGTTGCTTTGTAATATTCCTATGGTAACGATCACCTTGTGGAGAATGAGTCACCACTAAGTTTTCTTTCTTGGATAATACGATAAATTGTGTAGGTCTATATGTGGTATATAATCTATTCTGCTTGGTTTGTTTGATGAGAACTGTGTCACCCTATGCTATCCCTATAGGCTTGGCTTTTCTTGTTCTATCTTCTTAAGCCTTCTCCTTAATTTGGTTCTCTAAATCCCTGTTAGGGACCTCTGTGTTTTCTGGTTTAGAAAATTCTAGTCTTGGGATCTTGTTTCTAATTTCTCAGTGTAACATCAATGAAGCTGGTCTGACCCCTGTAACAAAGTGGGAGGTTGTTCGGTAGGCGAACAGTTATGACTTAACTTTTCCTTAAGATTATTTCCTGTACCATCGGCTATCCTTAGACGTTTCATGATTGATCGGTTTTGTCGTTCAACTTCACCATTGGCTTGGGCTAACTTCGGTGTAACAAGACTGAGTTCTATGTTATTTTCTAAACAACACTCCAGCATTTTCCCACGTATAAATTGTATTCCAGTGTCCACCGTTATTGATTCTGGTAATGCGAAGTGGTAGAATATGTCCTTTAAAACATCTATTTTTTCCCCCGAAGCAATCTTTTTCATAAAAAACCATTTCATAATATCTGCTGTATTAATCAATCGCCTCAAATACATTTCGTTCATTCTTCAATGAACCAAGAAAGTCGATAGCAATTGTTTTCAATGGTCCCTCTAGTAGCTCTGTTTGAGACAGAGGGTTTTCTCTTCACCCTGTTCCAAACAGCTGACATCCATGTCACTGTTTGCAGAATTTTCCCACTTGTTTATTTTGTTATTCCACCATGTCTTTGTAGTGCGGTCTTTACTTAGTTTTTACAATACCTGCATGTGCTACATTAGTAAAACTTAGTACATGATCCTTTAATGTCAGTGGTATTTGTATACATGTACTTAATGCTACATTTATCTGAAAGCATGCAAATTAACAATGTATTAACATCGGGGTCTTTTAATGATTCTTCTCGTATTTCTTCAAGACTGATAGCCTGTGAAGTTGCTTTCTCCACGACTCATCTTACATGCAAGTCTCCATGTTCAAATGATATCTCTAGTTTATCGTTGTTTGGTAATCTTGATGTCTGCGATGATGCTCTTCCCTAAAATATATTTTATTGAATAATTGTAGCCTTGCAGCCTCATCACCCATCTCTCAACTCTTGGACAATACTTTGACCGAGGCGAGAAAGGTAACTTAAGTGGTTTATGATCTGTGATTAATTTCACCTCTCCACCATATGTATAATAATGGACTCGCTCACATGCCTATACAAGTCCAAACGACTATTTTTTAATTTGTCTGTATTTTCTTCAGACGCAGCTGAAGGAATGACTCGCAAATTCTATTATTCCCTGAGTTCCCCATTGGTTATAAGAAGAATGGCTTCAAGCCGTTATGGGCTGGCATTGGCCATAGTGGAGGTCTTACACCCTGGCTGAAAGAATCCTAGTGTTTTCTGTTTTGTCAGCTCTAATTTCCAATTTTTGAATGCCTTTTCTGTTTCTAAAGTCCACTGAATGATATTGACTTTCCAAAGCAATTTCCTAAGTGGTTCACACTTGATAGCAAAATTTGCTATAAATATAGCCCAGGGAGCTTCTAAGTTATTCCCTCCAAGTCTCCACTGATTCAATATTGCTTGTTAACGGTCGCACACCCCTTATATATAGTCTAAGGCCTCTAAAATCAACTTCTGGTTGAGACCATAGGCCAATACAATTTTCTTAATTGAGTGAAATTTCAATTTCTTCTAATACTGACACTACCCTATTTAAATTATGATAACTTAACAGGACTTTTCTTGGGATTTACTTGTTCTATTAACTCGTCAATATACAATTTAACTTCTTCACATGATTCAAGTATTTTTTACATGGTTTTCTGAAACCCTTCTGGTGCACAATTTAGGATTTAAAAATAGTCTCTTATACTTGTACAGGCCGAGAGGCGTAGTAAAAATAGTTTTGTATCTCGACGTTTCATCCAATTCAACTTGGTGAGAAGCAGATTTTAAGTCCAATTTTTAAAACCCAGTATTACTACATAGACTAGGCGCTATTTTTGTTAGTGTAGGTATACAAAGTCTCAATTTTACATTGTTTTTAAGCTTCACACAATGATGATACCCACTTTGATGGTTCATTGACCTTTACTATAGTAGTCATATCCACAAATTATTGTAGTTTCTCCTTGATTCTTGATGTTAAATGCCTTGGTGCTCATCAAGATTCACATGTTAGTAGAATCACGCTCTAGTCTATACCCAGCTTAATATTGAGTTCATATATTTTGCCAACAGTCTCTTTTAGCACTAGTGGATACTTCTTTCCCACCATGTCCGCTGAAACACTTTTACTAATAATATTCAACGGTTATTTGAATTTCAGTACTCCTAGCTTTCTGGCATCTTTTTCCCTATTACCTATTCGTATTCCCTCACCTCCTACAATGTAAAACCAGCTTTAAAGTAAATGTTTTTATGAGCCTAGTGCACAGAAAAGGTATATGCCAGACTCATAGCTTCCAGGTTAAAATGGCTGTGCTATTTGGGAGAGCTTGATTCCTTCAACACTAGGTACCATCAAGGGGCATTAAAAATAGCTTTAAATATGGTTTTACTAGATAGAGGACACAAATATCCATCACGGCCGGCTTCACAAAGCCCTCTTTACATTTTCCCACCTCACAAAGAGCTACGCAGACCACTCACTACGATTATAATGGTTCCTTTATTATGAACATGTTTAAAGTGAGTCGTTTAACAACTGCACATTTGGAAGTGATTTTATCACTGCGCATTGACACTAACGAACCTCACTCTTGATGGACTCAACCTGGCTCAAGGAATGCAGTGAAACTTCCTGAAGATTTGGTGTATCCTTGTCTGGGAACTAACATCAAATATGTAGTAAACTTACTAACACAGATAATGGTATAGAGGTACCATACGCATAATATTTATCTTTAGCTGATGTTTCACAGCAACCTTTTATGGTCCTCTTTTTAAATATTTTCCATGTAATATAATATATGTTGCATGATGCATCTGAATCCATCATAAGTTTAGTTTTGACTCTCCAAGGTTAATTGTTATTGTGCCATCCTCATTATCTTCCCCGTTAGTCTTGAAAGCATATCGTACTTTTCTTCACTACTTTCAATGTTTTTTATGTTATGTATTTTACCCTTATTTTTCCTTTCTTTATTTTCTTCCTCACACGTATTACTATATTTAGTTTTACAATACTTGGCATAATGGCCCTTTATATTGCATTTTTGTCAAGTCATGTTTCTAGCAGGGTAATCTTCCTGCCAGGCCAAATTACTTGTGGAGCCACAACGATAGCAAGTTTTTTCGTTGCAACATCCGCGACTGATTCCTTCACTTGTGTAAGCGATGAACAATCCATGGTCCTAGCTTGTTGTTTTGATTGTTTTAGTGTGCGGGCTATTTGTGAAACTGTCTATAATGTCAACTTATCACATTGCTTTAGTAGAAACCTAGTACCTACGTAATTTAGATGATAAGCATTTTTCTTATGCATCTGGTCGATTGTTGATAGTGTGTTCTTGAAATCGTCCCAAGTTGCGGTTTACACTTTGTGTTTTAAGTCCTGTTAGATATTCTCCTTACTTTCTCCTACCTCTTGAAACATATTTCTTAGCTTATAACGTTCAAATATGTAGTTCTTTCAAGCCTAGAAGTGAGCATTAATAATTTCCATGCAATCTTCATTATACAACTTCATCGTCCAAAGACTTGCTATTTGTCAACCATATAGTTTTAACAGCTTCACCCGCTTGATGAAGCAACTAAGACTTATTTTTCTCATCTTCTTTAATGTCTCTAGCCAATAAAGATATATTGAAAGAACATAACCATCTTTCACATCTTTGGGACCCATAGGGTCAAAACATTTTATCAGCCATAATTCATTTTTTTCCCCCTTTTATAGATAGGTATATAAATGCTAATTAGACGCACATTAAAATCATTAAATCTATTTATTTATCACTATTTAGTGCTGTCCTCGTCACTAGTCTAATAATTTGACTACAATCTTACATCCTTACTAGTCACAGAACAGGCCCTAAGGACTCCAAATACAGGCCATTGATCTCTATAATATAACTGGATGGATATCTGTGACTAAAATTATCGAGCTGTCATCTGCATACCATTGTGCAAGAGCAAAGGAAATTTTCAGGTGTCTCTTTCTCTCTTACACCCATACAAGGTAATGTGGCATTTTGACATAATTCATTAATTTGATTGAATATATGAGATACATCAATGTGTGATTAGTTAAATGAATTGAATGTGTTAGTAATGGATTTTAAGAGCATAACAAAGTTCAAAACTGACGAGGTTTTTCTTTAAATAAGTTTATGTAAGCTAATATGTATGATGATTTTTGAAAGAAGCTTGATTGAAAGGCTTTATCTCGTACCAGAATCTTACACTATAGTAGTGTTTAGGTAGAATAAAATACCTTCCGAAGGGAGTTTCTACTTCCATTCTAAATGGCCGTTTATCCTACCAAAATACTAATATATATATATATATATATATATATATTTACAGTGGCAGCTCGTGTATAGGCACTTCGGAACTGCAGAACCCCCTATTTCCACTTGATATTATCGATAACATATAATATAATGAGTCCTTTTTTCTTTCATTCTTTCTTTATTTTTTTAGTACAATATATATTCCTTAAGCTTAATGTCAGTACTTCAGTAGCCATCCTCTAATTTATGAAAAATATACAAAAATCTTTGTATGGAACTGTGCGCTTCACAGTGCCAGTGACGTGGTGTTTGACTGTTGTGCACATGCGCACATAGGAAGGGATGGGGGAGGAAAGCGGGACTGTCAGTTAGAGAGAGCACTGTTGCTCTCGCAGTGCCAGCTCTGGCGTGATGGTGGAAGGATTTTTTTTTTACACAAAGTATGTCATTCAACAAAATGTAATATAGTTTTTAGCTAACTTATTTCATTATAGTTATCGAGCTTTCAATATAATATGGTTTCTAAAACCAAAATACAAGCTAATAGCCAACTTTAAATATAAGTGTAATCTTGGCAGACTGTAAGCCACATGGATGATAACTACATATTTAAATATATTAAAGATTGTATTTGTATTTGTACAGTATTACCTGTAAAACTGAATTGTATATCCTTTAATATAAATGATTCTTCAGGCAAGTGTGGTATAATACTTCACTATTTTCAAACAATAACACTTATATTCATCAGATACATGTTTTGGCATAAGAAAAGTTAAACCTCCGCCCCCCCCCCCACCCCCCACAATGAAGCAAACGATAAACTTGAACGCCATGCCTTGGTCCTTGTCAATGCTTATATTTATGTCCCTCCAGTATAATTTTATAATATAGAGATCACTGCTACAGGCTGAACACTACAGTATTGTTGTTTGGGGGGGTATTTATTGCTAGTGTAATCAAACCCAATTACGTTTGTAATATTTTTAAGGAGATCCATTAGTCCCTTTAAGAAAATAGTCTTACATCTATTTATGTTTAATTATGTTTATAAGCTGTTTATAAAATGTACGTATTTTTTTTTTCCATTCGGCCTATCTAGAACTTTCAATATCCTAATGTGGCCCTCACAAAAAGTATGTTGACATGTGATTTAAATATTGGAGAATTGTTTAATGTTAAAAAAAATAGTGAAATAGGGGCTACATATTATTTCCAAAATTCAAACACACCAAACTAAATCTAGAGTTCATGTTATATTGGTAAAAATTTACACCTCGGCCAATTAAAAAAAAGTGAGAGTAAGAAATAGTTTTTTTTTGTCTTAATTTGGTTGGAAGAATAGCTTAGAAAATTCAAACACATTTTTCGCGGCTAACTTTGATAAAGTTCACTATATTACTACCTATGTTATTTTGTAGTAATTGATAGTATCAATCAAAAGCTCAGCTGCAGGTAACATGACTTGATGTATGAATATATTAAAATTAATTTAGTAACTTTAGTAACTACCAGATACGGTACCTACCATTTTACCTATTAACAAAATCAGGGTATAGTTTCAACTAATTAGCAATTGTTTTGCAGAAATGGGGCTTTGAATAATCACAGAATAAAAAATCCTACATACCTTTTTCATAGAATTTGATTTTAAGAATAAGTTTCAAATAGGCATCTTTATGAATACCATACTTTAAAGTTTTATTTGTTTGTAAAGATGAATGTTAAGATGTAGCTTAATGCACAATATAAATTTTCAATTCTTATATATGTATTTAATTATTATTACATTTGAAAAACGACTGTGATTAATTCCATAATGAAAATCACTCCCAACATAAAGCATTAGATTCAAGCTTCACCTTCTACACAAATGATTAGTAATTCAGTCTGTGGTGATCCAGGCACCTTAGAATATATCACTTATCAGTCATTTTTTTAGTCTACCATATACCACTGATCATAACGAATGTGCCAATAGTGTACAATACAAGATCGAGTCAAGCTCTTCAGTCTACAATATTTACTGTTCATTTGTCTGTTAGTATGATGCAATCAATATCAATGATTTGGAATTAAGTTATTGAGTTAGAAATCTATTTTATTGGCTGTACTATTTAATTGTACATTCTATTACAGTGGTCAGGTCATTATATCAAATGTGGGCATCAAATTGTATATAACATACTAATTTGTGCCTGTTTAGTGAGTTTGGGCCTAGCATATATAATGATTTAGGTACTTTCAGTTGATTCAAGTTGTTTGTAGCTTTTATAAACTTAAATATTGTTTCAATTACCTAACTCTCTTACCTTACTAATAAATATAATGTTATGATCTCATCACCTATTTAACTACTTTATTTTTATTTGAATGTATCTTATGAACAAATGATAAACTTTATTTAAAGTTCACTCTGCTAAATTATTATATATTGCCAAGCCTTTGTACTTGTTGTCTGTAATATATGAGAGCTAATATTTCACTCTAATTACCGGTAATGTTTATATTGATTATTTTCTGACAAAAAATATCTATCATGTTGGGGTTTGTGAAAATGGAACATTATTAATTTATCACTATCAAATTTTGCGATAGTATAAAAATTTTCATTGTCTTTCACTACCCGTCAAGGCTATATATATTTATACACACACCCACGTGTGTGCGCACACATACATATATACATATATAATATGCTTATACGCCTATATTTATATGAACTACTTTAGTGTGGTATAGATGAGAAAGGTAAGTTAATGAAGACTGTACTCTACCTGCATGCTTAACACTTAAACCAGCTCCCACCAATGCAGGTAATATTGTTATAACAGAAGTTTTGGCTCCCTAATAAGTTGCACGTTTTTAGAATTATTTTTTGTCCCAGGGGCATAGCATAAGGTTTGAATACGAAACTAAGTATCCCCAAACCTTCTATTAGCCGGTTAAGAAAAATAAATACCAAAGGTTTATATATTATTGTAGATTTGAAATCTTGCGCAGAGAAAATATTATTTCTCTCTCTTCCTCTATTAAGAATCGCCTCACTTTGTATCAAATATATTTTTTCTGGTTGTCATCACTCTTTTCATATTCTCACCCCTTTATCTCTACTCCAGGAGTACCTTAATGATATTAACCTCGATACGAAACTAGTCTTGAGAGAGTTGTCAAATTCTATTTGTGATTAGATGACGGGCTATCATATAAATAAATCAGTATTACTTGTAATATAATGCATATAAACAGAGCCTTATGTTGCAAACAATACTAAACTAAAGATCTTCACTTCTAAATTATTATTATTATTAGCACCGCGTCTTACTACCCGTTCGGGTTATACGCACTCACTTCTAAATGACAGTGTATTAAATTTATGTGCAATATTTTGTGAATAGTTTTGATTATTTTTCGTACTTGGAAACGTGATTTTAACTCTTGCCAAGGGGTGTGGCATGAACAGGGTTTTGGGAAGTTCTCGTGAATAATGCTGGGGGGGAGGAGGATGTTAGTACTTGGCAAAAGATGTCTACTAAAAATAATCAGGCATGTAAATGTCTACTACCGACTTAAAAATGTTTACCCACATAGGCCTTCAGTAAGAACTATTTTACGCACAAGGAAAATAATTAATGTTTATAGGTGAATTAATATTTATAACTAATAGTTTTTAAATGTTAGTATTTTCATGAGAAATCTTGTAACTTGCCCATTTGGGCACTTTGGCCCTCTCTAAAAATGATTGTTATTTATTTTTAACTCTAACTTTGACTCTGTAGACAATGTTTTGTGTGATGTGTGTGGTCAAATTATTCGAAAGATATTTAATTAGTATTTAAGTTTTAAAATGTAAGGAGATTGTATTAATTGTTTAGTGTATAGTAATAAATCTTACATGTCGTGTGAACCAAAAATAATTGATTAACATATTATTACTAAACTGTCACCTAGAGCTAATAAAAGATATAATTAAGAGGTAAGATGATTGTGACTATCATTTTATAATGTTAGCTATTCCACTGGTATTTCCTTAAAAATTTTTCAATGTGTAAAGAGTTTGTTTGTCAATTAGTTAAATTTGTAAAAGTTTTTGTCTTATGTACATACACATATAGATTATTTCATTATAATATTTATACATCATTATTAGTCTATTATTATTATTATTATTATTATTATTATTACTATCATTATCATCATCATCATCATCATCAAACTAATTATCTCTTTTATACTTATAAATTGGGCAATGAAAACATATTTTGCACCCTTTATATTAATGATCTTGGTGTTCTCCTGGATAACAAACTTTATTTCCACTATCATGTTGACCATGTAATTCCCCAATTATTGAAATTACTTGGAATTATTAAATTTACTACTTCATCTTTTAAGAAAGTTGACTTTTTTTTATGTATGTACTACACCCTGGTTAGATCTAAGTTAAAATATGTTACTGTTGCTTGGAATTCCATTACCTTAACTGACTCTATTGGGTTTGAAAATGTTCAAAGAAAATTTGTCACTGCATGCTATGATAAATTCTTTACTAACGTGATCTATTATGATTATGACAGAATTCGAAACCTCTTAGCGCTCCAAACTCTCTTCTCACGTGGACCTTATTGTGATGCCCTTTTTGTTTTTAATATTTTCAATAGCAAATTTTTTTGCAAATTTTCTCTTGATCATCTAGGCATTCATATCCGTTCTCTGGATTTTTGTAATCCAAAATTATTTTTTCTAAATAGCTCTCATAAGGTGAAAGAGTCCTATAGGTTGTTGTATTCATAGCCCCAATTCTAGATTTGCCGAATTCAACTTCTATCATAAAATAAATGCTCTCAGAGTGTTATTTAAGGAATTACCATATCATTAATTTATCATGTAGAGGTTCTGCCTATAATGTTTAAATTTACAAATATTATGTTGTTTTTTTCATTTTGTTAATGCTTTTGAATATTTTTTAGTTATTTGTTATTATTGCTATGTTTTATTCTTCTCATTATTAATTACGATTTTTTTTCATAACTATTCATCAGTATATATAATTATTTAGCTATTATTGTTTATCTTACTTCCTCGTGTAATTATATATATTTGTAAGGTACTTGTGTACTTTTCAGTGATGGCCTGTTATAGGTCTTACGACTGTTGGCCAGTACTGTAATAAAGGAAATTGAAATAGGAAATTATCACTATTATTATTATTATTATATCTGCAAGTAAGGTTATTATAATAAGGTTTCATATATTTAACTAAAGCAGGGAATTTGTGATAGCCAGTTAAAAAATACCTCAATTTTTTTAAGTGCTTCTAATTTCTCATTTTCACAGAAGTACATAGAGCGGCTAAAGTTTTATTTCAAAGCAGAAATTGGATTAACAAGATTTTTTTTTTTCATTTTTCACTCTTACTTGAGTTATGTAAATGTGTGTCTCTTGGCTTTGTGAAGAAAAATATATTATATAAGGAGATGGAAAATTAAAACAAAGATTTTTGCTTGCTACTAAAGGTCATAAAAGTAATTCTTTCAATGTTAATTATTTCTAGCTATATGACTATTCATAACTATAAAAATTGTCCCACAGCACATATTAAATTAATTTCACATAATATCTTATTTAACAGTATATTTTATTAAGATTGGATAAGGTAAGATCTAATTGGCCAATGATATTTTGTTGGGTAGTTTTGTTTATTTTATATTGTCACACATTAGAAATGAGTGATAACGAATTAATTTTCTATTTATGAGGTGACATTATATGTTAAAAGATAAATTGACAACATTTAATATAAAACTTGTGCAATGTTTTAATGTTCATAACAAAAAAAAAACTATTCAAGTGCATTGGAAATCCCTGTTAAGTCCAAGTATCATACAGGCTTTACCGAATATTGAAACAAAGGTTTAACTGCTAAAAACTACAAATCATTTCCAAAATACATTATAGCCTAATTTCAAACTGTCCTGGAAGGAAAAGTGAAGAAAATCTAAGTTTTCCTTTCATCACAATTATATTAAAAATTTGTATTCCTTGAGTTTCATTGGAAAGTGAACAAAGAAAGTAGGCTTAATTCGAATTTAGAATTAAGATTTTTACTTGATACGACAAATTCCTGATGGCAGGTACATTAAACTTAGTATTTTACATGGAAAATATACAAGATGAAAGTGGAGTAACAATTATAGATACAAAATGTACAGTATTTTAACAATAAGTCAATCAGTCTTATATACTATTTTAATAACACTATATTAACTCACTGGAATGGTAAGTGGCACATGGGTAGGCTCAGATTTTGATAACTGAAATGAATATTTTTTTTCTAAAAAATCAACCTTGTACATCTTCTTTATAATGTTCAATGAGCACTGTTTGATTTCTTTTTGAAGTTTTATTTTATTTTCCTCTAATAGACCAATATTTTCAAGGATTGAATCATATGTGGCTTATATTCAGATTATGCTAGAAATACTAATTAGGTTTGTGTATACTAAAAGAGGTTTAAAAATAGTTTCAATAATTTCATTTGGTAGTTATTAACATTACTTTTATACCAGGAAATATTCTGTCTAATATTCAGTTTACAGTTGGTATTTTAATATATATTAAATAAAATTGTTTCAAGACAATACAAATTTATTTCATGAAAAATTTTTCAATTCTATGTGTTAAAATTATATAATGTTTCCATCAAATGGCCATCAAACTGAACATGGCTAAGGTTGCAGTCGTGTATATATATATATTATATCACTGTTATGGTTTATTTAATTAAAATGCAACAGAGAGATTCATTTTAATAAAAAAATTAAAAATGATAATTTTGCCCGAATGTTTTCTATTAAGTGTGTTTATTTCTTAACAAATCATGTATACATTTATATATTCATTAATGTCAACTTTCTAATCCAGGTATATTATTTTGAAATAAAGTGTTTTTTTTTCAATAAATATATTTTGAGCTATAAAGTTTTCTTGACCATTCCATGGTGCATGATTTATAATTGGTTTTATAAATATGTGAAAAACGTATTTAAGACTACACTATGAATAGTTGATAGATTGTTTTTTTTATGAATTGTTCAACATTTTGGGCTTAAATCAATGTTTATCATTCAGATATATTTGCACCTTACTATCACAGCCATTGAAACAAATATTGCAGATTATGTTAGTAAATTATATCTCTAAAATTTTAATAAAACAAATGTTATGCACTGCAAATTTATTTTATGTTCTAGATCCCTCAAAACCAAATGAGAACATTTTCATTTCATCATTTCTAGTTTTTCTTAAATCTTCTTAGAACCAAGTTTAGTCATTTATTATATACTTATCTTGCTTAGTAATTTTTTTTTAATGAAAATCATGTTGTGCCATTTGTTATTTATTTAACTATTAACTTTCCTTCTTTATTAGAAATATAATCTTAGTAGCATTAAATAATTACATTTTTTGTTTGTTCTATTATACCATAAACTATTAAGCAGCAAAAAATACTTTCCAATATTATTTTACTAGTATGTGCATAATTATATATAATTTAACTGTCAGTAAAATTTGGATAAGATTTACAAAAGCATTCTTTTTCACTTCATTCGACGATAAACCTGTTTACGGAAGTTAAAAACCCAAACACTTAAACTGAACATTTAATTTGATGATGCTAATGAATTTAATGAGTTTAATTTTTATAATAGTTCATAATGATATATTTCTCTCTAGGTTATGTGTGATATGTTTCTGAACAGTAGTATCAGTCTAAATTATATAGAACATATTTCCTTAGGTTGTATTCCTAAAGGCAGTACGAAGTTAAAAAAAATAAGCGGTAGAAATAATAATTGTGAATGTTTAAATTAATTATGTTTTCAAAAAACATTACAAATCAAAGGGTGTTTTTAATTTGACTATAAATTAAATAGTTGTACCTTTCACTAACTGCTCTAAGGAGTAGTCTATTATGAACTTGGATAAAAAATTAGCAAACAAAATTATCTTCTATGATATTGGTATTATGTTTACTTCTGGAAAATGAAAAATATATTTTTTCTTTCCCTTATTCAATTCATCTTAAAACACATATAACATTCACCATCTTTATTAATCGAATTATAAGCATTTCTTCTATTTCTTTTTCATTTAACTTGTTTGTTGGTTGTACGCTTTACTTAGTTAACCATTGTCTTTTTTATGCAATTAACACAAGTGGAGGCTTTTTAATAAATACAGGAGATGTTTCCTACAATTATTTAAAGTAAGGCAGATGAAATTGTGAACGTCTACAAATTGCATTACACCAAATAACCGTTTATCTTGAGTTTTTATTCTCAGAGTAGTTTTATAGAAGATAATATTTATGAAAATATATGTACATATTGTTGAAAATCTGGAGTTTAAATTTGATTAAATTTCATTTATTCTCTTTCTCATACATAAACAGGATAATTTTAAGGTTGTAAACCACAATGAAATGGTTTGATGAAATAACCACATCCTTGATTAAATACAGATAAATTTAATGTTAGAAATCTTAAAAGGTCACAATGATATGAATATAAATATGTACAATTTGTTATTAAGCAATATTTTGAATGCAAAATGGAAAAAAAAAAGATTTATATTTCTGCAATGATTTGGGCACTTTTTAATGTGCTAACTACACTTTTTTTTACATAAATAAATATGTATATTTATTTATTGATTACTTTGGAAACATCAAAGTAAATCATTATGAGTGTCTGTAAATATTCAACAGTTCTGTTCTTCTTATTCAACTACTGAACATTTTTCTCAATAATACACCTTTTTTTGTGTTCCGACCTTGTGATTAATTGTTCTTCTTTGACACTCACTAATCGATCACAAATGCACTATTTTCCATTGTTTTTGAAAAATTCAAAACTGTTAAAATTCTTTTGTTGATCTTCAGCTTGAAGGACTCGTTCACTCAACCAAACTTTTTATGTCCAATACTAGTCAATAGGGGCACATATACTCTTCAAGTGGTATTGTTTGTGATCACATGTATGTTTAGAAGAATGGAAGATATAACTTCATTTAATTTATGATTCATGGGGATATTGAGTAACTTTTTAAAGTATGGTATTTTTAAATTTAAAGTAAAAACTTTACATATTAAGCTACAATAGACAAACAAAACATAATATTTTTAATACATGTCTGGAAAAGTTTTCAAAGAAATAATGTCTAAATATTTACATATCAATACTAAGGTAAAAAAACAAACAAAACATAACAGTAAACAGCACATAAAAAACTCCAATAACATGGACACAATAATTATATATCATTACTTAATATAATAAAATAAAAGGGTTGTTAAACAGTAGTATTCAAATATCATCTGTAATTTGAAACAAATTATTTATGTTGAGATGTTAATATTAAATGAAATGATAATGGCTAGGTATTTGTAATAACAGTTTAACATCCTATAAATAATTGTTTTTAATGTTTCTTATAAAGCTGTTAATATTCAAATCTATACTAACAAACACACACACACACACAAATCCCTTATGTTTGAAATCAGAATAATTTGTTTCAACATATTCTCCAACAGATGACATTAGAACCCCAAGAGCCTGTGTATCATGTAAAGTGATTGTTTATCTAATATTGTTTAATCCATAGTTCATTTAATTTTTATCTTAACATTCCATACTATTCTTATACTCTATGGAGTTCCAAGAAATATTTGTAAACATATGAAAAAAAATTCTCACTAATTTTGTAATTATTTTTATTAATCCATACATAATCAAGAATTACAATTAAACAGCAATAGAGTTGTACAGTTCCCTCAAAATAAGATTATGTTCTGCAGGATTTCGTGAAAAATAATATTCAAAAACTTTCCCTAGCTAATAATTTTATGACTGCATATAATGCATGCCTGGATTCACTTCTTTACTCAACACAAGAACTCTCTCTTTATCCTTAGTTTGTAGCAAGCTCACACTGCATATTTCCACCATTTTATTTCTTATAAGATAGGGTCATATTGCAACCAATCAAGTTAGAAGTCTTATCTTGATAGATTATGCAATAACCTTTTTCTACAAGATGTGTACAACCTTAAAAGGTAGTAAAATGCAGTGATAATAAAAAACTAAATATATATCTTATGAGCTACACCAAGATGGAAGCTTGAAATTTGAGCTTGCCACCTTTTAGGGCTATTTTAAATAGACTATTTCTATTTTACTTTGTAAAAGGAAGGGGTTAAAATAAATTAGTTTTAATATATATTACGTTAAATTATGTCAAATGTTTATCAAATAAAATTTATAGTATTTTAACTTGCCTGTCAATTTATTGACTAATAAAACATTTTGGTTTATTCCTAATAACTTTGGCTATCCTCATGTTGTAGGTTTCATGGTCGATGTTTGAGCTAAAACTTGACTACTCTGGCTTAAGTCAATTAAACTGCTGTTGTAATCTTTGTGAAGGTAGTAGTAATACTTCCATGATATACATTTTTTCAATTTAGATATTATTCATACATTGAATATTCACCAACAAATTATAGTTAAATATTGCACTTGTCAAAATATTCGACCTTTTAAGACTTTTGGAAAGCTGTGGCCAATCTAACAAAATGTATCCATTTTACCATTCTGTAAATAAAAAATAAAAAATCGCTTCAATATTTAATCTGTGAAATAGGTACATATTGATATTTCATAGACATTTTTGCTTTATATTCCTCTTTGCAGTGCTAAAAATTATATATTTGTTTATTTCAAAACAGCACATTTCGTTGATACTTTTCAATATGAAGCATAATATAAGTAGGTTATACACCAATAATTTCAATTTAATTTCTATTTTATTAAATAGCTATGCAAAAACCTTTAATAAATGGCCAGTGTTTAAATTAATAGAAGGAAATGCAAGATAATTTATTTGTTTTTTTAGTTTTAATAATAATTGAGTATTAATAATAATTTAACAACATTATGGCCATCATAATGTGTTAAAGATTTATGTTTTCATCTTGATACATCTCTTTAAATTGATATTCGTCTTATGATGTTCTTAAAAATACTTTTAAAAGATATATATATATAAAATTATTTTTGCAGTCCTGCTTTGAAGTGTTTGAAAATATGGACCCAGGAAAGAGATATATTAAAACATTTTAGAATTTTTAAAGTAAAATAATATAGAGAAATTTCTTTTTCTTTTCAGTTACAACAAACATTTCTTAATGATAGTTTAATTATTCACTATCATAAAATATGCTTACATTGTAGCTTAATATTGATTCAAAAAAGTAAAATTATATCTTCTTGTTCCTGGTGGCCTTATTCATTTCTGTATTCTACTTCAATACTAAATCGATTTTGTCTAATTTTGGGATATGCAAAGGCAACACTATAGTTGATGGGTAAATATGTATCAACACATTTAACTCAAAAACTAGTCTATTAAAAACTTTCTCAATAGGTTGTTTAATCTTTATTTCCAAATAAACTCGATCATTAACAAATTAGAATTGGATTTGAGTAATAAACTAGCGCAGGGACATAACTAAACAATATCTAATTATTAATTTGTACTCTAATATCTGAATCTTGCTAAAGGAGATCTCAAAAAATTTATTCCTTGAATATAGCAATCATACTTATATCTCATTTATAATTAATAATAGTTAATAATTACTTTGAAAGTATTTTTAGTCGTTTAATATTGCAAATTCTGAATTGATTAAAGCTACATTTAAGGATTTATCAAAGAAGCTTTATTTTATGTATTGAATTTTCATGTCAATTCGCTGGTTGCCAACTGACATTTTTTAGAAAATTAATTAAACAGTTTCTCCATTTCCACTTTTTTGATAAAATAATTACATAAAAGAAACGCGTATAGCCCTCATAAAAAGGAAAACATGTTTTGCCTTTCCATATCCATGATACACTGGTAGTATCGACTAGAATGAGTTCTTGTAAAAGACTAGCAGATATATATATTATAACTAAATACGAGATAAGTTCAAATTTACTTTTATTTGCGACACCTATGCTTGTGTTTAAAAACTTTCAAAGGTGAAGATAGCATTTCTGTTTATTTAAGACAAATTTTTTTAGCAGTTTAGTAATAATAAAAAAGTATTGATACAGTTTGTCAATTATTGATTGTTCATTTTAAACTATATATAATATATATATTATCAATATAGTATGTGTGTGTGTGTGTGTGTGTGTGTGTGTGTGTGCAACAACAATAATTAATATATAATTATGACTAAGAATGTAAACATTAAAATTTGGAGAAAATAAATTTTAAAACAACTAGAAACAAATACATTCTTTAAATTCATTTGCAAAATTTTATAACTAAACCAAGAAATATAACCATGTGCACTAATGCATATTAGATACAATATTAAAATTTATTGTTTATTATAACCAATTTTAATCACAAGTAATAAAACATGTGCTCCAAAATGTTAAATAATGTATGGAATCACTTGGTTTTGTATTTACATGATATTTTTCTATTTACATGATATCGGTTGTCAACTCAATAGTTATCAATGTATGTACATATACACATACATTTACAAAGTGGAAATTATGTATTAATTAATTTAACAACGTTCATCACAAATTGAAGATGTGTTCAAAACCCTTAACTTACCATTAGAATCTTATAATACTTAAATATTGGAGACAGTGTGATTTTATAGACTCATGTACACATAGCATAGGTCTTCAATCTTCAAGTTAAACTCACACTAACAAAAATGGCATTTATACAAGCAAATTATTTTGATAATATCTTTAATTTTCACTAATACTTGTAAGCTCTTTATCACATTTAACATTTGCTTTGCAAATTGCCATGTATAATTATATTTGGCTAGAAGTAATAATTAATTATGAATTAACAGTCTTTCAATCAACCAATATGAATCCAAGCATATCCATAAGACTCACTTTAATATATAGAAAATAATAATAGTAATTTTAAAATTAATCAATCATCACCTAGAAGGTATGTTTTAAATTTTTTCAGGTTTGTCTTTTATTCTTAACTGTTTCTAAAATATATTGAAACAGTTCATACAATTTAGTCTTATTATAAAATTCTTGGTAGCACTTTTCTTTCAAGGAAAACTTTCTAAAATTTAAAGGTATTTTTCCCTCTTTTGAAACCTATTTTAATTTTATGAGATTCATAAAAACAGCCATAAGTATTTTTAAATAAGTAAAAATGTAGATAACATTAATTTCCTTTCAATATTCCCACCCATCATCCTGCTCTTCAGATTTGATCCTTTTTGGTAGTTTTTCTAATATATCACCTCCTTTATTTTCTCTTTTGTCTAAAGAAATATCCCATTCATTCTGTTCATCTCTCCTTTCTTCATCCGAAGAGCCTCTTGGGTCTTCCTGATGTTTGATAAGTTTAGAGTGTCTTTCATCAACAGCAGTTTCAACTTCCCCTTCAACATAATTTTCGTTCTCGTTTTCCTCCAGCTCTGTTTGCACTTCAATAGGTGAAATGGGTTCTGATTTCGCACTTCTATGTTCTTCCTCAACCTCTGTTTCCTCTGAAGCTCTGCTTAGCTGCATTCTTTCTCCAGAAACTACATTAGTGTGTCTGTTTTCAACATCTGACAATGCTTCACTGCATTGATCTTCATCCTCATATCTGTCTAAGACAGGTGTTGGTTCAACTCTAACAGTTTCTTGATCTTTATCCATTTTAATTCCATAGTCATCTGTTTGCATAACACATACACCATTTATGATCACTTCCTTTTCTCCTCCCTTATCTTTGATTTCATCTCCCCTAATTGAAGACTCTTGCCACTCTGGATTGACCCATTGTGGAGCTGCGGGTTTTCGCCTAGAGGACCTTCCTCCACTTCCAAATACAGGAGGCATGACTGATGCAGATTCTTTTTTTATTGTATTTTCCCTTAAACTTGATGAAGATAAATTAGAATCCTCACTGCCTATATTACTTTCCACATCTTCATCATCTTCAAAATCTGGTTCCCGTTTTAGCCCCCCCATACTTAGATCTAACCCATTGTATTGTTCTTTGGTTACATTTACAACATTGTTTATTGCTCCAGCCAGGTCACAGTCAGCTGAAGGCAATAGTCCACGTCCAATTAAAGCTGCCAAGTTATTATTAGACGTGAAATAAGGTGGATAAGGAAGTGGCACTGATCCTAAGCCCATTCTCTCTTTCTGAATTTCTAGTAACCTTTGATTAAGAAGAAGTCTAAATTGAACAGGATCAAACGAACCTTGACTTGATGAGGAATCGCGATTTATAGGTTGAACTCCTGCATTCTCTGGAGACATACCATGTGGAATTTGTTGCTTGAGACGCATTCTATGATTGTGGAACCAGTTTGTAATTGTTCGAGATGACAATGCAAGCTCATTCCCAAGAAACTCAATCGTTTGGACACTAGGGTAGGAATCTAGGGCAAATGCCAATCTGAGAGCTTCTTTTTGTTCTTCTGAAAATAGTACTCTCTGTTTTTTAGCAGAGGGTGGTCCAGGTCCAGGACTCGGACTGTGGTAAAACTCTGAAGTATCATTGGAAGACGTGTCACTGCTGTTGTCTGCTCCACCACCCCCATGGTGGCCTTGTCCACTGCTCCGTCGTCGCTTATTGGCCTCTCGACGTTCATTCTTCAGGGCTTGAAGTCTATCAATGTTGTGTGCATCACTTAGCCACAACTGCATACGAATGAATGGTTCTCGCCCCTTGATACTCAGCATATGCCATGGTTTTGGTTTTGACAACAACTCACTCACAGAGCCTTGAGACAAACCAAGCACCGCCTCTCCAAATATCTAAAACAAAGTGATATTCTCAAAATAATGAACATATTCCACTTAAAATATTTGCATCATTGTTATAGTTGTTAACATAATCTTAAATTGTTAGTAATATCATTGTTTTATGTTACATTTATTCTATATCTAACAAATTTATTTGAAAACAACACTTTAATGAAATAAATTAATATTATTATAGCACTGAAAGGCTAGTAACTTTTCTAATATAATGTAATGTCTGTTTATATTTAAAAATTTCAAGCCTACTGGGCTTGATTCTGCAATGGTATACACTCTAAGATATACAAGTGTAGTTGATCCAGGCATCTTTTTGGGTAAACAGATTGTATCTTATAAGCTACACCATAAATTGAACATGGTAAGGATGATTCCTTTCAGGGTAAAATTAGTGTATCCTATAAGCTGCACCATATTGAAACAAGCTAAGCCTGATTCCTTTCATGAAGGGTAGCAACATTATCTTGTTTGAGTTCCCTATAATTTAATTTTTAAAATAGGTCATAGTGTATTCATTTCCGTTTAGTTTGTTACCTTTCATTAAAATCTGTTCGTTTTCTGTCTTTTTATCTTGTTTTATAGTAATTAGTATTCTATTAATTTTACTAATATTATGCAAATCATTGTTTGTATTATTTAATAAGAGGTATTAAAATGTTTAAATATATATATATATACATTAGATGGGTCATTTCGATTGTTACATAAATATGAAAACAATATTAACCAAATGGCATTAGAGGGATTTTTATGATTAATTGAAATTTGGAACAAAAAACTGAGATAAGAAAGATAAAACTAGAACTGGCAAAATTTAGAAACCAATCTATCATTATATATTGGAACAGCAGTTATAATTTTTTTTAAACACCTTGTCTTACAATACTTACAATAAATTCCAAGTAAATTTAAAGTACTTTTAACTTTTACAGTTATAATTTTTCTTTTTACAAACTGGAGATTACAAATTCAAATATGAAAACATAACAACTTTTAAGCTAAATAGATAATTTCAACAAAATTTAGAAACCACACAAGTGTCCCCCAGAGGAACCTACTATTTAGATTTTTGACTCTTGTGTTCATAGCCAATTTCAGAAAGCAAACCTAATATAAATTATCAAATAAAAACATTTTACACATTTGAATGGTGCACAAAGATGATGACTTATATGCAAATAGTTTCAAGATCTAATTCTGAGCAAATTTATAAATATATATATATATATATATATGTACTATATATATCTTAAATGTCTCAACCAATATTTTACAAAGGATTTAATGATAACTATAAACCAATTAAAAAACTTAAAATGCAATTGATAGTGAATAATAATAATTAATGTGATTATTAACACTACAAATATTCTTGAAATTTCAAGTGGGTAATGATTAATGAAATAAAATAAACAGTATTTTTGGTTGAGGCTGGAGGTGGAGCTGGAGTAGTTTAAGATTTTGTACACATTGGGTGATAACCGGGAATATAATTATTTCCCTTTGCCTATTTACTTTCAATCGACATTTTAAAATACAATATTAGGAGAAACTAGCACAGATAAACTTTATATACTAGTATGCTAACCCCAGAATTTCGCCAGCCTCTCCCCTCTCCATGTTAAAAAACAATTACAAAGAATACTAAGGACAAGTGTCGCTAAATTATTTTTGTTATTTTTTTGGTGTTGCCTTTGGGTTTTGCGCTCTTTTTGAACTTATAGGACAAATTTGGGTCCTAAAATGTTGCACTAAGGATTGATTATGCACAGTGATTTATTTCTCAGCCTTTAATCAGGAACATATTAGTAGCCTTAAAATTCACCTTACTAATACTATTATTTTGTTCTTGTATACTTTAAAACAATGGTACTCTACTTGTTTTACACTATGTGAATAGGATCCAGATTACCAATAACAAAATAATAACATATTATTTTAATGTTTGGGTATCTATTGCTGTGAATATATTTGCAATAATTGGACATTTGGACCTAAACTTTATAAAACATATATGTCTGGAGCAAGGAGGCCTGCTTTATAATCATTGAGTTGGTTTGAAATTCATCTATTTGTAAAAGATTATAATTTCAGCAAAACAGCCTTATAAATATAGATTAAGTCATTTTTTTTCTATGAGATAGGAAAATAATTTGAAATTGCAATTTCCAAAGGTATCATTCATTATCTTACCTTCTGACCAATATTGTTTGCAAGGAGTGCTTCTTTAATTTTTGTCGTGATGGTTTGTGTGTCCAGATCCTGTGTAAGGGCAGCCATTTCATACACACTTGGGGTCATATGCTGCTGGAATGCTCGAAGAGCTGAAGATGATTGACCCTGCTGTGGTGGTTGTTGGTGATGCTGATGAGAATGGTGATGACCATGCATGTTGTGATGTGGAGCATTTTGCTGTGAAGATTTCTTTGGTTCAGACAGAGGACCTGTTGCTAAACTTACAATTCCATGAAGTCCTGAAGGTGTTACAAGCAGAGGGGGAGGGGGAGGTTGAGGAAGATTTGTGGATTGCTGCAAATGAGGTTGCATCATTTGTAAGGAGGGTGGTAAAATTGAACTTTGGTTTTCATTTATTAAGCTTTTATTTGAGATCATGTCCGGTGCTGGTAGCTTCAATGTTGGTGGTAATGGTTTGCTTAGAGGTGGACATGCTGTAAGAAAGATTTTTATTTATACAGTATGACTTATCTAAACAAATAGTTCAGTAATTTCATGCTATATTAACACAGTTTTTATTCAAATGTTAATTCATGAAATATATTCAATTAATTTTTAATTTGAATTTCGAATTTCATTGATAGATGTAGTGTAAACTATGTTTTAAAATATAAAAAAGCTAGTCATATTTATGAAGACTGATAATATTTGAGCTATGAATTTAAAACAAAACCTTTTACATTTTAATTAAAATTAATTAGATATTTCAAGAAAAAATTCAACTCACATGGTCCACCTGCATAGCTTCCAGTCCTCATCAGTTTTTCTGGAGCAATCTTGTACTGGCTCGCCACCAATTTATGAACCGCGTTATCATCCTCCAAAAACATTTTCATTCGAATAAAAGGCTCTCTTCCTTTCTGTGTGAGCATGTGCCAGGGCTTAGGTCTGGCCAAGAGATCCGACACGCTTCCCTGAGACAATCCCAACACTGATTCACCAAACAACCGCTGGCTGATAGAATACTGACTCAGTGACTCCTTCACCTGTCGCATACAAATCAAGCAGCTTCTTTATTTCCATACAAGAATATACTCTACGGACTACGTGTAGCTATTTCTGTGAATTAAAAAAAATAGTGGTGAAATATAAAAATATTTTCCTAATCGCTTCCAAGTTGTGAAACTGACTAGTATTTATTCATTTTTCCTTGAAGGTTGTGCAAGTTTAAATAATGAGAAGTTAATGAAGTAAATTTTACCATTTTAAGAATATTGTTTTCTTAAATCACCTAATGTCTCACCTTTACTTAGTTACATACACTTTTTTTCAAGGTTGTGAATAAGAGTCAATGTTTATCATTATATAACAATTGTTTAATTTCAGCCAAGAAATGAATGTGACTATACCTTTTTAACAATATCTTCGGTATTGAGATTGTTGAACATATCAAACTGCTGCTGAGTAATTGGTGGAAGAACAGCTTTTAGTGGTCTTTGTGATGGGCTGTGGTGTGTTGGTGTGCTTGGTTGAGAAATAAGAGAGTTTGTTATGGAAGCCATGCGTTGCAATGGACTAGCTGTAGCTGAACCAACAAAATCCTCTCCAGGAGCCATTGCTGGAGGGAGAATTGAGTTACTCAAAGGACTACTAGCGCTGCTTCCAGTTGAGGTCTGAGGTTGGTGTCCTACACCTGTAAACGTAGAATTGGGTATTTTAAGATTCCTTCTTCTAATCATATCTATTTGTTTTAATGTATTACCACTATATCAATAGAAACATAAAAATATTGTTAAGATGAAAACAAGGTGATTTAATCAAGTTTTGCTCTATTTTATAAGAAAAAATGCTATAAATATATTAAATGTAAACACAATCAAAGCAAACAATCCAAGCCATAGAAGATTAAAAAAAGAATTATTTCGCATATTGATCAGCACACATCAATGGATATACACCTTGTAGAGTATTATGTGTATCATATATATACCTATACATATATATATATATATATATATATACACGCGCACACCCACACACACACACACACACACACACAGCCCTGAGAAGAAGTACCATGGTGCTGAGCCCAGGATATACAGGAGCCAGAAATTCAGATTCACAAGTTAAAAAAAATGTAAGAAATGGAAAAAAAAACTAAATATTAATGATAAGCAATAAAAAAAAGCTTATCCGTACCAAAGAACAGTGCAAGCTCAGTCCACGAAATTAAGCTTTCTATGGCTTACAGGCTTACGGCATTTGACACAACTATATCATTGGTTCAGTCTTGTCCTTCTTTTCAAATAATTTGAAAGTTTCACGGAGTTTGTTATTTTTATACTGAAACTAAATTTGGCCCACAAAGAGTCGGGTAGTAAATAAAGTTCAATTTAAATACTTCATCATGTGCATAACTGCCTTCCAGTACTCATTTAATTTTCGTATTAATTTTTGTACATTGCTTTTATTTTTTTAAAGGGACAAGAATGTTAAAAAGAATGTACAAACTTAAGTCAAGAATTGCTGTAGAAACAGGGTAGGAGCGGGGAGGGCATATCCCCTTTGGAAATAACTTGTCCGACCCTGACTGGAGTAAACTCCTTCCTCCCCTGGAATAATCTTTCCTCCATTCAGATTATCCCACTCACTCTGATATTCTCAACGATGAAGTTGAAATATGGCTTTGTATCAAATACAAAATAACTTCTAAAGGCATTCAATTTTCAAAATTTTTTTGAGAGACAAGCATTCTATATATATATTTTAAGAGGCATCCAATCACTAGAATTTCCAGAGGAAGATAATTCACAATAACTTCTGAGAGCATCCAATTATTTATAATTTTCTAAATGAGGCTTGCTCTAAATATCTTCAAGAGACATTTAAGTTCCAAAAATTTTCTATGTGAGAACACTCCAAATAGCTTCTAGCCTCTCCCAATTTTCAAAAATTTGGCGGGGTAAGACCACTTCAAATAACTTCTATAATAAATATCTTATTCTAGGTAAAGACTCTAATAAATAGCTTCTAGTAACATTCAAATTTAAAAATGTTTATGGGTAAGGAGTTTGGTGGACATTTACAAGGTTATTTCATTAATGGAAACTAATAATTTTAATAACAGCATTTTAGTCTACACAAAAAATACAAAACAATAAACACAAACTTTTTTCTGAAACTTTTTATTCCACATCAATATTTGAAGATATCTTGACTTTTATATCTTATAACAATTTTTATTCAATAACTTTTTACTACATTAAAACTGTATTTATGTTAATGGTCATCAATTTGAACATTTTTAAAATAACTTTATAAATAATATTCCATTTATTCTTATAAAGAATAACATAATGTAATAAAAAGTTTTTGAACAAAAATTGTTATAAGAAATTATAAGTTAAAATGACTTCAAAAATTGATGTCAAATAAATAAAAAGTTTTCAGTTTTTTTTTTTTTTGTGGAATAAAATGCGATCACAAAATTATAGGTTTGCATTTAAAAATCTTAGCTAACCTTGAAATAACCTTGAAGCGTCCACCAAGTTATAAATAAATTCTGCTGTTGTCTTTCTCCCTCAAAAACAAAAGAACGTTTGTTTGAAACTATTTTTTTCTAAAATTCTTCGTATTTGAGACATTCTGGTGTCTGGAATTAAATGCCTCACCCAATATCTATAAAGTGTATTAGTTTGAAAGTTTATTCTCTAAACTTTATATGCACACAACTTCAGTGGATGACATAAAAATTTTGATGAAAAGACACCTCCAAATACCTGGTTCTGTTTTCGGCCTAACAAGTGAAAAGGCACTGCCAGCATGCCTTAAAACATCAGCTACCGATTCCATTGCTGCAATATTGTCTTTCTTTACATCTCCTTCCAATTCATTACAACCTCCATTATGTATCTTTCCAGATAATTCTTTACGTTCTTTAGGTAATGATAAATCTTGTGCTACACCATTAATTTGTGAATGTTGTTGTTGTTGCTGATTTAAAGCTTGTTGCTGCAATGCAAGAAGCCCAGGTAAAACAGGGATGCCACCAGGACTACCAACATTTGGACAGTTTGGTACTGTGTTTAATTTTGCCAGTTCTCTGTGATAAGCATCAAGAGCCATCCTAATTTCTTCCTGAGTTCTATCCATTTGGGCCCCTCCGGCACCACTGAAAAAATGAGGAAACAGAAGACTACATGAGCCAAAATAACAAGCTGTCCTGAAATTAGAGCAATGAGAGCAAGTTAGAATTTATTTATTATAACACAACAATATTTCACAACACAAAATGTATAGTTCATACACGCAGGGCTGTGACAGGCTATGATACAGAGCAGCAGATGCATCAGGTGGCATAAGCAGCAAAATCAAAGAACAATTCAATAATTAAAAATCTTTACACAACACTTTTCTATATTGGTCTATGTTATTCCGATATTGATGTAAATGATTTATCGCGCGCCTCTGCCTAAGCTCTTTCAGTAACCTTTGATTTCAGTTTCTGGTGCAGGTGCATCGGTGAGCGCTCGCAGAAAGACTTTTGATCTGACAGTGCAAAGCTATTATTTTTGTTTGTAATATACTGTGTGGCCGCTCCTAAAGGCTGAGGCGGCAATTATCACAAAAGACAATTGCCCGTATTACATGTTTATAGATATTATTGAAAATATTCGATTTTAATGTTAGTTTTTCTTGAGAAGTGGCAAGTGGCTGTGCTGTGTTTAAATCAGTAAATCAGATATTTAGTATATCTGTATCATTATAATATTTTTGCACTTAAACTAATACAGTTTTAGTGTTTAAAAAGTAGATCAGGTAAGAAAATTATTGTTTTTTACCGCAATTTAAGTTACTTATTATCATTGAAAATGATTATGTTATGTCCATAGGTACTCGAAATGAAAAGTAACATTAGCATCGACTGGGTATATCTCAGGTGCAGAACGTGTATCTGTGTATGATAGAGGGAGAGTTGCTTAGAAAATATTTGCATTTGTCTACTTTTGCGTTCATTATTTATTGCACTATTTTTACCAAATTCATATATGTTGAAGTGTTGACAATACAATAACAAGTTAAAGAAAGGCATATGTCAAAACTGCTGCTAGCTGTCAATTTGACAGATATTCGTTATCTATTCATTATGTCCTGTTACCTACAAATCTTACTAGCTTTGCAACTCATTTCTATCGTTATTTTACCTACCCTATTTTAATATCATGATAAGCATCATCATATTTAATCATTTTCAATTACTCTCTCCACTCCCCTCCTCACCCAGTTGCATCTTTGCGAAGGACTGTTGTAGCTCTGAGAATTTTATTAACACTACCTGTCTCTGTAGCTAGTGTATTATTATTATTATTAGCACCGCGTCTTACTACCCGTTCGGGTTATACGCACTTACGCTAATGTGTAATGGTAGGGTGATTGTGAGATGAAATGGAGGACCTACAGTTTAACGTGGAATCCGAACCACGGTGGAGGCCTGGCATTCCCCACATTCACAAGATGTCTTGTCAGAGGTGAAGGAAGGGTTTGGTAATCAGATAAATCTGTGCCGGGACCGAGGATTGAGCCCCAGACCTGTAGCTAGTGGGGAAAGAGGTTTTTCCAAATTAAAATTAATAAAACACTACTTAAGAAGTTCAATAAGCCAAACAAAACATAGAAATTTGTCATTAATTTCTATTTAATCTGCATTGGGTGCCACTCTAGACTACACATTCCTAATTAACGAATTTGCCAAAGTTAAAGTTAGAAGGGTGAAATTGTATTATATTGTTGTAGTTGATAGTTGATATAATTATTTTAAAGTAGCTTATATTTTCAAAATAAAAATAGTATTCGTACATTTTGTGCAGTTAAAAAAAAATCACAATCGAAGGTTACTTTAAAGAAAAAAACATTTGAGGGGTGGCATTTCGAAGACTTGCATCATAATGAGAAAATCTACCACACGGCCCTGCTTACACGGTGTTAGCTATATCACAATAGCGTCGATTTAATGCTCAAGAAATCAATGATTGATTTAAACATACTAACAATGATACAAGTTTAATATTACGGTACAGGAACAAACTACATTCAACTAGCAATAAAATTGAATATAATTCCCAGAATAGTACCTTGCAGTAAATATAACTTTCATGTACAAATAAGTTAGCAATCAACATTAACTATAATATCAAAAATATTTTACCTAAAAGTATCATATTTACTCAGATTAATGATATTTTTTTATAATAGAATTTATTATTGGAATTAAAAGTGTATATTGCAATTTATCATTAAAGACAATGCCAAAATATGTAACATTCAAACAAGTCGATTAAAGTTTTGGGAGAATTACCTGGATAAGTGTTGTAAAAAAATTATTTAAATATTCATCAACATTATTTTTAAATGTTTGTGATATTCTCAATAAAGCTGGACCCCGAATGGATACTATACTAGTTTATGAAATATTAATTTGTAAATCGAAAATATAAATACCTAGGAAAGTGTTCACGTGGCCCTCTTATCGAGTCTTCCATTCTCCGACCCATCAGCTTAGCAAGTTCTTCTTGGTAAATTCGAACCACCTTTTCTTGAGGGATGTCATCATTCTCATACTTCTTCAATCGACGGTTTTGAGATCCATCCTTAAAGAGAGAGGGGAAGACTGGTTAATATAATGGAAAACAAATGAAGAATGGCATTTCAAACTTCAAACCTATCAGCTAGGAGGTAGGCTAAAGTGCTTTTTTTCTATCCAGATCAGAAAGATGAATTTCAAATTTGTGTCATTAAATACAAGTAAAAAAAGCTAAAAAAAAATATTTACAGAAAATATTTACAAGTTTTTAAAATAAAGCTGGTAACAATAAATATATTTAATTGTATATAATTGTATAGTTCTTATATTTATGAATATAAATCATACACTTATTTTAATAAAGTAGTTTTAAATATTATCCAAATAAAATACAACTTTGAATATGTTTCAAGTTCATCTCTGTAATTTTAGTTATGTACAGACGATTGGTAAAGATTGGGTACAAAGATATCTTGAGATATAATTATTATTAACATATTTTTTTTATAGTTGATTTGTAGAAATTTAGGTTAATTAACGCAAACTTTGCTAAGTTAATTTAATATTTTAGGACTAAAAAAATGTTATTTCCCTATAATACTTATCTAGGTACCGACTAAAATTTAACATTCATTAGTCTTTGAAATAAAGCTTTAATGAATATAGTGGGTAGGGTTAAAATCCTACATGATTGTTTGTATGGGCGTAGAAGGAGCTATTTGAGGGATGTGGATTCCAGACCTTCCCTGGAATATGATGGACCCCCCTTGTGGGAGTCCAGTTATACATATAAAATCATTTTTTGGCTAAAGGTTGGTATGGCAAAATTTTCTAGTGGACTTCTTCCACCTGCCCCCTAGAAAAATGAGCTTTCTACATCTTTGATTGTTTGGTCTTTACCAAGTCTCGACTGAATCAATATATTGAAGAATTATAAAGTTAAATGTCAAACTCTCTATAATCAATTTATGGACGAGACCGTATAACAAACATGTAAATAAATTTATTCAAAGGTGGGTGTTTCAAATAACATATTTATCGATCAAGTTTTTTGAAATTTTCCACATAAGTTTACTCTTGAAAGATTTTTTTTTAAATTATTCAATTATTTATCTTTGATTGTTATTAAGCCATTAAATTAATTCCATTAAAAAAAACAAGACTAAAATTTCATGAAAATAATAATTGTTTAAAATCACTCTACATACATTGGTGTATTGTGAAAAACCAATATCTCGATCTAATTGTGCCTCAAAGTATACAGGATGAGTCTATAAAGAGCAAGAATAACACTTTGTTCATGGCCGTAAGTTTAAACCGATATTTTCCCACTTCCGAGGTGTTCCGAACTGAAAACTTACTACTAGGCCTACGTTTATTTAATCAGGGACAAATAGTAAAGATCACTCGAATCTTGGAAAAATGCATTTTTTTGGTTATGACTAAATCTCGTAGGTGGAACAGACAAATATTTTCGTCGTATCATTAACTTTCCCCTCCACTGCCACCTTCTGTTTTATGCTAAATAAAAATTAAATTTGTTGTGTGTAACGCATTTCATGGAAAGAACGAGCTTATTTTAACTATTTACTTTTATGACAAACTTTAGTAAACACGTTCTTAATTTAAACAAGCGTCCCCCGAGCGTGACTGCGTTGCTGCATAAAAGTATGGGTAGTAGTCCTAATCACGAAATACTTGCAGAACTGACCACTGTTACATGTGCATAGATTTTGCTACGTCTTGGGAGCTGCGCGCTGCTTGCTGTTGGACAGCATCTTCAACACATGCTGCTCGTATGTTGCTTGGCCATCTTGCATCCACTCGTAGGGCTGGACCCATTGGATCTGTTTCCCTAGAACGCTATTTCAAATGGAGAAACACAGTCACGCTAGGAGGATCTCTGTCATGGAAGCGATCGGCGTACTGCAGCGCCATAGGTCCGGTTCGTCTGTCCCATGACTATCGCCATATCCCAGTATCCTGGGAGTGTAGTTCATTGCTGCTTACACAATACTGAACTCGCAATTTGTGTCTACGTCAAATTGCCAGCCACTGACTGAAATTCAAGTCAGAGCGTTGCCACATTAGCCCTCTCGAATTTTAATGTCGTTTTTCTCTAAAGGTATGGGAAGGACGGAATTACTTGCACAATGTGTGTCGACTTATATTTACCTACCTAATAATGCGGTACCGTCCGTATCAGCTAATTACCACTCACATGTATATATTCAAGCGGGACGGGACTACATATATGACGGCCGCTTTATTTTCTTTCATAAATACCACTGGAGCTATGTTTCAGTGTAAGCTGACGTGGTTATATGAAATATGTATATGTTTTTATTAGTACATTTAATTACGATGCCATTTCAGCTACACTATCGATAAATACGTCGCTATTCAGTTAACTTAAAACTTCAGCTTTAATTTTCTACCAACATGAGCAAAAATTCTTCTGAATTCTTAAACAAAATCTGGGAGACTAGTTTTGAGTTTTTATATATTTAGGCTTGTAAGCACCCAATAGTTGTGTAGATTACAAAACTAATAGCAGTCAGTATTCACCAAACAAATGCTTTTACGTTTGTTTTAAGAAATTATTTATCAACTCCATAAAACAACAAAAAGGACGATTTTACACTTAATTCTATCATCCACATCTTCACAAATGATCTATTATGGTCACCTCAGACTTACTCACGGGAACTTTTGATTAAATTTTATTAAAAACGTTTATTTAGAGTGGAATTGTTAGCTTAATTTTAGATTGAATGGTTATGGCAGCCCAAATAAAACCGGCAAGTTCACCCCTGTCTACAACATCAATATTGTTTTTATTCCTACCCATTAAGGGACCCGTGCATTTAAAAAATGAATAAAAAATATTGCTACTTAATTCTTATCCGATTGAAACCCAATGCTGACCTGTGCGTGGTTGGGAGATTTGCTGTCGTTACTGCGGCTATCCTCCACCTGCGTTTTCATCATTTGACTAGCCTCGCTGAGAATATGAGCGATTCTTTCTTCGGTCATATTGTCGGGGTCTCCTCTGGCAAACGCTGGTATGCCCGTGTCTTTCCCTGAATAATCACACAAATGGCATATTAGCAGAGACTAGTACTAGATAATTTGAGAAATATCTTCATTTAGTAGTAATTAACCATCTACATGTGTTTAAATATTGTAATAGCTCCAGCTAGTATTATAAAATAGCCCAAGGCATAGGATGGATGACTCTTTATATCACAACACAAACATATATAACCTGCATTAGATCCTTCTATCCTTCAACACACATTTATGACCTCCACTAGTTCCTTTTAGCCCTGCACAAGTATCTAGACTTTGCATTAGCTCCTTATAGTATTCCATAAACACGCGGGCCCTATAAAAGCTCTTTCTACAATATTCATGATTACAAGATACAACTCTATAAACACATAGATTCTGCATTTGAGCCAGATATTCCTTAGTCCTGGAACACCTAAACCACTTACTAACATAAGCTATAGGTAAACAATTCACTTCGGTGTGTATTCTACCTACGTACACTCCACAAACAGCTAAGTCCTTCATCACCCCCCTCCCCCCACCCTAGCATTTAATAATCGCCTGTACCCTGAACTAGCATATTATGCGGTCCCACAAATAGCCTGTATTACCATCAGAGAACACCCCAATAACTTACCTTGAATTAACACAAACTAGCACTCCACAAATACCTAGAACTTTCACTATCTTTGGATAACACTACCTAACGACTTTAACTATGGCTTAGCACCAAATAACTATTTTAATAAAGATATTAGATTGGAAATTGGGGAAATAATACAGTCGGGAAATGCGTATTATTACTTTGTTAGTAAGTTTTTGACAGATAGAATGGTTTCAAGGAATGTAAAACTCTGAATATACAAAACCAATAATTTTATCGGTTACTCTCTTCGGCTGTGAAACGTGGTATCATATTTACTATAACTAAAACAAATTTAGGGTGTTCGTAAACAAGGTGCTTAGGAATATATTTGGTCCAAAAGGGTATGAGACTACTGGAGAGTAGAGATTACATAACGATGAGTTACATACACCGTACTCATCGCAAGATATAGTAAGTATAATCAAGTCTCGTAGATTACGATGGGCAGGACATGAAGCGCGAATTGAAGATTCTAGAACCTTGTTCAGGGTATTGACTGGCAAAACCCAATGGGAAGAGATAATTGGGAAGACCTAGACGCAGATGGGGGGATAACATTTGAATGGACCTGAAAGAGATGGGGTGAAATGAAGTGGAATGGACAGAGCTAGCTCAAGATAGGGATAGGTGGCGTATTTTTATAAGTGCGGCAATTAACTTTTGAGTTTCTAAGTAAGTAATTAAGCCCTGCATCAGAACCTAAAAACTCTTCGCATGTAATTGAGTTTTGCAATAACTGACACTTAACATACACTGACACCTTACATCCTGAATGTGTACTAACTAGATAACCATCCACAATCGCCTTGACTATACATTAGCAGCAGCAAAATCTCTTATAACTGACATTGGCAGCATTAGTAGTATTTTAACAAATTCTTAAAAATTGCAATTTCACCAAAATATAAAAGCATAATCACAAAGACACCAAATCAAAAGCAAACAGTCTAACAAACCCTCACAGTCAGTATTTTCAGCAATTAACATTCGTCTCTACCAGAGAGATAGATCATCAGCAGCTAGCCATCAGTAACGAGGGGGTGACCATATTTGCATGTTTGAGGTCCTTCTTAAAACAACCTTTCCAATATTAAAATTCGGTGACATATAATGGGTGAAGTAATACTATAAGATACTGTTAGTTCATTCATACGGGAAAATGGTAACCAGACAACTCTTTCTAAGGTAGGCTCTGTCACTAATGCGCTGAATTATCATCTCAATACTTCTGGATAGAATATCAGATTATGAAACTAGGGCAAGTATTTAGGAGCTTACTATAATCGTGACATCTTAGACGATTGTAATTTATGTGAGTTTATATTCTACTAAAATGTTTGAGTTTGATCTATTGGATTAGGGTTGTCGATATAAATCACTGGAACATGGCTGTTCCAATATCAGCTAGCTTCAATAATAACAACCATTTTTTGATTCTAGAAAATGTTTGTTTAGCTAAAGTATATATATTTATATGAATCACATATTGGTTTTAGTAAAAGTATATATATAAGAATCAGAATCACATATTTGTTTTAATTATAGTATTTAAATTATGTGAATCACAATATGCTAAAACACTTTTACATAAAAGAGGCAACATTTTACCAACACATGTATTTAGTGTTATTTTGGATAGTTTGCTACATTATCATGCGCTTTATAAATTTCAAAAATTGTTATTGAGCCAATTATTAATAGGATGTTTTATGAAGCTAAAATAAATTCAATTTCATTAGTCCGCAAAGAGCTATACCAACCGATTTTTTTTTAAAGTTAATAAAAAATATCAAATGAACCTTTGTATAGGTAAATTGAAGAAGTATTTTATTATTAAAAGGTATTCAAGATGCACTTTCTGATACAATATATTATTCCAACACAATACTTTCAAAGTAACATAGCTCAGACCCAACTCTGCTGGCTTTGTATTACATCCCCTTTCATCCCACTTTGGGGGTATAAGCAACGCGAGAAAAGGAAAGTGTTTTAGCAATTTTTATAAAAAACTTTTCTTGGTCAAAATAAATCAAATATTGCTTCAGTATAACTAGAGAGATTAATTTTCTTCAGATGGTGACCTCAACAATTGTTGAATATCGGTAAAGGGTATCCTGGACTTTAATGACAGCTGTTATCTTCATTTAAATGTTTGTCATATAATACCGCTAAGCTCATGACCGATATTCAACAAATCTTGCTATCCCTATGTGAATAGAAAAAATATGTTTTTGTAATGAAGCAATGCTTTGTTTATTTTGCCCAAAAAAATGTTTTTTGCTATAAAAACTGCAAAAAAAAACCTGCATTTTTCTCGCATTCTCTACATCCACACCTTAAAATGTGGACATAGTAATGATTTAGATTATAATTTTAACTGTTGCATATTTACCAAAGCGAAATCATTCAGAAGAGCTGCACATGCTTCAAAATAAGTTCACTCTAAATAAACACATTTAAATAATAATTAAATATGTGATTTATTTTATATCATAGTTAAACGCACATTCAAACACATATCTATTTATAAAAATTAGCTCAATCTGCTCAATGAGATAGGATTCCTGGGTTTGACTCCCAATGAGACAAAAAATTTAATGATTTGTAAAACTGTGACTTAAATTTTCACTGATGACAGGGGAGGTTATATCTGTTTTAAAATTAAGTTTGTTTGTAAATCGTATGATAATATAATCAGTCGGTTCAGGAAGTGCACGTTAAATACTCCAAATAATAATACATTATTTAGGTTCAACTAGAGCCACTTTAATAACATCTTGTAAAATTAAATTATTTGTCTTACTACCCATCTGGCATATACGCATTTTAATCATGCTAATGGGTAAGGATGATTGGGTATCAATTAGAGGAGATGTATCCAAATTCGCATGGATGGGAGTGGGGTACCCTTTAGGCAAACACACCATCAGTTCACCAGGCTGGCGTTCGAATTCATAACCAACAACTACCAAACTTGCATTTTTGTGCTGCTACTTAATCTAAACCTAAACTCTTTGCTATATCAAATGGAACGTCTCTCGTTGTAGATAAGAATATTTACTGTTCAATCAAAGTTAGAGGTTTCTCTTGGAAGCATTCATTTTCTGTAGTCACCAACTTACCTTACGATACTATACTAAGCTTCGATTTTCTAGCAAGGACTAAAACTAAAATCGATTTAGGAAGAAATCATATCTATTTCAAATTTAACTCCTCTGCTAAAATAAAATTTGAGAAAGTGGTGTAAAAGGATACCTTTTTGATCAGCAAACCACCCTTTGAACTTAGAGCAACCATTCAAAGTTTTTCGGACACCATAACCACTAATTGGGGTAAGTGTGTTATCCTTCCTTATCAGATATCTCTTTCTGATTTTCGGCCAGTTAGATATCCTCTTTATTCTTGCTCGCTGCCTAAGTTACAAGCGTTTAGAAATCTAGTGCAGGACCTTCTTGATAAGAAAGTGACTAAGCCGTCTCGATCTGCATATATTAGTCCCATCTTTATTATCCCTAGGAAAGGTGGGGGACATAGTTTGATTGTTGACTATCGTAAAATTAATAAACATATTGTTTTCAACCCATACCCAATGCCCACTATTGAAAGTGCCTTTCAACATTTAGGGGGTGCGAAGATCTATAGTTTGATAGAACTTAATGCTAGTTTTCTTCAATATGCACTTACTGAGGATTCCAAGCAATATACCGCCTTTATTACCCCTTGGGTATGTTATGAGTATAATAGTGTTCCCCTTGGGATCAGCTGTGGTGGAGCGGCACTTAGTCGAGTGTTAAACCCTATTTTGTCCGAGTTCAAATTCAAATTTTTATTCAATTATTTAGACGACATTTGTATTTATAGTCAATCCTTAGAAGAACATAATGAACATGTCAAGTTGGTTCTCTGGCGGCTTAGGGAGGGTGGTCTCACTGTTAATCTAGATAAAGTGACGTGGGGCACTGAATGTATAAGGTATTTAGGGTATGTGATTTCTAAGGGTAATATCCTTGTGGACTCTGAACGTATTAGGCCCATTGTTGACTTTCCTGTCCCTAAAAATTTGAAACAGGCTCAACGCTATGTGGGTGTGTGTGCATATTATTACAGCTCCATTCCTTCCTTTTTTTGAGTTGGCTGCCCCTTTAAACCTTCTAAAAAAGAAAGGAGAACAGTTTGTGTGGGGAGACGATCAAAAGAAAGCTTTTTCTAATCTTAAGCAAAATCTGGTGTCCCCAAAGATACTTAGAATGCCAAATTTTTCGTTACCCTTTGAACTTAGAGTTGACGCTTCATCCTATGCCCTTGGGAATGTTATTTATCAAAGACACCCAGATGGTTTACTTCCTGTAGCTTTAGCAAGTAAGTATCTTACTGATGCACAGAAGATGTACAGTTCGTATGTACGAGAATGTCTTGGATGCTTATTCGGTATCGAGAAGTTTGCCGGTTATCTCGAACAACGTGAGTTCATTCTGCATACTGACAATAGAGCCTTATCGTGGATGTTCGACCACCCAAAGCAGTTAGGGAAAATTGGCCGTTGAGTTTTAAAGTTGTCTCAGTTCAAGTTCAGAACTGAACATGTGCCGGAGAAAGATAACGTTGTTGCCGATGTTCTTTCTCACATCAACTAAGGATTGTTCCCTTTTTTTTTGTCCTGTTCCTGCTTGTGTCAACGTTATAAGCTCAATTCCAGAGTCTTTTATTTCGTTAGCTCAACATCAGCTAGAAGATAATTACTGTAAGGATATTATGGATCGGCTGGGAAAAGGTGATAAGGTTGAAAACTTTACCATGCATAGAAGTTTATTGTGCGTGCGGGGTAAGAACAAGAAAGGTAGGCAATTTTTTGTTCCCGCTAAATTAAAGGGTATGATACTTAAGTATTTTAATAATTCTATTTTTTAGGCCATTTGGGTAATTTAAAAAACTCACAGGAATATAGCTCAGTGTTTTTTGGCCCATTATGTACCAGGCTGTTATACAGTGGATTAGAAAGTGTGATGGTTGTTTGGAAGCCAAACCTCCATAGAACGCTCGTTATGGGTTACATTCTGCAGATGCTGCTCATAGCCCGTGGGAAACTGTTTATTCATTTTGTAGGCTCCATCCCTCGTTCTACTAATGGTAACACCTGTGTAATTAACCTTATTGATGGTTTTTCAAAGTTTGTTCTCATTATCCCCCTTAGGAACATGAAGGGTTCTACTAGTGTTAAAGCGCTCTCTTATAGAGTATGGACTATTTTTGGTGAGCTCAGGAAAGTGGTTAGTGATAATGGACCTAGTTTTCACTCCAAGATATTTCATGATATATGTTTTGCGTGGGGTTTTAAGCATGTAACTACTAGCCCTTACAATCCTGCCCCTAATCAAGTAGAAAGGTTCAATATGAACTTGAACATAGCTCTTACGATTTATCATGGTTCTACGCAACCTCACTGGGACAAAGATTTAGATTTTTTTATCACTAGCTTTTAACTCGGCAATACATGAGTCGACCAGAGCTACGTCATCATCTTTATTACTTGGACGAGAGTTAAGATAATCCCTTGTTGGCTATATGGGACGTTGATCCGCTTGTTGGGGATTCTGGGGACTCCACTTATTATGAAAGGTGTAAGCTTGCTTTCCATAATTTGCGGAGGTCCAGGCATAGAGTGGCCGCGGCTTAAAACCGAGGTCGTAAGCCGGTTCATGTGTCTATAAATTACAAAGTTCAGTGTCATAACTTCCCTCTTAGCTCAGCTGCCGACAGGATCTCTGTCAAATTCACGCCAAAGTGGGATGGTCCATGGCTCATCAAATCTTTCTTAAGTCCAGTATCTGTGATGTTAGAACATCTGGAAGATACTGACCTGACCCATAGGGTGCATATCATTCATCTTAAAAAAAGTTGACGGTATTTAAGGTAAAATTATAACTCAAATGTAAAGGTATTTTTGTATATAGTTTTAGGATTCTACTAGATCTAGTAGAAACGAGTTAGGGTGTTGCTTTTGTAAAAATGTAAATAGCAATTAAAATTAGCAGAAACAAGTGTGTTGCTTTTGAAATATAAATGTAAATATAGATTGAAGTTGTAGAAACAAGTAAATGTCTTGCTTTGAAGTAATATCTAAAAGTAAATTTAAAGTAAAATTTTATAAACAAATTAATATGTTGCATGCATAATGTTGAGTATTATGGATATTAGTTGCAGTCATAATATAATGATTGAGTCAGAATCAAGTTACTGTTAGTGGTTTATTTTTACTAGAAAGAGATTTGGTATATCAGTTTTGCCAAGTTATACTAATGGATTGAACTATGCAACTTTATAGTTAATGTTCGTATTTTTCTAAATTGCTGCGATTCTACAGTTGATAGGTCGTTATGGATTCTTTATTATACGTGTATCGAGGGTGAAGTTGTATATTTATGGGACTGACTCTCTGCCTCCCTTCATTCCTTTCTGCATCTGCGCTCTGATTCAGGAGCAAAATTTCTACTTCGGGCTGGTGCCGTATGTGGGAAAGAGATCGCTGGACGCTTCACCTGAACCTATATCTACAAAGTGGTCCCGGCCGCCCACACAAAAGGTGCAAGAGCCCTATAAGATGTTTCTTCGCCCTCTCATGGTTGCTTCCTCCTTGGGTACCTTTGGTAAAAATGGTAGGAGAGTTGTAGCATGTTAACCCGGCTGTTTAACATCTACAATAAAAAAAATACCATAAATATTACTAACACAATGAATAGTAGTGCTAATATATTAAAATAATATGTGACAGGTGTTAACTCCGTGAGGATTTATGTTGTCGGGAAGCGCCCTAGCTCCAGGAAAGCTTTCCCAGCTGACCATGCCGACACCACCAGTAATTTTACGTCTTACTCACAATCCACGCTTCCAAGAAAGGCAAATAATTTTCTCTGGGCACCACACCAACAAAGAGCATTAGTGGTAATTCAGTGCAGTTATTGCAACTTCACCACCTTCCCCCCTTAGATGTCCTGATGCTAGCCTGTCCCCGAGTAGGTCAGTCCCGTTACTATATAAACGTCATTGCTCGCCTCACATAATATGAGAGGCTGTGCGTACAGGACAGGTCCCTGTGACCCATGACGAGGAACATGATGTTGGTCCCCACATCAAGGCCGCCTATTGTGGGTCGTAACGGGGTGGCCAACTCCGACCAGGAGAAGGCCGATGCTCTCATTGAGCACTTAAAGGCACAATTTTTACCGACTGACAACCTGTCAGACCCGGTGCACATTGCGCACGTGGCTCAGGTCATCTGTGCGAACTCGTAAAAACCCTTGGATGAACCTTAACCCATGGAGGTGACAGAAATGTCGCGGGCATCAGCCGCTCTAGGACTAAACAAGGCCCCGGACGCGACGGTATCAATAACGCGGTCCTCAGAGAGCTGCACTTGGAGGCGATTAAATTCCTCGTGGAGTTATTTCAACGCCATCCTGTTCCTGAGTCACTTCCCCGAGCTCTGGAAGCACGCCAACGTCCTCTGCTTTCATAAACCGGGTAAGGACCCAGCCCTAGCTTCGTCTCACTGACCGATCAGCTTGCTCGACTGTTTGGGCAAGTTGTTCAAGAGACTTCTACTGACGAGACTGACCTAACATGTTCTCGAGGCGGGCATCTTAATGGACAAGCAGTTCAGCTTTCGGGTGGGACACGCTACGTCTCACCAACTCGTCCGGCTCGTGGAGTAGGTCATGAGGAACTTCAACATCAACAGGCTGACTGGTGCTGTCTTTCTCGACGTGGCAAAGGCCTTCGACCGTGTTTGGCACGAAGGGCTCCTTTTAAAACTCCTCTCCCTCAACCTGCCCTTCTACCTAGTTAAGGTTGTACAATCTTATCTATCTCACCGCACCTTCTCCACTACTTTTGGGAACGCCACCTCCCAAGTCAGAAGCATCCAGGCTGGAGTGCCGCAGGGTTCCCTTGTGGGCCCACTGCTCTTCAGTCTGTATGTGAACGACATTCGAAAATCCCCAGACACCAAGTTGGTAATGTATGTGGACAAAACGGCTCTAGTAGCGGAGTCGTGACGAGGGCAGCTGGTGGAGAGGTGACTCCAGACGCACCTAACGCTGTTGGAGAGGTGGCTGACACATGGAGGACAAGTATTAACGTGGAGAAGAGCACAGCAGTACTCTTCACATGGAAAATAAAATTATACAGGCTGGCCCCACTCTAGCTGTTCGTAGAAAAGATCAGATGGGCGGACAGTATTAAGTACCTGGGACTTTCGCTGCACACCAAACTGACCTGGAGACGACACTGTAATGAAAGACTTAAAAAGGCAAGGCAAAGGCTGGGAATCCTAGGCTTACTGCTAAACAGGCGTAGCACCCTGTCCACAAGGAACGGTCTGACACTGTACAAGCCGTTGCTCAGACCGATCCTTGACTATGCGTATCCCGCTTGGGGCCACCTGGCGGACACGTATATGAGGAGGATGCAGGCGTTCCAGAGCGTGTGTCTGAGGGTCATTGTGCACGTACCTTATTATGTCTGTAATGAGACTCTGCATCGCGACCTGGATATGCCTACCATCAAGGTCCACTTCCGGAAGCTGGCGTAGTCCTTCTACGCCAAACTTCCCGGTGCCACCAATCCTCTTATCCAGAGGCTTGGGAATTATGTCATCGACCCTGTAGGGTGCCATCGACGTCCCAAAGCTCTGATCGGATAAGCGAGATGTTTCAACATTGGTTTGTGAGGCTCTCACCCAGCCCCCCATAGAGTAGTGTCTCCGCACGTAGCTCTAAAAACGCTGATTAGGTTTCCAAAAATACTTGTTTTCCCCTATAAATATTAATAATATGTCTTTTTTGTTCCAGAAATTTCGCGAAACGTGACAACCCGTCTCTTAAATTCAAACCACACGGTGTGAACAATTGGTGGGTAGGTGTTGGAACTTGCTGTCCTGCTCGCCTTCAGGGTGCATCAGAGCATGCTAATGTCTGATGTCTGATGTCACATAGTATATTCTATTTAATAAATTCAATGGAGGAAGAACTAGGACGTAACTTTACATCGCCGAAGAAACTACTGGTGACTACAATGTGTCAGTCGTCGGTCTCTCCACCTCATCGTGGATGAAGCCTCATCTGGGACTCTAAGTATTTCTAAGTTAGAATCTGGTTTAGATTCGTAACACTTTATTTTCTATGTCCATCAGATATAGTTTTTGTGTCAGAATGTCTGACTTTATTTTCTATGACCATCAGACATAGTATATTTTGTCAGAGTATCTGACTTTTTATGTCCATCAGACATAGTTTATTGTGTCAGAGTATCTGACTTTCTATGTCCATTAAACATAGTTTTTTGTGTCAGAGTATCTGACTTTTTATGTCCATCAGGCATAGTTTATTGTGTCAGAGTATCTGACTTTCTATGTCCATCAAAAATAGTTTTTTGTGTCAGAGTATCTGACTTTCAATGTCCATCTGACAAAAGTTTTGGTGTCAACATTTCTGACTTGTTCTATGCGCATAAGGCATAGTTTTCAATCTTAGTCTTATTGTTCCTTTTCAATGTCCATCTGATACATTATTTTGTGTCAGAGAGTCTGACTTGTTTTGTCTATGCTCAAAAGGCATAGTTTTGATGATTAGGGCTATTACTCGTTTTCTATGTTCATATGATATGATAAATGTCAGTGTTTCTGACTTGTTTTTCTATGCCCATGAGGCATAGTTTTGATTGATGAGTTTAATATTCTACTTACCTAGGTCCAGATGACTGTATACACTGGGTGAGTGTGTCTGATTTCTTTTTTTAAAGTCCTTAAGACATAGTTATATTTTAGGAAATAATGACTCTCTAAACGGTATGATCATGTTTATTATCTCTTTATGGCGGAAATCAGGTTATCTAACGTTTTCTTCAATTGCCTAGTCAGTTCAGTGACAGAGAGCAGTCACTATTAGTTCTTTTTAATGTATATATTTACGGCGCGCAACCTGTGGGAGCACTACTAGGTGATAGTAGTGGCCCGTGGGGATAGTGTTTTGTCTCCGACCCCTTCAGGCACCGTTTGTATCAAGTAAAATAAATATTGTTTGTACTATTTATTGTGTGCCCAAGAATGGGTGGAAGTATAAATATACTATTGAATGTCCAGGCAGTACTTATTAGGAATTGACCGGCCATATTAGTTTAACCACAAAGATCCCTGATTACTATTTGTAAAATGCTGATTCCCCTTCAAGGATATTATTCTTAGGATTTTGTAACTCTCTAGGGAGTTAACTCAAGCTAGCTAGCTTATATAACTGTCCTCATAGTAACTCTATAAAATTAGGATTAAATACCCCTTGTTTTAATTCACTATAAATTCACTATTGTTTATGAATATACTTTTCCGGTCTTAGTCTGGGATTAGCTAGGCTGGATTGTCTTTGTGTATTGTGACTTAACCTTATATTATTATTGGTTGCCTATCTTTGATTGCAGCAATTTTGAGGCAGACGCTCCTCAGTAGGAGAATGAGCGTTTATCCATATTTTAAGAGTTACTAAACTAAGCTATATTTTCAATCTTACTTTTATTAGTTCCTAGTCATCAAGGTGCTTATTTTTATTCCTGCCTATTGAAAAGTATATGAATATGGTAACTGAATAAAGTTATCTTTAATAACAATGAACTATTTAATCTAAGATCTATTTAAAACGTATGTAATTATATTTCTCTGATTCACATTTTATTAAACTAATTGTTAAACTTAGGCTATATATTCCTCTTATGTCTGATCTTTCTCAAAATTTCCTAATTTAGCTTTGTTTGTTATTGTAATCATCACTTCTACTTAATAGGAGAAGCGAGGATTCACAAATTGAACTAGTTTATAGTGACAGTTAGTCCACCACATACCCACCGATGCGGGTACGATAATGTTAATTTGTCGTCTTAAACTGACAGAATAAACTACAAAAACTTCAATATCTAAATAACTCATCACAAGTGAACATGTGAGTATTTTTACCACAATGAAGGGGAAAATAAATTAGAAAAATATTTTGTCAGACTATTGTCGTTCTAATTCATATAATAGTCTATATTTTAACAATCCGAAACATCTTTGGGTATTTTCACTTGAAATTATAATTAATCATTATAATTAATTTTATCTGAATATTTATTAATTTAAAAGAAGATTAATTTTTGTAATTGTATTAAAAGTGATAGAATTTAAAAAAATTGTTCAATGTATTTATTTAACCCAAATAGGTAGTAAGACGTGGTGCTAAAGAAAATAAAACTTGTCTGGATCTCGCATCTCGTCAAGACTACAGCTTAGATAGACCCCATAAAAGCCAAATGATCAAAGGCTTTAAGACAATGTTTTAATGATTTCGATCACAGCCCAAGTTCTATTGCCTGTAAATAACTATTATCATGAACTAATCAGTCTTAATTTGGCCAATGTACTCCAATATAAGTAACTACACTTCTTTGCTTGATTTCAAGTGAACTAGACCATTCTCTCAACATACATAAGTTACTCGAGGAGAATCTTATGCTTACAATTTTAAAAAACCTTACTATTGTTGGTTTGCTATTGAATCCTCCACGTGATACGCTTCACTCTGAATGGCTAAACTGGGGCCGAGTTTACCAAACAGATGCTGACGTTGTTCCTCTAAAACTATACCATCCTATTTAATCTGTTTTTAATGAACATTTTTACTACCAGGGCTATTAATGGCTTAATATAACGGTTAGACTTAAGAAAGGTAGCTTAGAACATGTTTACCAGCATTTAAATGCATGCAAGAGGATGAGAAACATGTGGAAAATATTCCACAGACCGGGATTCAAACCAATTTCAACCAAGTGCAATGCATGGCTACCGTTGTAGCGATATTTAGTTTCCTATTTTAAATTATATGTCGCTGATAGATGGCATGGATATTGGGAGGCACAGGATCAATAAAAACTTTATTTCAAATGGAAATTGTCCCCTCTGACATTAAGAGCTAGCAGCCTGCTTCAGTCCTTAAACCTTATATATTAGGCTTTATGTAAAACGCCGGTCCTTGCGTGCGTGCGACCAAACATATGGATTGCACGCAGAAGGACTTCAACTTTTTTAATTCCCTCAGATAAGAATCTTCTTTTACTACGAAATGATAGCCAATCAAATAGCAAGGTCTATATTCTAGTTCATTTTAAAGGGGTTTTCAAGCCAAAGTAAGCCTTATTGGTAAGCATTATTGATGTTATTACACCAGGTGACTATGCTTTATCACCTGCTACGTACTATCGATCACAATAGAGCTGCACAGTAATATCCACTAGAAGGGCAGAAGCACAAATAATAACGGTTAAAATAGCCTTCAGTTGAAAGGAAGGTTTCCATCAATACTCATTTATTCCCTATATTAACGTTAAACCATTGCCATAAAATGCAATTCTCATGAATAATACTATTTTTCTAGAGATCCTAAAGGTTCTACTAATAGGAGAGCAAACGTATAACCTGAACGGGTAGTAAGACGTGGTGCTAAATAAAAATAATAATAATAATAATTGGAGAGCATAATATTGGTCTATGGCAGCGGTTCTCAAACTAGGGTACAAGTACCTACAGAGGTACGCGAGCAGCTCTCAAGGGAAAGTTGGCAAAATAACAAGTGACTTAGGGAAAACCCTAATTGTTGGAGGTTACCGTTATCTGGTTATTTCCACCCCTATTTTTCCTTTATTTTCTCTAGGCTGGAGATCGATTTTTGAGAATTTTCAACCCTCTACTTGACACCTTCTACATTAGCAGTTTATTATACCTTTCTCACAAACATAATCTCTGTAAGAGTGATTTTACACCCATGGTGTACCTAAAAAATAAGTATCGCAATAGGTAAAATTTGGAGCCGTACCACCACTTGAAAGTTTCAACTGGACAACCAAACATCAAAAAGGTGTGCTAAGCCATTAAGACACACCCCTATCACTGAAAAACTTTGGGATTCATAATATATCAGCTCCAGAATTACAATTAAGATTTTGATTTGAAAATATTGTGTTTATGTTTCTTCTTCTTTATTTTTGAATAGATTTATGAAGAGGATGTAAAAAAAAAATTAAAGTAAATATTAAAAAAACTGACTATAAACATTATTAATATGAGCTAATATTAAGGCTCTAACAGTAGGATTCTCTCTAACTAGCTTTGTCACAGTTGAAATATTTTGGTTACTTTTTTTTCTCTCAGTAGATTAAATAGATCAATAATTTACCAAGTGGTCATATTTTTTAAAGCCTGTCATTTATACATTTTTTTTATCTTGGGGATGCATTCAACTTTTAAACATGGCCAAGGGGTACAATCTAAAAAAAAAGTTTGAGAACCACAGGATTCTACTGTGTTCACTTTCAATTATTTTTCAACTTTAAACCTCACCTAACATCATAAGGACGATAAATGACACCTCTTCCACTCAAGGCCGTAGCCGGCCAATAATTTCAGGGGGAGGGTAGCACATCCCTCAATTGCTGGAGACTAGAAAAATTCTAAATGATAAACAGTTCTAGAAGCTATCTGAAGTGTTTCTTATGCCAACATACCCCCAACTGCCGAAGGCTAGGAAAAATTATAAATATTAAACATCTCTAGAAGCTATCTGAAGTGTTTTTTTATGGTTACATAACCCCCTAACAACCGGAAGCTAGGAAAAATCTATATGTTTAAACACCTCTAGAAACTCTCTAAAGTGTTTTTTACAGTATCATAACCCCCTAAATGCTAAAGGCAAGGACAAATTATAAATATTAAACACCTCTAGAAGAAATCTGAAGTGGTTTTTCATGGCAACATAGCCCCCTTACTGCCGAAGGCTAGAAAAAACTCTAAATACTAAACACTTCTAGAAGTTCCTAAAGTGCTTTTTATGGCTACATAGCCCCCTAATTTGTACTTGCACCGTAATTTTGATATGGTTTGAACCATAAATAAAGCCATATATATTTTGTTCATACAATTTGAGAGAGGTGGGGTTGAACCGCTTTCCCCCCCCCCCCCCNNNNCCCCGACTACGGCCTTGCTTCTACTTAATTTTCATAGAACAGAAGGATGAATTTATTCAAAGTGAGGCAGTGACGTTTATAAATATAACACTTTTTTGAGCTATATACAAGCTTTTACCTTGAAACATAAACGACTGTCATTGCTAGGAAATTGGTTATCAAACCTGATTATGAATCGGTAGACCGAGGTTCAATATTGGATGGATGCACCTGTGATTCGGGTGAATCTCCCAATATCTCAAATCTCCTTGTGTTAGTTTATTTTAGGTTGATATTTGCCAGTGTTGGTCTTAAGGCGATATACTAAAAAAAGTATTATAAAAAGGTCTAATCAGTGCTTATTTTAATTATTATATTACATGTTTTTTCAAACAATCCAAATTGACATTTCCCCCCCAAATATTGAGGACAATCGCCTCCAAAGTTTTAAAGTGAAACAAACTCTTCCCGTTGAAACTTGAAACAAGATCATCTTCTCGTTGCCAGCCTAGTGCTACCGATGGTTGCATTGTTCCGGGTGCTCGGCGTCGGTTGGGCGTTTCGGGGTGAGATTAACGGTGGTGGTGACACTGAGGGTCGAGTTCACAGGTCAAGACGGGGGTAAGCTTATCACCCCTGTCCCTTCTCTCCTAACCCTTCCATTCTCACAACTTACAACGCACCCTAGTGCCAAGCAAGGTTTGGGTCAAACTGTGCGGTTCGAGGGTCATCGCTAGTTCATTAATTATTCCACTTAGGAGTCCTCATTAAGATAGAGGTAGGGGTGGAAGCCAACTACTTTCCTTTAAACATGAGAGGAGAGGGAGCTGTTATATAGGACCTCTTTCACACGTTCACTGGCGATTAAGTTGACGGTTCGGGATTCGGTTTCTACCTAGATAGTATGTCCAATAATTGCTACATATTCTCAACATCGTATTTTCTATTTTTAGAGCTAGAATTGGTAAATTCTCGGTATTGTTTTCATGTAGTAATTTTAGGGACTTGATATATTCTTGTTACTAGGGGTTTCCCCCTGGCTTCATTACACACGACCCTACTCGTACCTGCTTCAACTCGACGTTTTGAGTATAGGTTCAAACCGGATATCTTCATATACCATACAACAGTTCAGGCCGAGGGGTCGCCATAAGATTTAATTAAGTATTTTTTCAAAAGGAATGATAAAGAACTTGGAAGGAATCGAGTTTAAAAAATATAGATAAATATACTTAAATGAGTGGGTTGGAAGACTTGAAAGGTCATCTCTTATTTGGGTGAAGAGGTAATTCATGGAAACGTAAGGGAGCACAAAATATGTTCATCCGTTTATTTTATTTTGTTTAAGCACAAGGAAATTATCATTTCATTTAAATAAAAAACAAAGCAATATAAATCAAAAATCACATCTACATGAACGGTCTAGGAAATCGAACTTAGTTTATCATATGCCGTTTCAGTTACACAAAATAAGATTTAAAAAGAATATCTTACAGTATAGATACGTCAAATTTTATGAGATAAGTCAAACTTAGACTAGACCAGTCTGAGTGGACACATGCAGATTATTGTAGTAAGAATAAATCCAATTAATAAAGGACGGGTGATTATTTGGCAAACTGGTTTGGAGCACATATTGCCTTTTCTGTATAATGCTGGAAACTACTACATCTGTGGCACAAGGGGTCCAAAACTGGCTGAAAGGATTAATTGGGGCGTGGATAGGCACGTGGATAGCACACCCGGATATGAGTATATGCCCTTTTTTTATACCACCGTGTCTTACTACCCGTTTGGGTTATACGCGTATGCACTAATTACGCTAGTGGTGTTATAGACTAGAAAGATTATATTTTGCGGAAGTGTACCCACATTTGCGTGGTGAGAGAGATAAAGAGAGAGTGGAAATCATTTTGGAAAAACTACCCTCAGTACACCCGACTGAGATTAGAACCTCTATCTTCCCGTCATCAGCAGTCTAATCCACTGCGAAAGTTGCGTCTTAGACCTGAGGGAGGGAGGTCGGAAGGTCTATGTTTCAAGTGGTCAAATTATTACCGTTTCAAGTTATATGTCTAAACAGCTTTATTTTAAAATATTTTGGGGCTGTAAAGTTACCCTAAGTCTTCAATTATGAACGTTACACATGACAAATTGGAATGAAAGAGAGAAAATAGAAGTAAATCTATAGTTTCCTAATGTATATAAATATATATACATATTATAAGTTCACAGTTAGTTTGTTTAGTAGATTATAATAGGATATAATATGCACTGGTGGGCACGCAGACAACGGCATCAGTATTGTATTCTCTGGTTTGCCTGTGATGTGGAGGTCAGGTTTTGAATATCGGTTTGGTGAACTGAGGTTATATTCATATTAAATAGTTCCCCACGCTTTCTTCACCAAAATGAAGGCCTTACCTGTAAAATTACCTACCCATATGTGTTGGCAAGCGGGTAGCACAAACTGGTAGTAAGAAATATATAAATTTAGTTAGTACATTACAAAGCTTAGGCCATTAATTTGGCAATAGTAGCATTTCTAATGCAACTTTCTCGTTCTTTAACGATTTAAATGTGGTTAGATTATAAATTTAAAAAATTATTGGGTTAAAATTTTCAATAGTAATAAGTGTTCTAAACTATAAGACGCAACTGACCGGATAGCTATTTCACAATTTTCTGACGAGAACGTAAGCGATGTCCCTATGCACCGAGGGGATTACATTCTAATGCCCATCCACACACATGGGCAATGTTTTCATACTTAATTTAGTAAAGAAACTAAGACTGAAACAATGATGGAAGCTATCAGGAAATAACCAGCGAGGTGGATATTACGAGATCTAAGACGTGCGTTCCCATGAAAATTGTTAACATTCTTGCTTTGAGAATAATAAATGTTACCAAAAAGAATGAAATTCCTTCCAGAAAATAGTTTGTATAGGTCAAAGTATGGAAACACCGGTCGTGTGTACGGTGTATTGGAAAGAGTTTAGCCGCCCCTACTTTGTTTCTACAATACGATATTCAGTATCAACATGTTACACTATAGGGTTAAGGGGGGGGGGG